>BMAO01016695.1:0-458161 GCA_019973975.1 Trichonephila clavata
AAAGGGATAAAAACTAAGTTGTAATACTTTTTAGATGTTAGAATTTACTTTTTATTCATCTAGGTGTTGCGCACCAAGATTTTAAGAAAGGAACGCAGGGACATTTTTTTACCGATTTTGAAAAGGATTTTCCATTCTATTTCCTCTTCAGTAATATGCTAACTTTAATATGCTTCGTGGGAAAGGGGTAGGGATTTACTCAGATATTACAAGGGAAAAATTACAAAGGAGGATTTGGAGGAAAGGTTTTTAATTTCATAAAATTCACATGCATTTTTTTTACTTTGCTGGGTTTTTTTTAAGTGTTTAAGATATTACGGTCGTAACAATTTTGGAATGCTGCATATTTTTTTGCAACATTGCTTTGTATTAAATTCTACTTTTTTAAGTAGTTAAAAAAATTTTTTTTACTAACTTTCGAAAATTACATGCAAGAAGAACAAAATTCAAAACTCATCTGTTGCATGGTGGTCCCCCCCCCACCTCCCTTGAATTTAAGCTGCCGTTTGTGATTTTTCTCGTTCAGTTTCTGAAAGCAAACATTTTCAAAAATTTCACAATGGAAGTATTATTTTGTTATATTTTGTTTTTGATTGGTTGCTTACAAAAAACTAATTAAGGCCTTTTTAAACTAATCGTTATGGTTACAAACGCGTATCAGGCGTATAATGAGTTCAAATTTTATAGTATTACTAAAGTTGCACGCATTCGACACGATAGAACCCGGTACCTTTGGTTCAGTAAATCCGTAACATATTGCTGGACCAAAATGATCACTTCAGTCCGGAGGATGTTACTGGCTTATACAGGGTGCGGCAAAAAAAACTCGGACAAATTTCTTGCCTCCTAGAATAATTAACGAATTTCCTTTTGATTGGTATTTTCGTGTTTCTTTATCCACCACTTTAATAATAAAATATATTTTAATACATTTCTTAGTTTGTACTTTAATTTATGTGTTTTTGATAATGTCGAGCAGAAGGTCTGCTATTTTAGAGTTGTTTCAGCAAAGGAAACGGAAGTGTGAAGTCGTTCATTTGTTTATTGTGTCTCGGCAAACAGTGTTTGTTGCAATTTGCCGTTTCAAAGAGCTTGCCAATAATGGTTGACGTCCAGGAAGTGGGCGAAAACGCACTATAAACACTTCAATGAATAGTAAGGCCATCGAAAAACGAGCCCAGAGGAATCCGATGGTTTCCATGAGAAAATCACTCGTGACATGAGAATATGTGTCAGATCGGTGAAACTAATTGCAAAAACGGAGCTTGGACTGAAGCCTTACAAGTTGCGAAAATTCCAGCTCCTCAATGAAAGAAACAAACTCCTACGGCTCCAAAGATGCTGAAAACTTTTGAGACGGGCCGTAAGTCAGCGATGGGAGAGATTCCTTTTCACTGATGAGCAGCTCTTAGCGGTTCAACAAGTTCATAACTCCCAAAATGATTGAATCTGGTCTGTAGACGCTCCAAGCATTCGGCAATTGTTGGATATCACCAATATCCAAAGTCGGTCATGGTCTGGGGCGGAATTTGCGCAAGTGGTAAAACCCTTTGATTTTTGTGGAAGTGAGCGTTAAAATCATTTAAAAAGTGTACCAGAGGGACATTCTTGAAGCTGTTGCACTTACGTGGGCCCAAAAGCATTTCGGAAATGCAAAGTGAACGTTTCAACAAGACTGCACCAGCTCACAAGGCCAAAAAGACACAAGAGTGGCAAATTTTCTAGACATGATATCATATGAAGAATAGCTACCCTACTCGCTGGATCTCAATCTCATCGGTTACAGTGTATGGTCCATTTTTGTGAGTGTCCAGAGACTGCACTAAACCATATAAAACTTTAGACTCTCTAAAGCAATTGTTTCTGCGGGAATGGGATAGATTAAAGGTAAAAGACTTGAGGCTCATTGTTGAACATTTCTGCAAGCGTTTGCGTCTCTGCATTGCTGCAAACGGCGGTCACTTTGAAACCAATTAAATTTATTTATTAAGACGAGTGTACTCTTATTATTATTTGTTATATTTTGTTAATTTATTAATTTTTTTATAAAGTTGTTTAAAAAATTGTTTGTCTGGGTTTTTTCGCCGCACCCTGTATAAATGATACTGCTACACCTCTGAAGATAAACAGTGCTAAACTACACAAGATAAACTACAATCACTTGAACAAATAACATTATTTGCCTTCAGATATCATTCCTGTAATAATAGTGTAAAATGTCTGTGATTTGTATCTTTTATTAAAATCACGTACATTTGAATCTTTTTGGTTCAGTTTGATTGGATTTTTTCTCAAATTGCTAAATGAAAATTTTTTAAATCTTTAAGAGTAGGTAATTATATTTTCTCTTAGTTAAACTATTCACTGGAATAACTATCATGTACAAAAAAAATAATTATAAAATAAATGATTGGGGTGACTCCGTTACCCAGCGCGACCACTAATGTTAGTATAGCCTGTGTATCTTCTCCCGGGTTGAAAAAAAAAAGAAAATCCAAGTAAAAGATATCTTTTTTATAAAAACTTTCGAATATTATAGATAAAAATTTTGTGCTTTATTATAAACATTCTTGTAAAATTATTTACGTCAGATTTGAAGTTAACACGCTGCAATTATTTTATAAATATATTGGACATATTTTTAAGTCCAGTATATGTTATAAATCAGCATCATTGTATATATACTCCTATGTATAATATAACTGATGTTTTCTTAAAGTCCATTTCAAAGATTTACATTATTAATTTACTTCATTGAAGCAGTTGTTCTACTTTTTATTATTAAGTTTTAAAAGGGCTTGTAGGGTTCTAGAAACTATTAGGAGTTGATTTTTTTCTGTTTTAAAAAAACTTATTTATTTTTCAAAATTATATAGTAATAATAATAGTTAATCTGTACCAATGTAAATTTGCTTTTGGAAGTGTAAAGCGAAATGTCATAGTATAAAAAAATAAAACATTTAATTCTAATTTATGTTCTCTTTCCTAGTTTAACTGTCATCTTTAATTTTTTTTGTGAAATTATTTCCAGTAGGCTTACATCATATTCTACATATTATAAAAATATATAAATAAGGAATGTCTATGACTATAAAGTTATTTTGAAAATGGTTTTTGTTGGAAAAATTTGGGAGCCTCTGTTGGAATGCGTGTATTACATGAAACTTAAATATTTATTTTACTAAAATATATTAATAAGATGAAAAAGTTAAATATTAACATAAATTTAACCGAAGAATAATAAAAAAAAATAATATTTTAATGCAATTTTCTACAATTAAGTTTTATTACGAAAAAAAAGAAAATATTATCATACATTTTATAGCAATTTTCACTTTCCTTACGTTGGAAAAAGTACAAACTTCAATCGCAAAAAAAAATAAACTTTCTTTGTGAAAAAAGTATATAAACTACAAACTGCAAAAACTACTATACCGTGCAGATAGATAAATCTCAAGTGTAACCCTAATTTTAGATTTGATCAATAATTTTACGATCATTATCTTCGAACTTTATGATGTGACTTCAAAGGAAGCCTCGTATTTTATACGTGAACCTGTTCTACATAGATTGTGAGCGCTTCTAATGGTTTTCCAACTTACTTCGAAGCCGTTAAAGATCACGTTGTGGTATAATGGTCCTAGATAATGATTAGAAATTTAATGCTTGATAAGTAAGGAAATATTTAATACGTAATGAGTGATATGCAACAGCTTTTATATTTGGTGTAAAATCATCTTTTATAGCATCATTTTACATAGGAAATTTGAGTCATGGGTGGTTTTAATATAATGCATCAAAAAACAGAAAAATATAAAAACATTCTAATGCCTGGTTGCAAAATTTTATATTGATGAAATTCTTCAGTGATGAATTTTTGAAGATTGTTATATCCATAAAATATTCAATTTCACATAATATACTTTGAGTATTTCATGGTATAAAAAGAAGTCAACAATTATTTTTTTAAAATTAAATTCTTTTCTGAAAAATTTTAAATATTTTTTTTATGTTTAGCATCTCTAATCCACCATCCTTTATGTTTTTTAATAAGCCTCGCATAACAAATTATCTTAATTAATCGCAAATAGAAAGAAAGCATTGTAGGGCATATTATATAGATCTCCTTGTGACGGATCTATGCGCGTCCTTCCACTAATCCTCTTGGGAAATCTTTGGGATATCATTCACAACCAACCCTTTTGGAAGAAGAAATAGTTATATGCATATTAGGTCAGTTATATATAGTATAGGTTTTCTAGCTAGTGGAGAGATAGAGAATAATAGATGAATAGACGGAGTTACCCGGAGATTGAAATAAAGAGAAGCTGACGGTAAGGAAAGATACCTACCGATCAGGTATCTGTAAACACTGATAGCGCGTTTAGGGCATTAAATAGTTGAAGGTATTTAAGTGACGATTGGTCACTATAGCTAAATTGTAATTCAAATATTAGAGTAGTCGATTGATCCATAAAAGGAGGATCAATTTAATAGAAGTCTTCGCACAGAATTCGCGTCTCTTGTAGTTAAATCCCCTCTGCTTTTTATTGGAACATCTCAAATTATTTGAATTGTGTCTGTTGATAATTAGTGCGCTGAATAAATAGTTGAAAAGTGTTATGGCGAGTCGTCCTTCACTTTCTCCCACACCTCTATCCGAGTCCGCAAGTTGGTCCCGTATATTACAACCTGTCTAAATTTTTACAGGCTTATGCTGTCTACGTTTTTCAATGCATTTACTTTTGGCTGCTTATGATTATAAAATAGATCAAATAACAAGTTAACATTTTAACTACTGAAAGAAAAAAATAATTAGTGTTAATTTTTTTTCTACTAGTTAATTTCCCACACATATGTACAATAATTTTAACATGAATTTGTACTTGGGTGATGTGTATATTTTTACTTTTTCCATCATAATTTGAGAAAAAGGCAAATGATTCTTGTTATAAAGCCTCAATAGTGATTTTCGAACTGCTCCATTTACATTGACTCTGACATCTTTTCCAGGAATAGCTACAGAGCTGCTCTTGCCAACTATAAAAAGAATTCAGAAGATTGCATTTGTTATTTGCTATTTCTCTTAATTTGTGATTTTCCACTGTTTCATATCTTGCTTATATTTTTTATGAGTTAAGTTTTAATTTAGAGTTGTTCAATATTTTTTTAAAGTTAAGTTTAGTGATACCTTTATTGAATTCCTCTGAATTTAGCTAAACTAAATGCAGCAGCTTCTCTATGATTCCCATCCACTAAGTTGTACCTTGGATTCAAAGAATAATTTTTAACAGAATCCTTCTGTAAGATTCTTCAAGAATCTTTAACCAATACTGCATTAACTCCACTTTTAATCATTCTTTTAATTTGAAACTTTTAACTCTCTCCGGTTCCTGAGGTTAGGGCTTTTTATCACTACTTTTCGGGATATTTATGTTGTTTTCTCTTTAAATTTACCTTCTGAATCCTGAATCTAACAATTTTTTAACATCATAACTGTATATACATTTCCCCCATTCTTACCTGCATCGTATTTACTGTACTTGATACAGAGTGGAGTCGATATATATATAGGGTATCTATTAAAACGCCTCCATTTTTGGAAAGCAGTCCAGTAGCATGATTCTTTCAAACGGAAAATTTCGAAGTTAATGACACCATGTCAGCGTTTATCAAACTGTGTGGCGCACCCTCTAAAGGGGCGTGATATCCTTTCGTGGGGGGGGGGGAGGGCGGCGAGGATATTGAAAATTCGAAAACAAAAGATTATTTAAAATATTACTAATTTACTGAAAAGCTAAAAAACTAAAGGCATTTGTACATAATAAAAATAAAATACACATTTACTATGATATAATACACTTATAATTGCATCTCACAATGAATTTGATTGTTAATTTAACAATACTAAATTAAAAACATATTTAATAGTGAACGAATGGACTTCTAATATACAAGTAAAATTGTGTGTGTGTATACAAAATTGTATACTTATTTTGATAATTTGTACTGTTTATAATTAAATTCGAATTATATATTTACGTCAAAGTATATTAATATGGAAATAAATACATTGTTATTGTACCTGGGGGGGTGAGGAAAATTATGTTTGAAAATTGGGTCAAAGATTGAGAAGCACTGCACCATGCATTTAGAATGTAACATTTTCACTGCTTACTTTCTGTTCATTCATTTTGACTTCGCTATTTATTTTGATTGCACTCAATTTACATTGTTTCATTTACGCTGTGGTTATTTATACTTAACAACACACACTGAATATGTTTTTTTTTCTTTTTATTACATCAGTATTATTCTAAATTGCTACTTTTATGCAACTCACAGTTGCTCGAAACTCCGGAAGACCCAAATGGTTATTGGCATTGTATTATACCTTCTTTCAGCGATCGTTGCATCTTTTTCGTGCATTTTGAATATTTTTACTAGGCTTACATTTCATTTGTACCTTCCCCTGTTTGACATTGGTATTATACTAATTGTATTTAAAAAGTAACAGTACTGTGTACCCTTATACCCGAATTAGACTTGCTCCAAATTATTAATTAATGCCTATTTGTCAAAGCACTCATTCCATTATGAGAATAACAAATCATAAAATTATTGCTCTTCAATGATTTTGAATAATATAATATTTCTTCCAAATCTTAAATTCTGATTTGTGCAGCGTGAGTGAATGTTTATTAGCCTTGCAATATAGAGAAACACGAGGGCTTTTGGCGATAGACAGTGATTTTGGACCACGGTCAATCGAAAAGGACAATGCATGACCTGTCACTCTCTTCGAACTTTCACACCACGATTATGGAAGGTCTTTGAGCCTCGACATATTCAACATGTTTTAGCACCTCTACATGACGTGTCTTTTATAGTACTAGACTCGAACTTATGACAAGTCGGCTACGAGTCCGAAAACTTGGTCTCTGGTCTATTTGCTCTGCAATGTCAGACTATTTTTCAATACTCCTTAATCTTTTTCTGGCATTTTAAATACTTATACCCTTCTGATAGTTGCAAACACTAGCGTATTTGATACAGCAATGCAATAGTTACGGTTTTAATGAATAAAAATCCCTATTCTCAGTTTATTTGCATTAACATTCTTCTAAATAATTATTTCATAATTTGAAGTTCATCGTAGATATGAATAAGGTAATCCCTAACACAGCGTTTCTCAAACTGTGATGCACTCCACCCCCCTAGGGGGCATGATAACCCTACATGGGGGGTGCGAGCATATCGCAAAGTCGAAAGCAAAAGATTATTTTTAATAATATTAATTTACCAAAAGGAAGCTAAGCAAAAAATACATTCTGACATAATTAAAAAATACACACATTTACACAGATATTATACACTTATAAATGTATTATTACTGCACAGTATTGGATAATTAGTTCAACAATACTAAGTTAAGAACATGTTTAATAATTATTTGTAACCCCATGGGTAAGTCATAAAATTATATAAAAAATATAATACTTATATTTATAATTTGTGCGGTATATAATTAAAGTCGTATTCTAAATTTAGCGTCAGAGTATGTTATTATTGAATTCAATACAATGTTATTGTATAGAAGGTGGGCCGGATGAAAATTATGATTGAAAAATGGTTTGCAAATACTGAAAGTTTGAGAAGCACCGCCTTAACAAGACAACATTCCTTTCTACCGTTTAGAATATCATTTCCAAAACTTATTTTTCTGTCTTGGAAACTCAGTTGCTGCTTACAATGCTATTTAATACTATCTCTGAATGTCACCATAATCCACTCCCTTTTATTTGGCGTTTTAAGTATTCTTACTGTGCACTTGTTCAGTGTTGCGAGCACCAGCTTATTTGACATTGTAATACAAGAATAGTCTTTTAAACAATAACAGGGATATATTCACCCCTCGCGTCTTAAATATTCTTCCTAAATCCTTATTCGATGTTCCGTGCGCCGGACATGTCCGGAATGTAGTCAAATCCATTGTAATTATCTCCCGCGAGTAGTCCATGAGTGATATGAGGAATTGTTTTAATGATTCTGCGTCGCAACACCCTTCGCTTGA
Source organism: Trichonephila clavata (assembly GCA_019973975.1). Taxonomy (NCBI): domain Eukaryota; kingdom Metazoa; phylum Arthropoda; class Arachnida; order Araneae; family Nephilidae; genus Trichonephila; species Trichonephila clavata. The sequence continues at coordinate 8,075 of BMAO01016695.1, forward strand.
ATTCATTATCCATCTGCAGCGCACTAAACAGGCAGTTCTCCAATCGACAATCATTTAAAGCTAGAGAATTAGCGTGATTACTTACAATTCGTTTTCGCGTGAACTCGCCCCAATAAATCGATAAAGATAACGCGTGTAATATATTAACGTGCGCTAAGCCCGCCGCTTAATCTGACTTTACAATGCACGACGAGTTGTCAAGTATGATCAAGAGGGGAAATATGGTGGGTTGGGTGTTGTCTGGAGATGTCCAAAAAAGAGGGGGTGGGTAAATGCTGCTTAAAATGTCTAAAAAGATTTTTGTTTTAAGAAATGGTAGCTATGTGAAAAAAGATGTCCGTTTTTTCTTTTTCTTTCTGAAACTGTCCAAAAATATGTTTTTGTTGAAGTTGTCCGATTAAAATGCCCAAAGAATGTTCGTTTCAAATATTGGAAGATGAAGATGTCGAAAAACATTTGTATTTAAAGAGTTTTTGTGTTTTTAATTGGGACATTTAAGAATTCAGAGTTCAAAGACAAAATCATGAATAGTTTTGGATGAATATTAAAAACGCAAAATATTTTATTTTTGAAGAGAGGAATAATATATGAGTGTGTGTGTGTATATGTGTGTTAATGCACAGAGTAATCCAAAACGTGAGGGTATTATATGCAAAAACATGGACGTACCCCAAATCTATATGTTCTGGTCAACAAGTGAAAAAAATTTCAAGAATAAACAACTTAATAAACAAATTATTCATATGGATCGCAATGTTTATTACGCAAATTGCACGATTATTTTTTTTCCTTTCTTAATTAAAAATTTTACCAATATATCAAAAATAAAGATTATTTAGGATGTAACCAATTCTGAAAAGTAAAATGCTTCATTTCGCATTTTTGATTGCAAAATTGAATTAGAATATATTAAAAGAGTATTGAAAAATGGAGTTTCTGATTAACATATATGTAGTTGATCAATACAAAGATACCTGCGTAGTATGTATAATTATCAGATTTTTTTTTCCAGAACCTAACATTATATTGAATGTTTTCTGGCCATTTATATTAGCTCTATGTTTCTTTTGAGAAAAAATATGGACTTCTGTAAGAGATATTATCTCATTTATATTTTTGCAAGATAAAGCTGATAACATTTAATAACTTTTAGATTTTACTTCTTATTTTTGATTATTTCAGTCACTTCGAAATTTGTTGCTTAAAGTAATTCATGAGTTTTTCTTAAAATATCACTGTTTTCAAGTTAACGTATTAACTTAACCAGAAAATGCAAAATTTTTAACTTTGTGTAACAACCTTACAACTATTACAAAATTATGTTTATATAATTTTAAAAGATATCCTCAATCAGCATTGCTTATAATACTCCGGCATCTCTCTTAATCTTATTAATTTTCTAAAATTTCAATGATTTTTTATCTTTGGGATTCCAGTCATTTCTCAAACTCACAATTAAGTTACATGTGTGTGTTACAAGTAGAGTTTTTTAAATTACATTTGCGCTTCTTTCAGTATAGGTTTATTTTTAAAAAGAGTTTAGATTGTTACGAATATTGTATAAGACAATGTAAATAATTTGGATGTATAATGTATTTATGGAACTTGAGTGGGAACTTGGTGAAATCTTGGCGGTAGAGCCAAGTTAGCAACTTGGCGACCATGTTGGTGACAATTTTTGGCGAGATTGGAACCCTATGGATTCTTCTGGAAATCTGTGGAGAAATCCACTAATTTCAAACCTATGACGCAAGCGGATCTTTCTCGAATGATCCGTGAGGCCTATAAATAGAGAAATGCTCACAGAACGTGAGTCAGTCTGGTTAAGCAATCATGTTCCATCACCCTCAAGACAGGAGATAAAAGCCCTGACGGGCTAGGAGCTCCAAAACAAAACTCAGCTACGATTAGCGATTAGTAGACTTGCTTGACGTGATTTCCGATCATCTCGGCTGTTTAATTGGACGAGTGGTGCTTGTGAATAATCTTTTACACACTTGTATTTTAGATATTGATAATTTTGTCTTAGTGCTGTTGAAGGTGGGAAAAGTTTGTAAGATTTATTAAGTGAATATTGCTGCTAAATCATGTATGTCAAGAATCGGACTTTGGACAATAAATTCTCATCGCTCTTAAAGAACTGCCTTGTTCTTTGCGACTGATTTGCATAAAATCCCCGAACCCAGATCAACGTAGCTTTATTTTTTAAATAAACAGCCAAAACTATTTTTGAACAAGCAATTACAATACTACAATTAATTTCGACGAACGGCATTGATAATAAATTTAAGATCACTGAAATCCAATAAAGCATTAAAATAAATTTAGCAGTTGAAGTGTTTTCTATGGATGAAGCAATGTATAGATAAAATGATCTCAGCTTATTTTTAGTTATGGTAATAAAATAGTTAATCGTTGTGTAAAGTATTAAAAATAATGTTACTTTTTTAAAAACTCAGTTTAAAATTTGTTACAGAAAGTGATCATGAATAAAAAGGATCTTATATTTATTATTTTTTGGCTGAAAAAGATAAGTAAATTTATTTCTTTTCAATTTGTTTACCTTCCATGAATTGTTACTTTCCTCCACACTTATTCCGTTCATTCGTAAATTTCTTTCGTAAAATAGGAACGTATCTTTGCGAATCTTTTGATCTGCTAAGTGTTCGGAAAGAATTCAACGTTTATAGTTTGACTGCATTTTTGAGATTTAAATAATGATTCTAAGTGTTTATTTCTGAATTTACTTCATGAAAGAAAATCTTTGTTAAAGGGGAGTTGAACACATTTGGTTATTCTATTAACTGTCAAATCGTTAAATGCGATTTAATACATCATGCAGATTATGGTTCACTGACCAATGAATTATACATTCTCCGAAAGAGCTCAGGCCACCCCGATTCATCAGAACTACATTACGTGTGAACGATCACTTTTCTTCGTCCACCCCTCCCCCCCCCTCCCTTGGGTGCTTCCGTGCTGCGAACGAAAACACTTTCAGGAAACGCAACTTATTCGAAAGATATCGAACACAGTTAAATAACGTACACAACCATAAGAGTGAGAAGAAAGGAGGAAAAGGGGTGGGGGACTTGAAACTAAACCGAAAAAAAAAATTCTTTCCAAAATCCACCTTTCAGATATAACAATCAATCACAAGTACAGACAATAAAGGACTGGTGGAGGCTATACCGCATTACACTGCAGAATACATTCGTCATGTTTATTATTCAAGAACAACAATTCGTGCTTTATTGATGGCGTAGGACTTAATAGCATTTTCTGGAAAAGCCCGCCTCGTTCATGGCCGGATGAAGAATACGCAGAAGAAAAAGGAGAATTCTAGGGGGGTGCGGGAGCCGAGGGGAGGGTAGATATTGCAGGTAATACTTTAGGGGGGATCGGAACCCAATTTGGGAAGGGATGAGCTGAAGTTGATTGAGGATACGAAGTTTGTTAGTGGGAAGTTCTATCGATTTTTCTTTCCACCCTGCATGCTTTTGGAGAGCTTGTTTGTTTTTCTTTTCGTTTTGATTGTAGATTGGTGGTAATATCTCTGTAAGGCTCCCTGGGTCGCTCTGTACACTCAAAATCGTATTTTTGTCTTCTTTTTTTATTGCCCTTTCCCGGGACTGTTTTACGAGAGATTGCTAAACGAACTGTTTGAAATTTGGAAAATGAAAGAATGTATGGTAGCCTGATAGAAAGTCAGATCGAGGCTCTTGAATTAATTTAGAAGGAAATGCGTTAGTTATGGGGAGAAGAGGATAAACCTGGAACACGATAATGATGCTATCACAAGTGTTACTCCCCTGTTCTGGGGAGCGGTCGTTTTATTTAGCTTAGGATTTTCCTATTATTATGACTGGGTAACAGTATTTCTTTATTAAATGATCGCGTGATCAAATTTTAGTTCTGATTTTTGCAATGATTTTTATCTTTTTACTTTCGAAAAAGAAATGTTGTAATGTTTTAAGAATTTATCTTCAGGAATTTACCAGTCTTTGCATAATAAAAAAGTATGTGCTAATGGATTTAAATAATAACTTAGAGTGTCTCTTTTTTCCCCCCTTTCAAATATACAAGTTGTTTATATCCGTATTTGATTATGTTAAATTTAACTTAAAATAAAGATTTACAATGTTTAGAAAAGAACTCTTTTTTTCTTAATTTAGAAAAATAAAAGCTAATGTACGGCGAAATATCTTAGAAAATTTACAAAACTTCTGAAAGGTATCAAATAATTTAGTGCCAAATCCTTAAATCAAAGTACGCTCTTTAAATATTTAAAGAAAGTATTTGTATGTCGACAAATGTTTAAATAGATTATTATATGAATTACACTGAATAGAAAATGAATTTTATATAACAGATTGGCAAATAGCGGACCGCAAAAGGTTTCCTTGCGATCTGCCAAGAGTCAGTAAACCAAATACGGTGAAACTCGTTCAACGCAAAAATTAGGGGACTGAAATATTTTTTCGTCTCAAAAGATATTGCAAAAGAAAAAATATTCTATAAAATTAAGTTTATTGAAGTGCATTTTATTGACTTAGATATGTCAATGCATTCACAAAAATAATCTCAAGAACTTAATGAAATTTAATACATATTTTACAAGTTATTTAAGAAACAAATTTATTGAGTTTTTGGAAAGAAATCTAATAATTTTCTTTGCATTATCTATTTTAGCATCAAATTTTAAGCAAATTGTTTTCATTTTGTTATTCATTTCACCATTGGGAAGTGCAATTAAATATATGCGCATACCTTTCAAGATGTCGCGGGAGCAGGAACTTCGTTTTTCATTTTATTTTTGAAATCAGATTCTGCATCAATGTCATTTTTCAGCTTTGAAAAACTTCCAAATAGATCGTAGCACAAGCTATTCCTAGGGTATTTTAAAACCAAGTGAGCCTACTTTCTAAGAAACATATGGAAGCTCGTTTCTTTCATTTCACAGCCCTTTTATATCTCGCCTGAACAATTGTTGTTTTCCATATTTTGCTCAAAAATATAATTTCGTGATAAACGATTTTCGTCTTGTGTGAAGAGAAAACAATGCATGAAAATACAGAGTAGTGTGTCGGGACCGCTGTATTATTTCGTGTTAAGTGATTTTTGTTTCGTGTTGAGTGAAAAAAATGTATGAAAATACATAGTAGTGTGTCGGAACCGTTGTATTATTTCGTGGAAAGTAATTTTCGTTTCGTGTTAAAAGGAAAGTGCATGAAAACACGTATTGGTGTGTCGGGATTGTTGTATTATTTCGTGTAAACCAATTTTTTTTGTCTTAAGAGTTTTCGCGTTAAACGTATTTCGCTGTTTAAAGAAACTATTCTGTATATTTGGGTCAACATATGTTTGTAAACAAAGTTTCATGATTGAAAATAAACAAGAGTAAATATAGATGCAAGTTTTGGCTGATATTTACTTGCACGTTGGAATGAGAATTTCAACGAGCAATCTCATTCCTGATTTCAAAAAGATTGTCGAAAGGTGTGATAGGGTACGTTTGTCTCATAAACTGATTCTAAAATTAAATGTGTGCAGCTATAGATGATATGAAATTAACACAGTAAATAAAATGAATAAAACTATTCTATTTTATTTGACTTACAATAATTGATTTTGATGGTACAATGTATACCTTTTCTGAAATGCAAAATTAACTAATGAATGCAATCATTTTAAAAAGAGGCCCAGCACTCTGATACCTTCCGCTTTCACAATGTGGTCGTCGAGCGGAACACAGTTGCCCATCTCTAGAATATAATACAGAATTCTAATTTGTATGTTTACTTCCAAACAAAAAGTATTTAAAAAATAAACATGCACATGTGTTTATATTCTTAGAATACAAAAAGAGTCTCATAAACACTAACTTCAGAAAAAATTCTCAAATGAAAAAAAAAATTAGCTTCCCCTGTATATGTAATGGAATCTTTGAACTCGGTTTTTACCCACTTTAAAAGGTCAGGTTAATTCAAAATATTGCACACTTGTCAAGGGCCGATGACAATACAATAATTTAATGATTTTGTTCCACTGTTCTGATCAGGAGTAATGATTTCTCATTACCAGATTTGGCTACTAATTCCAGATCTCATTTCCAGATTTGGCGACGAAAAGATTAGGTTACAACCATAAAGCGAAAATGCTCGTGATTAATACAAATAAAACAAACAATAAAAGATTAATTCGTCAATGGATTAATGTTCACTTAAAAAAACTAAAAAGAACTGACCTTTATTGTATATCAAACTAAAAAATGAAAAATAAATTTTAGTTTTAAAAAAGTAAAAAACACCTTTTTATAGTGAACAAGTAAAAAATAATTACTAAAAAGTAAAAAATAATTCTTAATATAAGAATAAAATTATTAACAAGAAAATAAATGTCATTGTAGAAAAAGCGTAGGGGTGCTTGATATCAATTGTTATGATTTTTTACTTAGTTCTATTCCAAAAAGCAGAGTTAGTGTAAAAATGTAGTAAAAATCCCCCCACGTTTTATTACAATGGCATTAATTTTCTCAATAATCATTTTGTTCTTTATTATAAATTATTTTTTGCTTTTTGGTTCGATTACTTTAAAAGCGTGTTTTTCAGTTTCTTAAAACTATACTTTATTTAATTTCAATTCAAGAAGTAATAGTTTTATTGCAATATTGAACTATTAATATACGTAAGCAATATTTTTTTTAAAAAAAATATTTCTTTATAGGCGTGAAAATTCAATTATAACTTTTCTTATATTGTGGTTTTATTGATTACATATGTTTTTATTACAAATTTGACATTTTAATTTACTTCATTTTAATTTCGCGATAAAGCATTTATTTGCATCGTTTTGTTTTTAGTTATTCAAAGTATAAGAAATTCATAAAGTTGTAACATTATTGATAAGGTTTATTCACAAAAGTCCATTATTTAAAGGAATACTTAGTGTACAAAACTTATTAATTAAACGTTTAACAGATGTAATATGCATCGAGAACATAATTTTAGAAAAAAAATCGCTTCCTAATAAAATTATACAAATGTGTCATGTGTGCATGTATGTATCTACCTATATCTGTGAATACAAATTTTTATTTTAGTTGTCTTACAAAATTATTAAAAAAAGTTCCCAGTGTTCTTTTTTTCATGTCTATAATAATCTACTTGAATGTTAAATAGTTGCAATTTAAATGCATGATTTGTACTGCTTCATGTTTAAAAATATGTAAGAAAAAAAACTAACGTGGAATTTTTCTTTTCTTTTAGGTAAGTTGCCTGTTTGTACCAATTGTATCTGATTAATATACACTGGTGTGCAAAAATTAAGGACGAAGTCGAAAAATTAGCATATCAGCTGAACGAAGAGGCAGAGCGGACAGAAAGACCAATCAGGAGATTAAGTGAGGTGATGTACGGTAGCACATGCGCAGATATGCAGGTAGACGTAATGGGGGAGTGTCTGAGTAGTAAAGCATGTTGTCGGTGTAAGATTAGTATTTCTGGCAAAGAGATTGCACACCGTATAGCAGTTAAAATCACACCGAGTTGCTGCCTCAGCGAGAAATGGCGAATAATCAATCTGTTAGACGACATCTGGATGCTTTTACCCGAGGTCGAATCATTGGGAAGTTGGAGGAAGGTCGCAGTGTGACAAGTGTGGCTGCAGAGTTCGGAATTGCTCACAGCATCGTTTCACGACTTTGGAGACAATTTCAAACTACAGGAACAGCTATCCGGGGTTCAGTACCCGCAGATGACCGGTATATTGCCTTACAGGCCAGAAGAAACAGGCGGCAGACAGCGGGAGAAATCGCTAGACACACACAGGCGACTGGACGACCGATATCGCGTTTTACCGTGGCCAGAAGACTGCACGGTGGTGGTCTGTTTGCACGACGCCCTGTACGGTGTGTACCTCTAACGCCTGCCCATCGGAGAAGGCGTTCTCTGTGGTGCCGGGAACACCGGAATTGGAGAGACAATGAATGGGGACGAGTACTCTTTACAGATGAGAGCAGATTCAGTCTGAGTAGCGATTCTCATCGCATACTCATCTGGAGAGAGCGGGGAAGCCGCAATCATCCCTCGAACATCATTGAAAGGGACAGGTATGGAGGTGGCGGTGTTCTCGTTTGGGGAGGCATCATGCTTGGTAGTCGTACAGACCTTCACATCTTCGACGCAGGTTCAGTCAACGGGACCCGTTATTGTAAAGAGATTCTTCTTCCATATGTGCGTCTTTTTAGAGGCGCTATGGGTCCGCAGTTCCTTTTCATGGACGACAATGCACCATGTCATCGCACAGTAGCTGCCGAACAGCTCTTAGAGAGTGAGGATATTGAACGTATGGATTGGCCGGCACGATCTCCGGATCTCAATCCCATCGAGCATGTATGAACTTTTCTAGGCAGACGCTTGACAGCTCGTTCCTTACCACCAGTAACGATTCCGGAGCTTCGATTGGCGCTGCAAGACGAATGGGCAGCAATGCCTCAACAACTCATTGACACCCTCATTCTCAGCATGGGCAGACGCTGTGAAACCTGCCTAGCAGTCAGGGGAGATCATATCCCCTACTAAAGACCGGATATTTCTTGCTGGACACCCATCACAGGGATGTTTCGGCCTTCAGTCGCATTGCGCTCCATGCTACTTTTTCAATAAAGCTTCTTTTTATCCCTCTGATTTCTCTTTTAGTAAGTGTTGCTTACATTACTCATGTCCTTACGTATTGGGGATCTTACGGTATTAAATGTGTTGATTTGGAATGCTTTTGTACAAAGTTATATTGAAAAAACCGTCTCGTCGTTAATTTTTGCACACCAGTGTATAGTTGTCAATGAGTTATCCTAATGCAAGTGAGGAGTAACCCTAATGTAAGTGTGTTCCATAATCTAAGGAAGTAAATATTATCATTAATCATATGAAAATTAGTAATATATTAGTTACCTAAACATTCTCTTAAATACTTTTACTATTAGCGAAAAGTATGATATTTATTTTTAAAAACATTATAAAAGCAATCTTATTTTATCCCTTTACCTATGTTGCAATTTGAATCATCTATTAAACATAAATTCAATTAAATGTATAATAAAACTACCTATATGAGCAATTTTTAAAAATGACTATTTCCTTTCCTTTTGTAATATCTTTGTTGTTCTTACCATCGTAATTCCCTAGCTGTGAGAAAGTAGGGATTCTTTTTTTACAATTGTATTCATAAAATATGGATGCTAAATGGTCATTCCTCTTGCGTTTAAAATATGTCACGGAAATTAAATTTGTAAGCGCCTGTCTTCTTATCACTGCTATTTCTTAAATGTTTAATATACATTTAGGATGTTCTTCCGATATTTAGGATGAAACTAGGACCAATAGACATTTAAGAAATCACGAGGATGAAATTTGATTATTATTATCTATCCACAATGATTCTTTACAGACTTCACATTATAGAAGACATTTGTAGCACATAAATGCAGCAGAGTCAACACGAAAACACATGAGCAAAGTTTATGACGAAACAAAAGAGCGTTTTACCTCTCAATCTAAAACCCACAACTTATATTATTATCAAAGACGTTTCCAGAATGTTCTTTAATCGTAAGAATTTTTAATCTTAACTCGCTATTAATGCAATAGTGCTTCAGCTCGGCAAAAACATTCCATGACCTGGCACATTTTTTACAACTCTATGGTTGCAATTAAACTGTATTTCCCGCTAAGCAGGTAAAGTAAAAAATTTAAATATCGCGCAATGTCCTAAAATGGTTCAAAACAAAATGATTTAGTGAAAATCCCTCTCAAGAGATAATTGAGAAACAGAGAATCACCACACACACATTATATATATATATATATATATATATATATATTTGGTCTATTGATTTTTTACATGTCTACTTATATATTTTGGCGGGTTTTATAGGTTATCAAATCCCAAATTCATTTTCATCCATTCCTTGCTTTGTAGCATTTAATATTTGTCTATATTTATTTTATTTTGTTATACTGTACATATATATATATATGTGTGTGTGTGTATGTATGTATGAAACAGAAAACTAGTATTATATGAGTTGTATATTTACTGATTATAAATTAATTTTATCCATATATTGAAATGTGTATTCCTTTACGAATAATGATCTTATAGTTTAAATATTGTTACTTATCTAATTCAAAGGTCTGTGTTTCTTCTTTTATATACATTAATTTTATTTTTATATAATTATTGAAAGAAAAAAAACTTTTAAACAACACAAATTCTTCGTAAATTAATAAACTTTTAACTATTTATAATTCATAATCTGACAATACTTTCAATGAGTTGGTAGTATTAAGGAACCCAAAAACACCTAAGACATGATTAAATTCGTATCGAATTGAAGAAAAAAAATGATGAAAAGACTTGTTCTATAATGGCGTTGTTCAAATTCGCTCAATATTTAACTTTACCTTAAAGCTCCTATTTACTCATGATTATAGGAGCTAAAACATCTATACACGTTAAGTTCAAGCGTAAACCTTTAGAAAGGTTAGCATTAGGTATTTGTATTTATTTAACTATCTTCAAGAAAAGAAATGGTAGTTAGAAAAATCAAGAAAAATTTCGAATTCGGTAAGAAAAAGAAGTTCTTTCTTCGGCAATTCTTTTCCCCCATCTAAGGAGAAATAGGCTGAATCTATACCTTTCGAATTTTATTCCTTTGTCGAAGCTTCAGGATCTGGAATAATTCTACTTGAGATGCTATTATTTTTGAAAGCTAATTTACTTTCAAACGTAAGAGCGCGTAAAGTTTAGCTCTGTAATAAGTAGTAGAGCGTCAAATAAAAGTTTATATTCTAAGTAGTTTGGGTATTTTCTAAATAACAACATGTTTACTTTGAAAGTGAAATTTTTTTAACGCTGTTTCAAATTTTAAATCTGGAATAAGATTTTAGAATTCCTGTAAGCATCACAAGAGCAAGAAGGATTCTTCAGTGAAAAATACGTACCTAAAGCAAATGGTATTTTATTAATTTGGTTCAAACATTGCATTTGAAACATTATTTTATTCATCATAAAAGCACTTTCAATAAAGTATTATGAATACATACATATATAGTATTATACCTAACAATTTTTAAATAATATAGTCAACATAAATCTGTGCTTGTACTTTTAGCTCACATATACATCCTCGCACGCATACACATTCTCTCGCATATATAAACTAAAATCTTAAATTCTAACTTATTGCTGAACACCAGACAAAAAAAGCAAGGCAGTACATGACAAGTTAAAGTAGCTACAGCGATACTATAACAAATTCTAAAGCTTAGAGCTATGATTTCAGGGTTAACAAAATTTAAAGCCGCCAACCTTCTCCAATGTTTACCTAAATTATTGGGCCTAAAAATTAGAAGATAAAATACAATATAAAAAATAATGAGCTAATTAATGTGTGCAAATATAAGTATCAATAACCCTGTAGTAATAAAAGGCAATGCACTTCTTTATAAATTTGCAATAAGTTTGAAAGTAATTTTTATAAACTTCAAAACACCCATAATTAAAAGTAACAAATTAGTATTCTACTCTCCCAGAAAGACCTAAAAAAATGGAAAGAACCAGGCTGCCTTACCAGAGATAATTGATTGTATAAATTTTTAATAAATCACCAACATGTTATAATTAGAAAATTTGAAAACAACTTACAACATTTAAATATTTTTTCTGCAGAAAATTTGTAAAAACCTATATTGAAGGCCTTAGTCTATTACAAAATTAAGGTGTGAACTTTAAGAATTCAAATATATTCCGAACAAATTATTCACTACATTTAAAAAAAATAATGACTAAGTAATACATATATGGCATGACATGACAGTTCACTTATAATTTTATTCACATCACGAGCTTCAGAAGTATATAGCACTAATAAAATGATTCAATTGAAAAGAATCAATTTCAATTAAGATCAATTTTTAGTTCTTTGATGTCTGCTCAAAAGGTTTATATATCTGGGATATAATTCATCTGTTCATACCTTTTTAGCAGCTTTTATCAAATTCCTGTAGGTATTAAACACAATTTTAAAAAAGGTGTAACGTTCGAGAGATTTCTATTCTAGAAATTGATACGAATGTATTACATATTATAAATCTTATCTAAGGAATTCTCCATCATAAGCTTATGTTTTTAAATTCAAGTCTCCCTCAATCACTTAGAAGAAATTATTTCTGTAACTTATACAACATTTAGCATTTTTCTTTTCATTTCAGTTATTTTTAATACCTGAAGCTTCGAATTCAAGAAACAAAATTTCGTGGGGGCTTCACACCTACTTCTGCACATTAATTAACTTTTCAAATGCAAGCAGAAAAACAAACAATTTGAATTCTGAAATGTTACGATGTTTACATATTTGTTTGTACTAGGTATTTAACTATTAAATTCCAATGAGTACAAGAATATTAAATCTGTAACACCGAATGAAATATTTTTGAAATCAAATTAAATCTTAAGGTATCCGACTACCCTAAAACTGTGAATTTTGCGAAAAATTTACAAATTTTTTTAATGATTTTATTTTATGGGCCATCGTATTAGCTTTATAAAAATACCAAGTTTATCATTTTCCGTTTACCAGAACAAAAACTACAAGTGTTTTAAAGTAAAAGCAGATGCCATTACTTTAAGCAAGATGTCATACTTGAAAACGCGTTTTACTCGAAATGTGATTTTTTGAAAAATGTTAAAACGGGAAAAGCGAATGCTAAAAAAGTTTTGAACATAAATAACTGTGATATTTTTTCTGTAAGTTCTGTATAATAGTAGAATTGTTTTAACCTTCAGATTTATCAATCACTGTTTTATTACAAAATTTACAGTCCCTTATGCGAATATAATCACTGTCTTTATAAGCATTTTCATATAGTAACCCAGATAAAGTGCTCTAGTTTTTGCATAAAAGAAAATATTTCTTATCCTGAAGGTCATTTCAAAATTGAATACTATAGCAACACATTAGATTGAAAAAATTGAAAATTTGTTCATAAACCTTTGGTGCAGAATGGGCCACGTTTATGCTGCTTTTTGTCAATTTTTACCTATTGTTTCCCATTTTAGTAATAATAATTTATTTTTCTCTTCTTAATTTTAGCACATTTTTTTTAAAAAATGCACTAAACAAATCTAAAAATAACAAAAAAATCTTCATATATCCTTTTTTTTAAAGAAAAGTTGTCGCAACCATTCGGATACCTTAAAATAGCAAAAGTATATTTGATGGTGAATACCTCAAATATTTTTACAAAATATTGATATGGAAGCAGAATTTTCGATATATAACTAAATCAAACAATTCGACTGAATGATTAAAAGAATACAAATCTTTCTCTTTTCACTCTGAAATGCATACCCCCAGAAGTCAGAAAAAGCTCATTTTCTTACATTCTAATATGGAACATATCACCCATAAGTCAAATTAGAATTTTTATTTCATCATCAAAATCATATAGTAAGAAATTTATATCAAATTTTAGATTAGATAAGTAAATTTTAATCTGAAAATATTTTTATCATTTTTTACAACTTTTTGGTTACAAATCCCATTATCAATAAAGACGTACAATATCACAAAATACACTACCTCGTCTTCGATTATGTTCTTAGTGTTTCTAAGAAATTCGTAAGATAGTGAAAAAATATTTTAAGTACTAATGGTAAAGAATGTAGTTAATCCTCTGAGGGTTATTCTTAGATTCTTATAATAGAAATGCTTTCTGGAAAAGTAGTCTTAATCCTAAAAATATTGTAGTTGGCGTGTCTAATGCGAAGCTAACAATTCCTGAAATAGTTAAAGCTTAGAAAATGTTTAACTATTTATAGGAATTGACTGAGAAAGTTATCAAAATGTTAAGAATACTAATAGTTTGGTCAAATATATTTCATCAATATTATTTTACTATGAGACTAAAAATGTAAAATGTTAAAAATCATAAATAACTTTTTAAATTTGGATAGAATTTTAAGTTATTTATGAAATTAAATAAAAAAAAATAATCAAAATTAAATTTAGAGCTGTTTCTTAGTTAGTCTGTAGATTATTGTCGGAAAGAAAAATAAAGGAATATATTTAATAAAGAATAATACAATTATTTTTAGTTTTCGTTTGATTATAACTGATAGTTTCAATTATTTTGTTTATGAAAATAAACCATTTTAAGAAACCTTTATTCAATAGAATTTTCTCCAACCTCTGAAAAGTTATTTTTATTTGTATTATATAAGCAATGTCTAAAAACATGCACTTACTTGATATGCATCATTTAGTGGAGTAAATATTTTTTACTTAATGTATTTATCTATAAATACTGTTTTATAATATTTTTTTTGAATGCAACAAATTACACAATTTTATATTTCTACGGACAGAAAGGAAAAAATCAACGTACAAAAAAACAATGATTTAGATTTTTTTTTACTTGATTTTCTTATTTTTTTTTTATTGAAAACATTTATAAACCCTGAGCAAATGGGGGCTTACAACACAAGGGAAAGAGGGAAGGATTACAACACAAACATACATGCCTTCCCTGGGATTCGAACCCAGTCCCTACGGCACTGCAGTCAGCGTCACTAACCACTATAACAGATGGGCAGCGAGTTTCCTATTTTATGTATGATAAATTAAAGTAATTAATAGAAATTTTTTTATTTCATATCTATAAATCAAAACATTTATTTTAATTTTATAAATACGGTAAGACTTTTGGTTTAATTATTCAACGTTTGCTATCAACATTTGTTGTCACATCCGAGTACTTTGTTCTTTTAATAAAAATAATAAAACAGAAAGTGTTACTTCATTACAAATGACAAATCTTACGACAAAGGTATTATTAACAAACATTAAACACTCACAATCACACAAATAATAGGAAAAGAAAAATACTATTTGAGTACTTCTACTTCGATATACCAAAAAAATTTTTTGTACCTATTGTAAATTAATTCCAATTGTGGCATGGAGTATTTTGAATTAGCTATGTTTACAGAGTTGTAGTAAGACGCTTAAAAGAGACTGTAAGAAAATTCATCAGTAAGACAATGGAGGAAATAGATGCTTTTTGCATGATATGGAAACCTTCCATTCTTTATTCTTCCTCTTCTAAACAAACCTGGGCATTTTTTTGTGCAAGATTCCGCAGAAAAGCTTTTGTTTGCTTTGTTCAATTGGAAGTATTTAGAGAAAATTGAATATCTAGGGGAAAAAAGATTCAATGCGCGCTTTTGCGGAGTAAGTTTTCTTCTTCACTGAATTTCAATGAAGTATTATGGGAGTAATCCGGAATTAATTAGACTAATGGAACATTTTGAAAATTGTACAACTGAGTTTAAAAATCGAACGTATGTATATAAAAACATACCGAAGGATGAAACGTGAACGCTGGGGTATTCGAGTTTTCGTTGAATTTCTTCTTTTGATAGGAATAAAACAAACAGTAAAAACATGTTTCGTAGCATTTGTTTTTTTATAAAAAAAAAGAAATTCACTGTGTAAGAGTTTTCACGCAGAATGTAGATAAAAAGAATTTTAAAAATTCCTTAATCGTAAAACCAGATAGTATTTCTTGTGTTAAGTTTTAGTTGTGCATATTGACTGATGTGCTTTTCTTGAGTTGTTTCAAAAAATGCTTTTGAATAATTTACCTCTATTATGTTTATATTATAAAAGGAAATTACAATTTTTAAAAAAAAAATTTCTGAATTGTTTTAATGTTTGCGGCGTTAATGTTAAAACATTATAAATTTTCGGAATCATTGTAAAAAAAATGTCCTCTATTTAAAATCAATTAGTCAAAAAAAAAATTATGTTCTGTGTAAAGCTCTTTAACCTGTTTTCTTAAATTTATTTCTAAAATAAATGAAAGATTTTAATGTTAGTGTGGAACGTTATAAAGAATTTACATCCCTTCTTCCCTGTGACCCGGCTAGAGGTGTGGGAGGAACTAAATGATCAGACGACATGAGGAACTTCAATTATTTACTTATCACTATATTTAACTCAGACACAAATTGCACTCTAAATAAGATAACTTTGATCATTCAGAGGACGGGGGTGAGACGAGATGGTGTGGGGAGAATATATATTCAATCCTGCAGATCTACCTTTAAGATAACTTTATACAGAGATTGTTTATTCAATGGCGGCACTAATAATTTAACTCTCTAATATCAACTTGATTAAAGATCACAGTACCTGAACTCTTGCGGCCTTCTAATCCTTGCGTTTACTTTAAAATGGCTCCAACTGTTAAACTAAGCACTTTCTTAATACTCAGACTTCTCGCTTCCTACACTGTTTACGTAGGCGTTTCCCTGTCGATTTACCTTTCTTCTCATCCATTCAAAATTCACTTCCCTTCCAATCTATTCTCACTACTCTATATTATAACTTCCAAACACGCGAATGAAGAATATATATATTAAACTTATTTGCATAACCACGCTTTCTGTCTTTGGGGAAAGTTGGTTGAACAATGTTGACCCGAAAGAATTCCCCAGAGGTTAATAGAAGGACCCGTATAGATCCGTCACAACATTTGACAAAACTGAATAAACAGATTACTAAAAAGTGTTTCATATATCAATCATTGATTTGAATATACTATTTCATAAAATAATATGCATTAAAATTTAAACTTTGATTTTTATTTAACTGATACTAGAAGAAAATTTATTTTTGAGCAATACTTTGGTTGAATTGGATTGCTTTTGTGAAAAGTTGTTGTATAAGTGAAGATAATATTGCTCTAAAATAATTAACATTTCAAATAAAACTATTAATATTAAACCTATTCGATTGCTCTTAATTTACAGATATTCATTTATACCGAACAATAAAAAACTTTATTTTAAAAAACTGCTACATTGTTATGTATGATATTAATCTTATCTGTTTTTATTAAAAATGGAAGTTATCTTGAATAGAATATTGCTTCGAAAAATTATGCCTAAAATAATGCGCGTTTTGAATAATACAAAAACTCATATTTCACCGTTTTTCCTTTGAGGTTTAAATTTAAACAACACCTCATTTCCCTCATATTGCAAAAATAATTTCGTGTATCACTATCTAAATAATTGGAACTCAGTTACTAATGCCCTTCATCAAAACGATAACTTTAAATTTAAGAAGTTATTTTTAAATACCACACTATCTCTCAAGTACGTTGGACATAGCACATGTTCATACATACATACACACTCACGCACACGCACGCGCATTGGTTTTCAATCAACTCTTCTAGAGAGACTGAAATTACTTGAATATCAGTGATAAAGAAATCATATAGATTATGAAAACTTTAAAAAAAATGGATGCTGACTGAGGATGGCTTTTAAATTTATATGAAAGAGGTTTAACCACAGTTTTAAGGCTATTCAACTTTACTCCTTTTTGTTTATAATACTGAGAAAAAGTATATAGAACAAAATAGGTAGATGTTCTAAATTCATTTTAAATAAAAATGAGCATTCAAAAGTATTTAGATCATGATGAATCAAAGAACAATAAACAATTTATTGCCAGATTAATGATACGAATACAGATTCAAATCTATAATCAAAATACAAGCCGAATTGTAGCAAACCAAGATGCAAAAATATTATTTTTACTAGAATAAATATATATTAATCATATTAAGTTAAAAATTCAAATTATCGGAGTAACTTTAAGAATAATATATTTCTGAATTTACCCAGACATATTTGTTGATCTACATAAAATATTATTACTTTCTTTATCACAGATGTAATTGTCAACAAAGAAATCTCTCATCCACAAAACTATATTAAAACACAATAGGAGAAAGTTATTTTTAATTTTCACTGAATACTCCTCTATCACCAGTAGCTCTCTTTTATCAACTGACTCAATCCGAGAAGGCATATCATTGACCTCACACAAATTAAATTTTATACATAGCTCAGAGCGAGGGATTCCGTTTTAATTACTGGTCCTATACCCATTCCCCTTTCATTCAATAAGAAGAGAGAATATATCGCTGCCAAGGGTTGAAGAAATAATTTTCCGCACTGTCAAAAACATCGGACAGCGTTTCTGTTAGAAAAGGGAGGAAAAAAAATCCTCAAATAATATTAGTTTCTTTTTATCTGCGAGAACTAAGCGTCCTCACAGATGTTATTTCTGGGGTCCTCAGTTATAATTACTTCTGCTGTAATGTTTGTCTCCGCTTTCTTTAGCTATCTATCTTATCCTTCTTTACTTTTTTTGTTATTTTCAAAGCAATCTCAGTGAATAACTCCTTGATTGACTTTCAAATTGAAAACTGTTCAAAATAAATATTGGATTTAGACTTTTAGTTAAACGTCTACTGGAAATCTGAGCTGCTTACTCTGAACGTAATGACAGAATTAATTAAAAATGCCTCACAAACGAATTTTTTTTAATCTTTTTCTTCTCCAGCTCTTCTTTCGTTTTGTTTTTCTCCCTTCTCTATTTTCTTTGCGAAGAAATAAAAAAAAACGAAGCAAGAGAGAGAGAGAGAGAGATCGAAATTTTGTAGAAAATTAAAATATCGAGAAGAAAGAAATAGATTTTGGGTGAGATGAGTTTAAAATCATTATAGGAATCCAAGCGTGTATTTGTAAGCCAGGAAAAGTAAGATTTTAAATAACCGGTTTTGAGACTTCAACTTTTTTTTAAAGAACATATTTCGCCCAAGAATCAATTGAAATTTTCTCATTAACAACTCATAAGGAAGGGAAATCTAATGCTAAATAATTAAAGCTTTAATAACGGTGAAGAATCGAGAACTAATATTTATTA
Source organism: Trichonephila clavata (assembly GCA_019973975.1). Classification (NCBI taxonomy): domain Eukaryota; kingdom Metazoa; phylum Arthropoda; class Arachnida; order Araneae; family Nephilidae; genus Trichonephila; species Trichonephila clavata. The sequence goes on from BMAO01016695.1 coordinate 26,922, forward strand.
AAAAGAAATATCTTTTTCTAATTAAGGCTTCTTATTTTAAAATTTTCCTGTTTTGCTTTACTTTTCTCGGTGCTTTTATTTACTTGATAAATTAAAGGATAAAAATTTTCCAGATAAAATATTTAATTCAATATTCTCCTGGGTTTTCACCCACAAATATAGAATGTTAGCATAAGCTTTTAATTACTACCCCTCTACTGGTAGCAGAGGAGTTAATTTACTAAATATTTTAAGAAAATAATTATTTTAATTTTCGTCTTTCCGAAACGTTTATGTTATAATGACATGATGATGCCTAAAACCCGAGACCTGCGACACAAAAATTACTCTCCTTGAAGAAAATATTTTTCATAGTATTAAAGTAAACACTAATTTTGTATTAAAGTTTTAAAATAAAAAGTTTTGGAATTTAATGAGTTATTTTAATTTTATAAATGATAATTTTGAAATTAGAGAAAGAATGGATAGATGAATGAATGTTTAAGATTATGGCGTAATTGCTAATTATGCTTAAGCTGCGACGAACTTCGAAATAACAAGTAATTAAGTCAATTCCTACTTTGAATGGATGCATAGGAAGTATTTTATTAACAATTGAAAATTTAAACAAGATATACATATAAATAGGGAGAGAGTGAAATAATAGCAGGAATTGAGAAAAATGAGCATGATTTGTCAGCATTGTTGTAACAATGCCTACCCGGCTTGGCTAGTTTGGCAGCTTGGATAGTTTTGTCAAAGTTTTAACTGCTACATTATTACAACAATGGAGACGAATCGAAGTAGGTATCGAAAACCGGTAATTAATTTAGTTTAATTAATTAACCGGTAATTAATATTTGAAAAAAATGTATTTATATCAAGTGTCATCCCCTACAAGTTTAAAAGAAATTATTTGAACTTGAGTGGATGAATAGAAAGTATTTTATTAACGATTGAAAATTTAAGCAAAATCAATATGTATATATAAATAAATATATATAGAGCTAAAATAGTATGAATTGAAAAAGAATACTCATGGCTTACAGTACATCTTGAAAACATACGCATTACAGAGAGGTTCGTATTTAAAGAAAAACAATGCATACTTTTTAAAGGGAACAAATATTAATTGCTGTACATATTTAATTGGTAAATTTTTCTCCATTTCAACGTTGAACCATCTTTCCCGCAACTTTCTTATTTTGTCTTGGAAAAAACCTCTTAATTTTGCAGCAAAATACTCATAGGACAATTTTTGATCTACAGTTTAATACAGAGATTTTTGGCCGTCACGAAGTTCCTCTCAGAAACCGAAAATAATAGTAATATGAGGTATATGTCTGGAATATAGAATGGTTGAGATAGAATCGCTCATCCAAAAATCCTTTAGCTTTTGTTGTGTCACATCTGCGGTGTAAAGAGTGAGTAACATTGTTAAAGGATCACCTATTGCGTAATGTAGGCCATTTAATGAAGAAAGCTCTCTTTAAAATCTGTAATTGTTGATATCAGATGTTTGAGCTGGTACTTCGGTCGTTTTCAAGTACAGTAATCCTCCGAACTTAACGTGATAGCTGGGACAGAGTGATAACCGCATAAGTCCGGGTATGATTTAGCATATAAATCAGTGCTTCTTAAGCTTTCAATATTTGCGACCCAATATTCCATTATACTTTTCATCGCCCCCCTTCCATGAAAAACAATGTATTGAATTCAATAATACTATACGTTGACGCTAAAGCTACAATGCGACTTTAATCTACCACCGCCGTGTATAAACGTCTCTCTTAGCCAAAGCGTTAATTTCCCCGGACTTATATATGTCTTTCCGAAGTACGATCTTTTCTGTGCACTGGTATTCAAAAAAGTGGCTCCAAAGTCTTTGGAATGCAATAAAAAAACCTTGACAGTGTTTGCGAAGGATTTACTTATTCCAGAGAATTTGCTTATTTATTCCTTTTTCTTATACTTATTCCTTAATAATACACGCACACCTACATGGAAAACGCTGGCATTGGGGAGAAAATCACGATATTTTAATCGTGCGTTAAGGGATTAATTATAAACCGCGTACAAAATTTCAAGGTGAGTTTTAATTTTTGAAAATATTTTATATATAGCAATCCCATAGGGTCAATAGTAATTATTGAGTTTGTTCTTAACTTAGAATTGCTAAATTAATTATAAAATACATTGTGCAGTACTAATGCATTTATAAGTGCATTATATTAGTGTATATGTGTATTTATTTCTTTTTTTTGTCAGAATGTATTTTGTTTGTTTACTTTCATTAAATTAATATCTTTTTGAAAATAATCTTTTGTTTTTCATTTTTCAATACGGTTGCGCCCCGTTGTAGAGTTATCACGCCCCCCAGGGAGGAGCATCCCCCAATTTGAGAAACGCTGATATAAATACATGTAAATTATTTCTTGTTGGGGCCGAAAATGAAAGATAATGATTTCGAAAAAAATATATTCAATATAATCCTAGATAACACAAATACAAAATCGTAAAATGAAATTATTTTGATGTTGATGGTTTCAAAATATCTAACAAATTAGTTTGATGGCTCAAAGATTTTTCTCTCCCTCAAAATTCCCTCGTAGCCTGCTAATAAATTTTTCCCCATGTTTTGTTGAAAAAATACGCTCTTCGTTGAAGTGTGTATTTTCTAAAGTTTGTCACTCTTTTTCAATTACACTGAGACTTTCTGTCAAATTTCCAACCGCCATTCCGATCTTCTGATTGAACTGGGTCTAAGGACTCAAGTTATTCAATGTCTTGCTCATGCGTTTCTATTAGTTCATCAGCTGTCAACTTCTGATTGACGTCATCACTATCCACTTCAAAGTTTATTTTTGCCAGGCAATATCAAAAATTTTTTCAGGCACATTACCAATTTCTTCAGGCTCTGGCATTGATTCCGCCTGAATTTTAGTGATGAAAAAAAAAGACGAGTCAGCGAAATTTGAAAATCGCGTAACTCTGGGTTCCCGTAAATCAGATTAGATAGTTGTCAGGTCACAGAAGGGAACAGTTTTTGGACTACTTTGTGACTGGAGTTGAAATGTGGATAATGCACAAACACGTGGTTAGGAAAAAAAAGTATATGTTTACAAAGGGAAAATACCACCATCTACATCCAAAGCTGGCATGCATTAGAAGAAGGTTATGTCGTGTTGTTAGTGAAACAGAAAGGGCATAGTGCACTATGAGTTTCTGAAAGAAAATGAAACGGCCGTTACTGTTCGCAACTTGATGTTTTGGACAAAGAAATTCATTATAAACGTCCATCTTTAAACAACTGAAAGCGCGTAATTTTTCATCACTACAACCCTAGACTACATGTAGCAAGAGAGACGCCGCCTAAAAATTACAGAAGTGGGTTTGGAAACTTTACCTCAGTCAAAATATACTCTTTATGTTACACCATCTGACTATAATCTGTTCAGGGCACTGCAAAGCTTTCTTGATGGAAATAAATATATAAACTAAGAGGGTGTTCAAATGACAGGAGAAGAATATTTTGTCTCCAAAACAGAGGACTTCTATTCCAGGGGGTTAGATAAGTTAGCAGAGCGCTGGGGCTGACAGTTGTAACTAAAAAAGGACGCTATATTTTAGATTAAATTTTAAATAAAAAATGAAAGAAATTTTCTTCAAAAAACAAAGGCAGAGCTTTCCCTTACACCCAATATATAAATTGAAATTTAGCTAAAATCCTACACTAATCTCCTTTCAACCCTGTGTTATCAACCATTTCAACCCTATGTCGTTTTAGTCATTAAATGAGTTATCGTGGTGCTGTTAAAAGGGTTGGTATCTGGAGATTAAATGTTTTATTTATGCCTGAATCTTTTTCGCAAAACATAAACATAAGCATTATAATACGCTAGTAAAATACCTATATGAAAACTGAATTGATCTGATTTATTACTGTTTTTTCCGCTATTTATTACATTTGCTGCAAATCTATCTTTAAGTTTTAAGTATGAAATTCTAATAGCTGTTAAAAAGGTTTTTCTTATTTATAATGCCCCGTGACTCTCTCGTAGGTTGATTTTTGAAAACATCTTCCTAAGCTGATCTCTGCTCAGCAAAAGTAACACATTGTCACAAATTTTGTATAATGAACGTTTAAAATAGTGCTGATAATTTATATCTGGATGCGTAATACATTAATAATACTTTCTGATGTATTTATTTTATGTTAAAATTTTAATATTCGTAAGCAACGCCATAACTTACATTATAATGGCGATTTAATGGAAACATAGCGAAATGTTGGCGATAGAGCCAAGTTGGCATGATTTTTAGCGACCTTGTTAGCAACTTGATCATTGATTGAACGGTGCAGAAGTTGCTTTGTTGTAGCTCGACCTGGTGGGGAGCTGGAACAAAGAGAATAACATAAAAACCTCATCCACAAAAAAATACATATACATGCGAATTTTCATAGTGATCGTTTGAACGGTGTTGGAATGAAGGGATTTCATATATACAAACATCCATATATATATATATATATATATATATATATTGATTGGAGCTGTCAAAAATGCAATGCGATAGTTACATTTGTATATGTAAAATAAAGCTGTGACTTAAATAAAAGTCTCGGTTTGTAAAGTAACAAATTTAAAACTCTTAGGTATCTGGTTCAGATCTCGACATTCAGAAAATAATCATATAAAGAGACTTTGCCTCTTTGGTTATTCAAAAAGAGGAATAAACTTTTCAGATGCTGTAAAACAGTAACAGTTAAGAACAGACAACTGTTCAGCGAACCGTAAAGTAAACGTACGCTTAAAGTATGTGTTTTATCCCTGATGGAAGTAACATAAGCCACATAATGCACGTCACGTGACTAGTTATTCGAAATTACGGTGTCTTCACTTTAGAAAGCTTTTTGTGTTATTTAATGAAATCTGCAACTAATGTGCAACGGCAATTTCGATAACGATTTAGAGAAGAGCCTGTGAGGGTGTCGGCCTATTCGGCACCCCTCTCTCTCCGTCTTGCCTGGCTAAAGGTGTGGGGGGTGTAAATAATTAAATATATTAATAGTCCATAATATCTATAAAAATATTCATCTTCAAACACACTTAACAATCACAAGTGAAACTACAAAAGGAAACTTTAGGAGTGATATATCAAGGGAGTTATCTAATCTCAATGACTAACTAACTCTAAGTAAACCCGACTACGTGAACTAGATAAGGATAACAAGCGCTAATGACCCGATAACTAAATCTAATTTCATCTATCTTAGATCCCCTATTAAATAATTTAATCTCTTAGCAATTACTTCCTTGGCTCGCGCTATGTTTGTGAATGAAATATTCTAATATTCACACTTACATAACACCGCAGCAGCTCTCCGGCTCCTTCTATCTTACATCTACCAAAACTAGACTTTATATAGTCAAACTAATTTGAATATCATAGTTTCTTCTTGAAAGCTGTGAATTAATGTGAATGTTAGCCACAAAGTTTTCCCAAGAGGATTAGTAGAAAAATGACGAAAATAGATCCGTCACAAGCCTCCAGATAGAAAATCTATTTAACAAGGTATAAAAAATTTAAAACGAAAGTAAAGACCCTAGATGAAGTTGAAACAGCCTTTCACAGCCGCTATCAATGGACTTGATGCTTTAGTACACGTTTGGGTGGAGATAGCGTAACAACTCGATGCATGTCGTGTGACTAAATGTTCACACATAGAACATTTGTGACTGCCTCCAACAAAACTTAAAATAGTTCTGTACAATTCTGTTACAAGTGTAATATAATATCTTACATTGTTCTTGACATAGTGAATTTAAACTGTATACTTCTTTATGAATCACCTTGTATTTACGTTGAATTTGTGAAGCTTCGAAAGAGCTACTGGAGCAGTACCTCGCTTTTTTGAAACTCGCTCAAGTGACGAAGAAGACACCTGAATCGGCACCCTATTCCTTAAACTTTAACACCAAGCTATGATAGATCGTGCGTGCATCAAAACCTCTAGAGGGAGTGTCCTCATTGGTCCAGAACTTGAATCAAACGACTCAGTATTGCCATTGAAGACAGGAAAATTAATTTAGTTGTTGTCTTCATCACTTGACTGTGTTTCGTACATAAAAATCAATTTCTAATAGCTCTAGTATTACTTTTGATGCGATATAAACTCAAACTAACCGAAACAAGTCCTGTGCACCTTTCCTTATGATCCTTGATTAAAATCCCCGCCATGCCGATGATAGGGAAATGGCACAGAAAATATATATTAAATAAACATCTAGTCAAAATTTCATCACTTCTTACGAAACCATAAATTCTTATACACTCTCAAGTTCTCATTTTGTGTTTTTGTAGTAAAATGATAAACTGTACCTGGAAAATGAGTTGTGTGAGTAAATATTTTGAATGCCTTTCGCAAATAGAAAAGTTTCAAACGCACCTTGTGTTTATATTTTGATTTTTCTCGTCATAAACAAACTGTCTACTGTCACAAACCAACCATTGAAAAAACCAGAATTCTTTTAGGAAAAGGAAATACTTCTTATAAAAACATCAATGAGAAGAGAAGGGGGGGGGGAGAGAAATACCTGAAACAGTTTGAAAAGTTCGTCACTTCGTTAAAATTCCATTTTCCCAAAGACCAACAACATTCACAAAAGCTTCCATTTTATTTTTTTTTAATATGTGTACCTTCTTCTCCATTTTGCAAGCGAGTTCATTATGGAAACATGAGTGTGACAAAACGTCAACAAAGAAAGAAATGAAACCAGAAGGAACGAATTTAAATCATTTGATGGCAGATGGCAGCAGCTTCTTCTGGTACGATACAAATTGAAATGAGCGTATCTCAACTATAGGCCCTGCTGAAAGAAGCACACACACATAGAAAAGAAATATTAAATGGAATGACAAATAAGGATGTTTTGAGAAGAAACATTGTCGGGGAAGAGCCCGAATGTATTCCATTTTGCAACCCCCGAAGGCAAGGCCCGCTGGAATGCGTACATATGGAACAAGCTTTTACTCCAAGAGACTTGTGCCTAGAGCTGGATCTGAAGCCTTTATATATAAAAGTCGCTTATTTATTTTTGCAGCTTTTTATTCAGTCACAATCAAAGGAGGTTGTATTTTTCTTTTTCACTTCTGCCGCTGTACACTAAAATAACAAGAAATGGCGCGGAATTTCTCATGAATTTTGCAACGACCTAAAAGACCTCGCAACAGTTTTCATGGATTCTGTTTGTTTATCTGAAGACTTCTCTGTGATGGTGAAATGAATTCTCCCTCGGTTACTGTGACTGAAAAGATTGTCAAAAGGGGGTAAGGGCAAAAGATTTTTTTCCTTCCTTTTCTTCTACTTCTTAAGGTGATGTACGTTCACATAAATTTACTACTTGACGCTATATAAAATTTATCTTGTTCTTATCTAGTATTTCAAAACATATATTGGTAATTCCTTAACATTTCCCTGTATTTTAGCTAAAAGTACATAATTAGATAACTGAAAATTTAGAATTAAATGAAATATTTTTTTTCAAAGGGGCTGTGGATTGGTAATTGCCATTACAGACTTTGTATATTCCTTGGAAGTTGGTATCATTTTTAGTGTGGCACCATATAGGGGGATTACAATTGCCCTAATGCAAATTTTGACACCCAGTTTCCTCCTTAAAAAGAGGCATCTGAGCTGGAATTAAATTTTGTCGAGAGTACCCAAGCCAAACAGGTACTCTAGGTATCTTTAACACATGCCGCATAATCATACGATATGGATTCTGTCGATTTTATTGCATAATGAAAATCCACCGACTTGGGCCGGTCTTGAACCCCTTAATCTTAAGCGTATAAGGCCAGCGCCAACCAACTACGTTACCCAGTCACCCAGTCTATCAGTAACATAAATAAATATGTTTTTATTATTCGTGAAACAATTAGATTGTTCTAACTCAAGAAGGAAAAATATATAGTTATTATTCTTATTGCTAATAATAATTAAACACTAAGTATACAATGTAACCGTTTATGAAGAAAAATATATGCTATATTTTTAGTGGTCAAGTACAATCCCATACACCGTGGCCGTGGTACTCTAGTGATAATGACCACGAGTTCAAGGCCAGAGTGTCATGAGTTAGGGTCTTGCACCACTAAAGACCCGTTGTGTAGAGAAAGTCGATGCACTTTAAATCTGTCGAGACTCCATGTTCTTCCGTCGGTGTGGAAGTTAGGAGAGGAAGGTGCAAGCTCATATCTCGTCCTTGATTCCGTCCGTCAAAATTATGAGGTTTGTCTCTAAAAGCCCTCGTGCTGCTTTATATTGCGACGTTAATGTAAGTTTGAATCACTTACTCACAATCCCTTACGGATCTTGGAGGAAATATCACATAAACTGCAAAACGTGCGATAGATTTTGAATAGATTCTTTACAGAGGTAATAATATTTTTGCCTGAGCAAAAGGGGCAATACTGTACGTAGAATTAAATATTACAGCCAGTAGAAGTATATACTTCACATAGTTTATATGTGCATTATATATTATTCAATATATATATATAATGCATATAAACTATAAATACAATATTATACCTTACATCTAGTGGAATTACGTATTAAATGTAGTTTATATACACTATACGATATGGATACAATATAGAGTTTATCTGTATTATATTCTGCGGAACTGTTTATATTGCACGCAATTTGTGTGTATTGTACAGATTATTCTCTATACTGCCCATTTAATAAAATGAGAGGCGAAGTGTGTATTGTAACATAACATGATTTTATTATGCTATATTAAATATATGTTAGAGTCATCAATATTTTGTTTTACATTTCTTTTATAAATTAATCTAAACTAGCATTATTTAAATAGAATGATAATCACGTCAATTTAAATATAAATTGATCATTTAATTCACGGCAATTAAATAAAAGATTCGCTTGATCAAGTATATACTCTGATAACATTTCTTTGGAAATTATCTATTCATGTTTGCTTTCAATGCTTTATTTCATTGAAAAACACTGAAAAGAAAAAGGACTAAGAAGAATGCATTATACAAATTATTTCAAGAGCAACTTTAATTAGTTGAATATGCAATTATTTGCATTGCTGTTTTATTTTCTACTTTATTTAAATATCAAACTGGTAAAAATATAATGTACTCACATAAATATTTTAAAATATTTGTATCATTTTCCATTAATTTCATAAACTTTTTTTAAGGTATCCGAATACTTGCGGAAATTTTTTTTTTTTAAATAGAGATATGGGGATTTTTTGTTGGTTTTAGACTTGTTTAGAACATCTTAAGAAAAATATGTTAAAATTAAGAATAGAAAAAGAAATTTTTATTACTAAAATGAGAAAAAATGGGTAAAAATCGACAAAAAATAACATAAGCGTGGCCCATTCTGTTCCAAAAGTTTATGAACAGATTTCCAATTTTTCAATTATGATGTGTTATGTTATTCATTTTTGAAATGACCTATAGGATAGGAGATATTTCAATTTTTACAAAAACTAGAGCACTTTACCTTTGTTATTAGATGAAATTGCTTAAAAAAACAGTGATTATATTCACATAAGGGACTATAAAATTTGTTATAAAATAGTGAAGGATAAATCTGAAGGTTAAAACCCTTCTACTATTACATACAGCATACACAAAAAAATTCAGTAAATTGTTTTTAAAACTTTTTGAGCAATCACTGTCCTTGTTTGAGCATTTTCAAAAAACACATTTCAAGTAAAATGCGTTTTCAAGTATGACATCTTGCTTAAAGTAAAGGCATTTGTTTTAATAAAACAATTGTAGTTTTTGTTCTAGTGAACGGAAAATAATAAACTTGGTATTTTTATAAATCTAATAAAATGGCCTATAAAATAAAATCATAAAAAAATTTGTCAATTTTTGGCAAAATTCACAATTTTAGGGTAATCGGTTACCTTAAAATAATGATTTTCCAGTTATGAAACTCCTCAATTAAATAATTGTATATACAATATCGCTTTTATTTTTCAAACTACCAATAGTTGGTCAACTTTAAAGTAAATGAATTTATTAGTTTAAATTTTTAAATACCATAAAATCCGACGTATAACACAAACAAACCACCGTATAAAGCACACCTACAATTTGAAGCTGCAATTTTTAATTTTTAGGTATATTCGCCGTATTATAACTTAATTTTACAAAAATTATAACTTAATTTTCTGTATAGATTTGTACAATAGCCTATTTTTCTAATTTTATTTTCATTATTATAATGAAATCGTTTTTATCTTTAAAAGCGTATTGAAAAACTACTATAATGTAAAAAAAACTTACTGAAGCAAAAAAGTGAGGCTCATACGTTGGGATATGTTAATTTTTACAAACTGAACAAACACTACCACTCAAATGCTTTATTTAGATCTTTTAAAAATAAATTTTTTGATCACTTATTCCCTTAGCTTCTTTCACGACCAAATATATTTTATATGCTTAAACATCCTTAAAACTTTGTAAACGTGTGCTTAATATTTAAAAAAAGTTAATTATATATAAACTAGATTTTCTCTTGTTCGCCCTAAATCAAAAAGTTTTCCATATTTTTTTTAACTTGAGTAAATACCAACTCTATAATGGCAATACAATTGACTAAATGAACATTGCTCTGACGTTTTAAGGTATCTGACTGGTTGAGACAACTTTTTTTTAAAATTTAAATATGGGGATTATTTTTGTTGTTTTTAGATTTGTTTAGTACATTTCAAGGAAAATATACTAAAATTAAGAAAAGAAAAATAAATTATTATTACTAAAATGGGAAAAAAGGGGTAAACATTCACAAAAAATAACATAAACGTGGCCCATTCTGTACCAAAGGTTTATAAACAGATTTTCGATTTTTCAATTCTGGTGTGTTGCTATGTTATTCATTTTAAAAATGACCTTCAGGATAAGAGACATTTTAATTTTTACAAAATCTAGAGCACTTTATCTCAGTTATTATATGAAATTGCTTAAAAAAAAGTAATTATATCAACATAAGGGACTATAAATTTTACAATAAAACAGTGATCGATAAATCTGAAAGATAAAACACTTCTACTATGAAACAGAACTTACACAAAAATTTCAGTTAATTATTTCAAAACTTTTTTAGCAATCAACAGGCCTCGTTTGAGTATTTTAAAAACAAATACATTTCGAGTAAGACGCGTTTTAAATATGACATCTTGCATAAAGTAATGGCATCTGCTTTTACTAAAACACTAGTAGTTTTTTTTTCTAGTGAACGAAAAATAATAAACTTGGTACTTTTATAAAGATAATAAACTAATCTATGAAATAAAATCATAAAAAACTTTGTCAATTTTTGGCAAAATTCGCAATTTTAGGGTAGTCGGACACAATTTTAGGGTCTTAAGTAAATTGTATGTAACTTTTTTTATATCCAATTTAATGCCGCTAAAAGCTTTATTTGGGATAACCTAAACATTTTTGTCGCAGTCAATTTGAGTGATTAGTTTTTTAAAAAATTAATATTTAAACTTTTTTTGATTATTGCATAAATACAGTTGATAAAGATATTTACGTATTTCACGTATATTATAACTCATGGCCCATATGTATTTTACTTAATTTTTACTGCTTAATAAATAATTCGTTATTATATAGTTTACATCTATAATTTTGCTTTTTCTATAGTTTTTTTTTGTTAATATTTTTATAAAAAGGTATATGATATTTACAAAAGTGTAATGTGTGAAAGTCAATTCTTATTCTTTGTACGTGCGTGCAAAATTGTATTATGTAAAATTTGAAAATGACAAGAAAAACTAGCATAAAATTTTTAACAAGCAAATAAATATACCTAATACACATTATTTAGAATAAAATTACTTCGCCTATTGTTCAAATAAGTATTAATACTGTCTTATTAATACACACAGGCACATGCAAATGCGTACACACACCTGCAAGTCAAAGCGGCATTATATATATTAAATTTTCTTCCGTTATCTTATTATTTGAACACTTATACTTTTTTATTTTACGAAATATGTCAAACATGTATAGCCAATGCATTTGAACCAAAAAGTAAGTTTTACTTTTACCAGAATTATTTTCCATTGTTGTAAGTTTCTACCAATAAATTCCTATGATAATTAATGCTTAGTACAGTTAACCCTTTTCCAAGTGCAATTAAAGTGAACGATTTCAGTGACCAGGAACAAAATATGAAGAATGAATATAGATTCCATCTCTAGAACTCAATAACCAATCAGAATGAAGCTATTCCCAAGGAACTTATCATCGCTCGTTAAGTTCTTAAGTGCATAAAATTTACGTGCATTCCCCTGTTACACAAAAGTCCGAAATCTTCCCAGAATGGATCCTGCTCTGTGCAGTATCTTGATTTAATTAATTTTTGCGCGGGAGTGTAAAGGCGCTTGTGCAACGGGGTCCACCACTTTATGCAAATTAGATGACACCCTAGTATCTCATCTATCAGAATCAATCACTCTCTTGTATCTGACAGGGTTCGCCACTTCGATTTTATAGTGGAAGGGAGAGGTGGGATGCGCGAAACTCCTTCCAAAAGTGTTTTGACAGTCCCGCAAATTAATGAAGACGAATTCGGAACTACAATCGCGTGTGTTGCCACTTCACGATGAGAAATTTCTAATGAAATTAATTTCTAGAACGGAAAGGAATAACACGGATGCCGTCTCGCAAAGAAATGCTTTGATTTTGTTTCCGAGTTCGTTAATGAAGGGTCGGATTTCTCTGTTTGTTGCTTAATTTATTTCCATCCTCCGTCCCTTTTGCTTTAATTTAGTCAATTAATTAGTTCGGTATAATAAATGATAAAAAAGAAACTGGGAATAAATGAAGCTGTTGATGATAGCTTTCGTTTTTTAAAATGAATGCTACACTTCTTAGGACATTTGAGAGATGTATGAATCGAGAGAAGACAAAGGGAGAAGGTTGATATATGGTTAAGAAATTGGTTATAAATAATTAATCGTAACTATAGTTGATAGATTTATAGCTTTTTATTGTCAGATGAATTTGATATAACTTTATAAATTTAAATAAGGGTCTAATCTCTCTCTCTCTCTATCATTCTTTCTTAAACGTAACTTCTTTTGAAGTATGTTGACCATGGTCTTCGAATGACCATGGTCGCATTGAGTCCATTTTTTTTATCAATTGAGAGTTCGAGTCCTGAAGCCGTTGAAGACGTGAAATGTAGCGTATTTGTTTTACGGTTAAGAATCGAGGTTTAAAGTCTACTCGTTGGCGAGGTGTTTTAGCATAGAGAAATACACTCAAGAGCCAAAACATTATGACCACCCCTACATTTTGCAATGAACTCGCCTGGATGACGTGGAACGCAGGTGATCATATGGAAGTGGTATTTAACTGCAGCTGGAGAGTCTGAAGAATCATTCTTTCACTTACTTCTGTGTGTGGTGGGAAAGGCTGCGGATCTAAGCGACTTTGATAGAGGGCAGTTTGTAATGGCTCGAAGGCTCGGAACAAGTATTTCCGAAAATGCACGACTCGTGGGTTGTTCGCATCTACAGTTGTTAGTAGTTATGCAAAGTGGATGAATGACGGTGAAACCAGCAGTAGAAGACATGGTGTTGGACGTCCACACGCTATCAAAGAAAAAGGTCGTCGGAGACTGTCTCGCATGGTGAAGCAAAACCGGAGCCAGACAGTGGCTCAGCTGACAGCCCAATACAATGCAGGGCCAAGTAGAATAATATCGGAGCACACTGTCCAGCGGACACTGTTGGGTATAGGACTACTCAGAAAACGTCCCACTCGTGTGCCTTTGCTGACCAAGTGTCATCGACAACTGCGCCTGCACTGGGCCCGGGAACATCGCGACTGGTCCATGGAGCAGTAGGAGAGAGTTGCCTGGTCAGATGAATCACGGTTTGTCATTCATCACGTCGAGGGCCGTGTCAGAATACGCCGTCTTCCAGGCGAACAGTTGCCCCCTCAATGTACAGTAGGTCATACACAGGACGGTGGTGGCGGTATTATGCTTTGGGGGAAGTTCTCTTGGGTGTCTCTGGGACCCGTGGTTGTGGTAAAGCAGACTATGAATTCTACAGGTATCTGAACATCATTGCGGACCAGTTGCACACTTACATGGTCTCTTTTTTCCCCAGCTGGAAATGGAATGTTCCAACAGGACAACGCCCCGTGTCACAAGGCTAAAATTGTGTTGGAGTGGTTCCAGGAACATGATGCTGAACTCCAGTTAATATCCTGGCCGCCTAACTCATTGAACCTCAATCGAATATAACACATTTGGGATGTCATGGGACGGCAGCTCAGAGTTCAAAGACCGCCAATTCACAATATCTCGGATTTGCGTGATCGTTGCTTAAACATCTGGTACAATCTATCTCCGACCATCTACCAAGGACTTGTGGCATCCATGCCAAGGCGGGTTGAAGCTTTGCTGCCCGCCAAAGGTGGGCCAACTCGTTATTGATAGGTGGTCATAATGTTTTGGCTCTTGAGTGTCGTCTTTGTCACTTGATCGAAATCAAAATTGCAAGGTCCATTGCCAATATCTTTCACGATGCTTTAAAGTAGAACTTAAATTTGCACTCCCTCACTCATCACTTCATCTGTTTCAATTTATTTATATATATTTTTTAACTATGTAGGGCTCAAATTCCTAATGTTTACTCGGTGTGCATGTATAGAAAAATGGGGGGCAACTCAGTTGGCGTCCTCTTGACTTGACGAAGGTCCAAAATTATAAGATCCATCACCAATATCCTTCAAAGTGGGACATTAGTAAACAAACAATTGTTTAATGTGTTTTATTAAAGTTTGATTAAGAATCTAAAATTTTCTTTTTAACTTTCTTGAATTAAAAATCATAACAAGCATGGAACATATACACCGAAAACAAAAAACACAATTGCCACAAATACTCGTATGTAAAATCGCAAGGGTTTCGAAAGTACAGCAATGGAATTGCCAGTTTCAATAGTAAAAATTACTTCAATATTAATAAATAGTCTACTCTCATGAGGTAATCTGATAGTGATTCGCGAATATAACAGTATGTGTTTTTCTCCATAAATTTTCAAGACATTAAAATTTGTTCATGAAAACATCCATTATACTTTAAAGTAGGGTTTTGTGTTTTGTTAAAAATTAAAATAATTATGAATTTTTAAAAAAAATATCCAATTTCCCCCCTAAAATTTAGCTTAAAAAAGCCCTATCTAAAAATGTTTTCTAGATATATTTTATTCCCTCCATTAAAATGTGTAAACATTCTAAAAGTATGCTCTCTGAAAACCTGAGGATTATATAGTAAGTAGTGTTTGAGAGAAAGGCACATAAAGTGAAAAATATTACATTTTGAGAAAACAGGCTTTAAAGCAAAAATTTATAATTT
This sequence comes from Trichonephila clavata, assembly GCA_019973975.1. NCBI lineage: Eukaryota > Metazoa > Arthropoda > Arachnida > Araneae > Nephilidae > Trichonephila > Trichonephila clavata. The sequence continues at coordinate 42,349 of BMAO01016695.1, forward strand.
CTTAGAATTTACTTTTTTAGTACTTTCCAGAAGCATATGAAGCATTTTCTTTACCCTCTGCTCTCTTTCAATTTTCTCTTTTTTTCATTATTTTCAGCAATTTAGCCTTTTATTTGGGGGAATCTCGAGATGCTTTTGTTGGGCTTCATGAATTCTACGAGCATCTACTTTTTTGAAGCATGACACACAGTTATAACTTGGTTCAATGTCACAATGTCTTAAGATTATTTATTTTGCTACATGACTCATATTAAGCTGTGCAATAGCCATATTTACCCCTAATTTTAGAGCTTTTAATTACACAAATACAGATTTTGTATTTACTGACAATATGGGGACTCATTCGGGGGTTCTGAGTCTTTCCATGTAAACATTTTCTTAAGAACGTAGGATCACTTAGTATATAGCCCGCGTGCATATGTTTATGATCATAGTGCGTTCGTTACATTCAGCTTCTGCACTTTGAAACTTGCACCATGAATTTATACCCGCAGAATACAGTCCATGTTGAGGGCTCTCGTTTGAAGATGAAAAGCAAGTTTTCAAGCTGTGTAGATCATTGATATTATTTCTAATAGCCGTACTATAATATATATCTTTGAATTTTTTTATATTAAAACTTCAGTGAGTCGGTTACGACCCACTTCGACTTTTTCCATCACTTAACTTTTTTTCTCTGTTTTTCCTTTTAAGTTCAATAGACGTATACCCATACACTTTTGGATATGTACAATACGCTCTAAGTTTTCCACTTGAGCATCGTATGGATTTTCGCTCATCAGAAATTTATGCAAGGGGATACACAGATGCTCCTAGCAGATCTCATGTGATGCACGTCAAGGAGTAGCTTCATTTAAAAAAAAATTAAAAAACATACGAATTATCGTACTTCCTCAAATCATATATTATCTTAAACAAAAATGTTTGAATTTTTAGAAAAAATCAAAAAGGGAAAATCGATAATTTTGCTAAAATTCTCGTGTCAGATCTCTTAAAACGTATTTGTAAAAATCACTCACACAGAGATAATTAGCCGCTATAGCTTAGAAGTCATGGTCACGATAGCTTAGAAGTCATGATCACGATAGCTTAGAAGTCATGGTTGCTATAGCTTAGAAGTCATGGTCCAATAGCTTAGAAGTCATGGTCACAATAGCTTAGAAGTCATGGTCACGATAGCTTAGAAGCCATGATCACGTTAGCTTAGAAGTCAGGGTTGCGATAGCTTAGAAGTCATGGTCACAATAACTTAGAAGTCATGGTCTCGATAGTTTAGAAGTCATGGTCATGATAGCTTAGAAGTCATGGTCACGATAGCTTAGAAGTCATGGTCATGATAGCTTAGAAGTCATGGTCGCGATAGCTTAGAAGTCATGGTTGCGAACTTGTATCCAAGATTGTTTCTGTGAGTTCGTGGGTGTGATTCAGTCTGGGTGTCACAAAAGAACCATCTTGTAGAGGATTTGATGCGCGTTAAGTTCTCACATGGTGTTACGTGATAGTTTAAACAGTAAAGGAGCAGCTCAGGTGTCATTCTCGTCACTTTACCAAAGTTCGAACAGAAATCTAACGGAGGTCCGACAGTAATAAGCAATCAATCACGAACGAACCAATATATTTAAAAATAACATCGTAATATAAATATGCGCAGCAGCTGTTAATAAAACAAGTAAAGTGCTCCTTGATTTAAAAGTTGAAATAGTATAATAATAAAAACTATCACGAAATCTTTCAAGTCGATGATCACCTAATGTTTAGAACGCACCCCATTGATAAGCCTCACAACACCCCCTTTAGTCCACTAACTACTCTTTTGTTGAAAAAAGAAAGAAAAAACCCTCACACAGAAAACAAACAAAATAAAATAGTGGAATTCGCTTCAACGACCTCATAACATCACACCAAAGGGGCAAGGGCAAGAACGGGAAAAATCAAGTTCAGGACAAAAGACAACAAAGGGGCGAACATAAAATAAATAGAACTTGAAATCTAATCAGAATTAAGTGCTAGATTGAACTACTCGCTGAAGAGGCCGTTACGACGGTACTTTTCGTGAATTCTGAGAAGACTCACGGTCTTCAAATCTCAGTGTCAGGAATACTAACGAGGCTTAACACTTTTTGCTCCCTTTTTTCTCTCCCATAGTAGGCGGAAATTCAATTACTTTTTTTTTTTTTACCTGTGTACTTATTTTTTTTCCTCTCTCACACACTATCTCCCACCTACTGAACTTCGCCACTAGATTATTTTTCTGTTTACTTTTTTTTCTTTCTTTCTACGCCTCAAATAGTGTGCGGTAGGGTATTTCATTTGGAGAAATGTTCTGTGTGAGGGGCTGTTATATGTTAGATTACTTTGAAATCAATGGAAATAGATATGTAAAAAAAAAAATATTTAAGGTATCCGACTACCCTAAAATTGTGAAGTTTTCCAAAAATTGACAATTTTTTTAATTATTTTATTTTATATGTATGTCATTTTATTAGCTTTATAAAAATACCAAGAAAGTAATTTTTCGTTCTCTAGACCAAAAACTACAAGTGTTTTAGTAAAAGCAGATGCAATTACTTTAAGCAAGATGTCATACTTTAAAACGCATTTGATTCGAAATGTGTGTTTTTTTTTAAAAAAAATGCACAAAAGGGGCCAGGATTGCTAAAAAAGTTTTGAAAATAATTAACTGAATTTTTTTGTGTGTATGTTCTGTATAATAAAAGGGTTTTAACCTTCAGATTGATCAATCACTGTTTTATTACAAAAAATACAGTCCCTTATGTTAATATAATTACTGTTTTTTAAGCAGTTTCATATAATAACTAAGATAAAAGACTTAGTTTTTGTAAAAACTAAAATATCTCTTATCCTGAGGTAATTTCAAAAATGAATAACATAGCAACACACCAGAATTCAAAAACTTAAAATTTGTTCATAAACTTTCGGTACAGAATTGGTTCGGTTTATGTTATTTTTTGTAAATTTTTATCCATTTTTTCCCATTTTAGTAATAATTTCTTTTTCTGTTCTTAATTTTAGCATATGTTTCTTAAAATGTACTAATCAAATCTAAAAACCACAAAAAGATCCCCATATCTCCATTTAAAAAAAAAAAGTTGTTGCAATTAGTCGGATATCTGAAGTTTTGTATGCTGAATATAGGTTTTATCCCAATTTTGGTGTAAATGCAATTAATTAAGTTTGGATGTGATAAATATAGGATTATTTTTAAAACGTTTCATATACATAAAGGTTTTAGGTAAAGGGACCATATAGTTTCGAATATAACATGAGAAATCTTGGTACATTTTAAATTTGAAAGTAGGGTGGTCGTCTAACATGCGATTCGCTAAAAACACAACTTAACAGAAATGGCCTTTTTAAGTTTTTAGTCTTTTTGAAGGCATCTTTTATTCGTTAAAAGAAGAAAAATTTACAAATCCTGCAAAATCAGTGTCAGAATTTGAGGTTTCGAATAGATCCTAAAATTCGCTTTTACTCCTTGGGATGTTTGAACGCATGCGGTCATCAAACAACGAGTTTTGCCTCCATGGCATGAAATATAGGCCGACGATCCCGAACCGTATTCGAATTTCTCCGTCAACTTATTTTCCAAACAAATAAAATGTCGTATAAATTTTAATAGCACAGATATTGTTTAAGATAACAAAAGAATGAAAAAAAGGTGTTAGAGTTTCATGTAGGAATAATACAGCTGATGGTAACATTATCCTTATCATGGTGACTTGTTCGAAAATATTTCAGGGACATTTTTTTAAAATTCCGCTTATATAAATTTAACGAATTTTCGATAAATTTTTAAAGAAAAAACGCACTTTCGGCTTCTATTTGGAAATATATATATGGCCATTTTAACTTCCCTTCTAAGCAGATAATGCAGCATCATTGTTAAGAAGATACGCGGGTTGTATATAAACATGAAATTGGCATCTGTAACTTTCGTTTGCCACTAAAAAATGGATTTCCAACAAAGGTTATTTGAAATGAATCGCACGGTTATCACAGATTTACTTTTTTCTTAAAACTATATTTTAGACAGAGATTGTTTTCGTCTTTCCTTGCAGTGCACCATTGGAAGACTTTCAGAAAAAAAATTACGCTTAAATGACCTTGAATTTGAAAGTTATACAATTTTATTTTGGGAAGAAAATTTTATTGTAACGTTCGAATTTATTTCATCAAGTATTATTCACTTTGTGGTGACCTGTAGCCACCCCTTACGTTAATACCTTCCTGTCTATCTGAAAACCTGGCTAGATGTGTTGGAAGAACTAATTAATCGAACGATATGATTCCAATTCAAATTGATTTATTGATTCTTATCAATATATTATGAATAGACACAACACAATACTAATTAAGATATATAAACGAGAGTAGAGCGCAGAGGTGAGATTTAAATATAAGGAGATAATAATACAGAATTTCAACTGAATCCAGGACAGCTTAAAAGCACACAATTACAACTACGCCTCACACTAATAAGCAGAATTTACTTAATCAAAGTCACTAACCTTATATTTTACTGCTGCGGTTCCTTCGTGACGAACTTCAGGCACTCAAATTAGCTGGATGAATTGACGAAGACTCCACGCTCCGTAATATTGAATTCAATACTTTTAATCCTCTTCTCTTCGCACACATCAAAACGTATCAAGATCGCTTATCTTGCCAACAAGTACGTGTCGACTTCCCGATCTCTTCGCTTTTCTTTAATTCACTTGATTTCTCACTGCTCCCTTCAACTCGCGAAAACCGAATTTATATAATATTCCTTATTTACATAAATCACACTTGGCTCTTGATGAAGGTTGGTTGAAATAAATAATTTGAATTAAAGATAAAAAGAAGAGGTTAGTGAAAAACCGCATAGATCCGTCACAACTGAAAATTTAAAAACAAACATTATCAATTACAATACCTACATATTTTTAAAAGGGAATTATTTTTCTGCTAATCATACACAAATGTATATAATTTACTTAACACCCATTCCACGTCACCAAACATTTATATGCTTCTTTTCAATTATTCTATTTCTCACCGAACTCCTGTTTAAATCTAAGTTTGATATCAAACTAATTCTTCAGTCTTACCCTGCATGCTGTCAAAGAAATTTGCGAGTTGAATGTGAAATAGGATTCTACAATTCCAAGAACTCTACTCCCCCCCCCCTTTAGACGTTGACATAAATGTTTTCTGTCAGATTCGTAAATGCATACTTATACCTCCAATTCCCCGTAATGCACATACTGCTCTAATTGCCATCATCCGTCATTTCAATAGACGCCCGGAGTAATAGAGACATGCCGACATTACTGTTTGCATCGCATAGCTGAGTTAAAAGTGAACGCATTACGCTCCGAGAATAATTGGCTTTCACTGACTGCTGTTTTGAAATCTGCACTTGCTTTTCAGAGTTTAAATTAAGGGACAACATCACTGGAATGGAAGTTAGCAAGCCATCTTCTTTTTATTCTGCAGTGCTGCTATTAAATCAGAAATAATTTCCGAAACTGTAAAGAGTTAAATTATTAGGGGGGAATTTGAAGTGCAATTTACACAAATCGATTTTTTAGTCTGAAAAAAAAAACTGAAAAATGGTTACCACTGATTTTAATCAAATGAACTCTAATGAAGAAACAAGTTTTCATAACTAGATACTGGGTAAAGGTGACATCACTTCATTGGCTCCATATCACATTGCAAAATATTTAAGGTAACTAACTACGTTCGATACAAAGATTAAAAAAAAACCGTATTAAAAATGAATATTCCTGTAATATTTTCAGTGTCAGTTGAATTAGAATATACATATAAAATTGTTTTACGAATATTATTACAAAAAAGTTATTTAAAGACAATTTTTTGCCAAAAAATGAAGAAAAAATTACGTATTTTTGAATTTTACTTGTTTTCCTTTTAAGGAAAGTGCTTTTATAAGAATAACATTTTGCCAGTATTATAGCTAGTTCTTCTACAGTGGGGTTGAACTAAAACTTCACAATATTTTCAGAGTTACAATCAATTGAAATAACAAAAAACAGGTATTTTTGTTAAAATGTATCTACTCTGATATAATAAAATATGAATAAATCCACTTATATATTTCAAAAATCTTATTTCATTCACGGTATAGAACTCTTAGCTATATATAGACAACTTATTATGATACCCTTTTCACAAAAGGAGAATATTTAGAAAATTTTGCATTCGTTCTTCGTTTTTGCAAAAAAAATCAGCAATTTGTTATTTTAATAATATTCTTAAAACATATTTATATGTATATTATAAACGAACTGACACTAGATTTTTAAAAAATTGCCCATTTACACACCTTTTCAAAATGTTTCAGAATGTAGTCAGTCCCCTTAACTTATCTAGCATTTTCTTAATAACTTTTTGAAACTATTATGCTGTACTGTTTTTATTATTAGAATAGTTTATAATTTATAACAAACGCAAGTTGGATTTTAATGTTATAAGCATTTTACAACAAATTTGACGTAATTTTATCAAAAATAAATGCAGAGGGAATCCATAATATTTTTTGCAGAAAAATTAAAAAGAAAAATAATTCTAATATTTTGCTTATGTAAACGAAATTATTGTTAAAAAAAATATTTGCTTAAGCAATAAAATATTAGAGGTCTTAGCATTTTAAAATTGCCTTTCTTGAAAGTTACGAATCATAGACGTGGAATTACAAGCATGTTAATGTGAGGGGTTTCAAAAGTAACAATAATAAGTAAATAAATAAAAAATAAACAAAAGTTGAAATCTTCTCACCGGAAATACCTTTTTTTCCTTCTATTTTTAAAAATACTTACTGCGCATATTTAAAGGGAGAAAAACCTTTAAAAACATACTAGGATGCTTTTTTGAAAAGTCTAGCTTAATTGATGTATTTATTTTTGTTTCCTGTGTTATTTCCACATCCTGTATTTTTAAAAAAATTGCATTTTTTTTTAAATGGGATATTTTAAGAGTTTTTTTATATTTACATAAAATTTCCTAAAAATGTTTTTCACATACGGTTTTCTGTATAATTTAGGATTTTTAAAATATATAATTTAGAAATAAATTTTTTCATATTTTAATATATCAGAGTACAGAAATTTTAACAGAAATTCTCGGTTATTATTTTGATTGATTATCACTCTGAAAATAATGTGAATTCTTCAAAACCCTAATTCATACTCAGTTTAGAAAGCTTAGATATATACATGGAAAATTTCATTATAATAGGAGTACTTTCAATAAAAAGGAAAATCTTATTTTATCTTCGTTTTTTTGCCAAATTAAATGTAATAATAATTTTAAAACAATTTTATATATATTCAAGTGACTAAGTATTAAAAAAAGTTATTCTTTTATATACCTTTCTAGAACAAGGATCCGAACGTATTCGTGTACTTTTTAATATTATCGGTACTCGGGTACTTATTCTTCGGGTAATTATTCTTTGTATTACCTTTAAGCCTATCTTAGTTTAGTATGTAAGAATAAGGTCCTAATTTAAAATATTTTCTGACATAAAAGTACTCAACAACTTTAATGTTATTAATAATATATTTTGACTTCACACCCAGTACAATGCGGAGTTCTTAATCATACTGTTAATTTTTATCAGAGTTAACCCATTTTCTTCTGGTATAAAATGAAGGAGCCACGGTAGCCTAGTGGTCAAGGTAACAGACTCGTAGCTGGCGTGTCATGAGTTCGAGCCTAGTACCATTGAAGACCCACCGTGTAGGGGAACGATGCACGTTAAATCTGTCCAGAACTCAAACGTCCTCCTGTTGGTGTGGTAATTAGGAGAGGGGGTGCCAGCTCAGGTGTCGTTCTCTTCACTAGAACATAGCTCAAAATTACGAGGTGCGTTGCCAAAAGTCCTCGGGTAGCTGAAGAGTGCGGCGTTATAAAATTCAATCAATGTGGTAAAAAATTCGTTTCGCTTTCTTTATATATACATAGTAATGATAAATATGAGCTAACCGTTTACATATAAAAAGGAAAAAAATAATTATCTATGGAATGTTTTGAAATTGTAAGAATGCTACACACAGAATAAACAAATATATGAATCATAATGTTGAAACTTCCAAGAAAAATATAACTTTTTAAACATCATTTTATAAGCTTCACTTGTATGTAACGGAATTTTTCAACTCCATTTTTACCCACCTTAAAAGGTCAGATTAATTCGAAATTTTGCTCACTTGTCAAGAACCGATAACAATACAATAATTTAGTTCTATTGTCATGATCAAGATTAAAGATTTCCCTTTTTCAGATCCCATCTTGCATCTGGCGAAAAATTTCAGATTCCATTTCCAGATTTGACTACTGAAAGATTAAGTTACAATTTAGTTCGATTAACTATAAAAGTGTGTTTTTAGTGTTTTTGAACAATAATTTATTATTCTGTCGAAAAATTGGCTTTACGTTTAGTTCAAGTTTTTATACACTTGGCGAAAACTGCCTTAACTTACGGCTAAACTGAGCAAGGAAATTGTAAACAAATGTAGCTTGATTATACCTCTAACAAGCTTTGATGTTTTTTTTTTACAAATAAGTATAAACTTTTGAAAATAATATTTAAAAAATTCTATATACTTCTTTAGAGTAATCAACAAACAATTCGTTGTCCATTTTCTAAAAAATAAGGAAGTTTTAAGTCACCTTTTCTAACACAGACGAAACAAAAAAGACCCCATCCTTTTTCCTGTCCAACACCAGACCAAAAAAGAAAAAGAAAAGGAAAAAAAAAAGAACCTGACCTGAACTCCGAAGAAAACGAAAAGGCCTGAGGCAAAGAAAAGACTGGCATTAAAATTGACGGACTCTGATCTGATTTGAAATATTCATATAAACAATATCAAAGTAGCCTTTTATCTGGAAGCCTCCAGGAAGGTGGATGGCCTACCCCCTTTCCCCTCACGGCGAGAAAAGGAAAAGACATCTTACACAAAAGGACTTTCATTTCATTTCTACTTTCTCGGGTCCTCTTTATCTTCCCGGTGCAATAGCTCTCTGTCAATAGAGTCTCCGGTAAAGGCTCTGTTTATGTCTTTTCCTCAGATTCTGAATCATTACCTTTCGAGTGGTACTGCGGGGGGGAGGGGAGAAAATCTTTTATTGACTTTTTCCCTTGGCTCATTCACCGAGAAAAAAAACAGCAGCACCCGTCCTTTGCTTTCGTACTGTTTTGTTTTATTAAGGTAAACGGGAAAATGAGGAAATATATCTATATTTGTTAGTATAAAGACGAAGAAAGATTTGTGGAAAGATATATGGGAGATGTGTACTGTACTTGGAATACTATTGCGCGAGATATATGAAGGCTATATTACGAAGGCTTTTAAGATATGGAATTACATTGCGATCGAAGTGATATCTCTTGCCTGTTGAAGATCGGATCAGTCTGATGGAAATGCAGTTAGTAAGGTGAATCTATCAAGATGTTTAGTGGAGGTTAAAGGAATGTCAACGTATATTTGTTTTATATGTATTTTCCATCTATTTCCATTTATTTTCCATTTATATGTATTTTCCATCTGCGCGCATTTATAAATATACATGCAAAATATATAGGGTTATAAATAGAACCAATTTAAAATTTTTTATCAATATCATCAACATGGTATTCCATGATGTCTCAATAATGTAAAAAGATAAAACTCTAAGGTATCCGAACACGTTCGGAGTACTTTTTTTTAAGAAATAGCATACTAAAACATTATAAATGCTTTTTTTAGAAATCAATACCAATAAATACTAATATTTAACAAGCAATATTTTTAAAAAAATTCCTAAATTTTACAAAAAAAACACAAAAATAAGTGAAATTTTAGAAATATTTTTGATGAACCTCAAAGCAATTAGAGAAGAAAAGTAATAAACTTATATCAGTAAAAATATTATTAAAACAAATTAGATACATTCATCTACAAAATGTACTAAAATTTTAATGTTTTATAAAATTTTTTAAAATTTTAGAGTTGATCGTATAAATAATATAAGAAATATGACTTTCTGTATGACACCATTATTTAAATAACAAGCCATAACTCAAAAAATAATCCATACAATCCATTTTAGGGCATTATCTAGAAAATAATATAAATATCAGGCTCACAGAAAGCTTTATAGAAATACATTAATAATATTTTGAGTTATCAGACTCGCCATGATAGATTTTAAACAATTCTAAGGCCCACTTCCGGTTTTTCTAATTTTATAAAATTGTTTGTAGCTTGGCCTCTATGTAATATAGAAACAAAATAAAGTATGTTTTGTAAGGCCAGAAGTTAACTGTATTCAATAAAATAAAAAACAAAAACATCTGTCTTGCCCGAATTTGGTCATTTTCAACGTGTTCGTTTGCCTTAAATGATGCCATGGGTAAAAATCAGCAGCGTAAAGGAGAATACATATTCTCATGCAGAAAAATATCTGTTTTAAAAGAAGGTGGTAAAATAAAATTTAATGCTAAATACAATCCAGTAATATTAAAATATAATACTATTTTAGGGCATTTCTTTATTAAATTTTTCCTATTTTAAATTATTATTATCTTTAAGTGAAAGCTTTCCATAAAGAAAGATATTTTTTGTTTGTTGAAATGTCACGAAAATCCTTTGAAACAGAATATCATAATGAGATAAACACCGGGCAATAGGTTATATTGTACATACTTTTTGAGATAAAAAAACAAGAGTAAGATGAAGAAAATATTCGTCTAGACTGATGATCAACGGACTGGAAGTTATGTGACCTGGACGAAGGCTATTCATGCATTTAATGATAGCTAAAAAAAAAAAGAAAACTTCAACTTGAAATGCTTTTTTTTTTTGACATTTATCTAACTTCAGATTCTTATTTAATTTTTTGGATACATTATTCATACACTGTTGCCAACTTTGATACAGTTTTAAGAATTTTTTTTTATATGCACGAATATTAATTTTGTGAAAAAGAATGAAAAACTATGTTGGATTTCCTTGTAGAAGAGAAGAAGCAAAATTAATCTTGATCCGATATTTAGGTAACGTATTTATCAAATCAAAATTACCAAATATATATTTGCTGAATTGGTTTGGCAGAAAATAAATATCAATTCTACACACTGAGTCTTTTGCGTGAATTTTTCAGTTCCTACTATAGTTCACACTCTCCCTATATATGTATATATATATATATATCAGGTATTATATCATTCAAAATGTTTTGGAAGAAATATATATTTTTAGCACAAAATATTTCAATAAAATTTTTTTTTTAAATTTTCGCTCCATTAAAATTATTATTATACTTGTTTCATTTCCTATGAAGAGGAGGAGAATTTTCAAAATCAAGAATAAAAGAGAACGTGGTAGCCTAGTAGCTGTCGTCTTGAAATCGTGACCGAGGTGTCATGAGTTTGACCCCTAGTGCCATGTAGAAGAGCAGAACCAAGTTAAATCTATCAACGTTCAAATTACTCCCGGAGGTGTTTTCTGGAAGTTCGGAGAGGGGGCCCCAATTTAGGAGTTATCTTCGACACTCTTCGAGGTCCAATAGAGTAGTATAGTGGCTCCTATATATAAGCCAGTAGCAGTCTCCGGACAGTGGTGATCACTTTTGTCCAGTGGTTATGATACTTGGTTTTGATCCACAGATCACGAGTTTCATCCCCAACAAGTATAAGTAAGTATTTTCATGCTGTTTTGAGGTATCCGACTACGTTCGGAATCTTTCTTTTTTTAAAAAAACTTACAAACGAATATGTTTTTTAATATGCAGTGTCACTCGAATTAGAATACAAGTATAAAATTGTTTTAAGATTATTATTACAATAAAAAAAATTTTAAATGCAATATTTTGGCTAAAAATGAATCTAGAATCTCCTATGTTTCAAAACATTTTCCTTTTATGAAAAATGTTTCTATAATAAAAATATTTCGCCTATATATATAGCTCAGAGTTCTGTACAGAGCGTGAATTACGATTTTTGAAATATGTAACCTAGAACAGGATTTATTAAAATTTTAATGCTTCAGCGTCGAAAAAATGTTAACAAAAAAAAACACCAATTGTTGTTTAAATTACTAACGATTCTGAAAAAAAATGTTAAATTTTCAATAATCCTAGTTCACAGGCTCCTTAGCTATATATAAGCAGAATATCATTATAACGGAAGCATTTTACATAAAAGGAAAATATTTTGATATTTAATTCTATGTTAATCTTTTGCCAAAATATTGCATTTAAATAATTTTTTATAACAATAATATTCTTAGAACAATTTTATACGTGTATTTAATCTAAGTGACTCTAAATATTAAAAAAAAAATATTCTCCTGTACGCTTTTGCAAAATCACGGTTTTGAAAGTAGTCAGCCTTAATATAAAATTTTTTACGAACGTCTTTTTTTAAATTATGAGTTTATATGTATGAAGAAACATCATGACATTATTCGACAAATAAATAAATATATAATAAATGGATCGGTAGGTAATTAGGTACCCTGTTAAAGTATTACGAGAGAAATAGAATATTTTCTTTTTAGCCATTTTTAATAGCAATACTTTACCACTAAATTGAGCTAAAGTGCACAAATACTACAATTCAAATTAGAAATTATGCCTTTTAAAAGACGGATTATTTACCTGTTAGCATCCTTGACAATTTTAAAATCCATGTCTGTCATAGTTTTCCGTAGACGGGAACTTTTTAAAATTTGCCTGTCGCGAAGTTTATTAGCTGAAACATACGCCGAAGAAATTCGAAATCCTGCGAGTTAATCCCACGCAAAGAATAATAAATCACCTACTTTCTCATCTGGATTTCAATACCAGTTTATTGTGCATGTTCGTCGTAGATAAGAAATACTAGAAGAAAACTTTTATTATTAGAATCGTAAATAGCAAATACCCCATGCTGCCTTTCCAACTAATATTATTTTCACAAATAACATCCTTTCCAAGATGCATATTGCTATAATAAAGTCTAAAATTCAATATTGGGAACTGCTTCCGAGTCCTTTTAGACGCCAACAATAATTTAAATAAAACTTGATTTAGTCGTTTTTCCCCCCACAGGATTGAGAGAATAGCATTATCGAACAAATGAAACATGCAACGTCTTTCTTTGGTGTACCTACTATTGTACTATTTATTTTTTCTCCACTGTGTTTACTCATATTTTGTAATATTTATTTTGCAGTTTTAAAAGGAAAGTTTCGGAATAGATTTTGAAAAGGTTTGTTTGTAAAGAAGTATTTTTAACTAGAGTAATAAAAGCTGTGGAAAAAATTGTTTACAAAATTTCTTCCTCAGACTTAAAATTGTAGTACGTCTTAAGACCTCCTCCCCATAGTAAAGATTATGTTTTAAAGCTTTTATTCTCTTTTTGTATTCATTTTTTAGAAAATCTACTTTCAAAGAATTTTTACTGTTTTCCATTATAGTTCAAATATGAGGAATGTCATAGATTTAATAATATGTGTATGTGTTTTCTGTAAAAAGTACTGTTTCATTTATGAATTTAAAAAGAAATGTGATTGGTTAAATTGAGTGGCATACTCTCATACATTTCCTTTTTGTTGGGAAAAGTATATAATACTTTCGTTTTCTCTTAAAAGAGAAGATGTTTATTAGAATATTACACATTTTTTAAGTTAACATTGTTATGCATACAAAATTTGGTCATAACTTTAATGAATGTGAAAAACAGCTATATGTGTTGAGAGCTAAAATAATTTATTAAACTATTGTTTTCCTCATTTATTAAATTATTTTACTTTTAATTTAGTTCTAGGTCATTATTTATTACAGATTGATAAAAAAAATGAAATTTAAATATAAAATTCTTTTAATTCACACACATGTCGACAGATTACATTAAGAATATTTTTTTTTAAATTATTAAAACTTTAAAAAAATATGAGGCACTTTTCTGCATTATTTAAAAATTTTTTATGCTCAGTTATTTTATACACTTACAATTATTACAAACATAAAGGTAAGCCTTAAAAAAAATTTTAAAATGTTTGACCATAAAAGTGTAGTGAAATCGAAACTTCTGCTTAAAATTTAACGTTCGAAGAAAGAAAGATCATGATTGTTTATTTATTAAGAAGAGAGAAAATAATCCCCAAAAAATCACGTTATATATAGAGAGAGAGAGAGCGAGAGAGAGGAGAGAGAAGGGTGGGGAGGGAGAGAGAGTGAGAAAGAGTGAGAAGGAGAGCGAGAGAAAGAGAGAGACAGAGGAGAAAAGAGAGAGGGGAGAAAGGGAGCGAAAGGAGAGAGCGAAAGAGAAAAAGAGAGAGAAAGAGAAAGAGTTATTCTTAAAATCTTAAAATGAAGAAAGCATTTAAAAATTTTTTTTTTAAATATGAATTAGTATTCTTAATATTCATATAATTGTAAGTAATGTATTAAAAAAAGTTTCGAAATTTATGTACATTAATTAAATTTCTATCTTAAGAAACTAATAAATATTCCTTTAAAACTCAAAAACTCGGTGGCGCTACAGCCCATGAGGGCCAAGGCCTACTGTGCCCATCTCAGTATACGTGACCATTGGGCGCTGGGGTGCATGAGCAGATGTTCCGATCAGGTGGTCAGCCTGAAGCGAAACCCCCAGTGTTTGGTCCCCAAGTAAGCTTGGTTCTCATTTTATCGACCCACTGATGGGATGAAAGGCTGAGTCAACCTTGCCCAGCCCGGGGTTTGAACCTCGGACCTGTGGTGTGGAAGCGCGATGCACTAACCATTCAGCCACTGGGCTTCACTTATATTCCTTTAAAACTAAGTACAAATATTTTAATTGATCATATTAACTTTTGAAATGTTTAGTTCGACATTTATGAAAATGTGAGCAAGGCTTTTGCTTATAAGGATTTGTAAAATATTCTTTGAAAATTTACAAATCATTCTACCCAACAATTTTATCTTTACGTATAGTTTTATGCTTGGCGATACAAATAACTTAAAGTTTTAAAAGTAAGCTATCTTCAGAATGATCCGCACAAATCAGTAAAATAAAGATATATATTTAGGATCTCATCAATTACCGGATATATAATACAAAGCTCTGTCAATCAAGTAGCAGTATCAAAACAATGTCTTATCAAAGACATAATAAGTTGTTTAAAATTTTATGTACTACTGTATTTCTGTTTCTGTTAATTAAGTCTATCACTAAACTTGTAGAAATCGACTGCGCATTTCAGAATAATTATTATTTTAAAACATTCCACCAAGTATTAACAACCAGGAAAACTACAGTGTTCTGTTCAAACAAACGCGAAATTCCATCTGGAAAACATCAATACAATGGCGGAATCCCAAATACTGGTATCCACGAGGAAATAATTTACGTCGACACAGTGCGCACAGGCGAATTTATACGTATAGACAGGTTTGGATTTTTCATTTTCACACGCCTTCTCGATCAAATATTTGTGTTTTAAAAACCATCCGCGGGTTAGACAAACAGGGATCGTAGGGCGAGGGCAAATATTTGACCATCCAGTTTCCCTCAGCCCCTGCTTTTACGCCCTGTAGCAATGCGCCTTGACAAAGTTCTCGATCTTCCGACTGGGGAAACTTATTGGTCTGTCACTAATTTGAATCAGAATTCGTTTCATCTGTATCAAAAGGGCCTGTGGATGAAATATTATTGAATTTTGTCATCTATACCACTCCGTGGGTGTATTTAATTGAGGAAGAAGAAGAATATGATGACGGAAAAGAGTTTCGTGCTTCAGAGGTTTGTTATAGTTAGGGACACATTAACAATGGAGAAGTCATAGGTTTCTAATTAGAGAAACGTCAGTTGTTTAATCAGGAGCGATTTTTCGAGATTAGAAGGTTCTTGAAGTAAGATGGTGATCTTTAAATGCTTTAGTCTGTGTAATGAGGGGGTGAATAAATCTTATTATGCATGAGATTTTCGATACATTCTTAAAAGGAATTCAAGTTAAAAGTATTTAATATGAACTTTGTATGGTGATTATTTGCTAATTTTCCAATCAAATATGTGCCTTTCTGCTTATTTCATTTTAAATTATTTACTCCTCATGTGAGAGAATTAGATTCGAATTCTTAAAACCATTTTCAGTGAGAAAAATATTCCGTCATATTTTGATTTCTTTTGTGAGTGTATAAACGCCTATTGAGCTGTTATTTTATTAGTTGGGTGGTTAATAAGTACTTAAGTTCCGTATTGTTAAACTTAATTTTGCAAGAAACATTTTGATGGAATACAAGAAGGAACGTATGAACTTCAAACAAGAAATCTTTAATATATTAAAACATAATAATTTCTATTCAATCTTAAGTTTAAGGCATGAATTTATATTGGAACACTCTTTGGTCTATGAAAGGGTTGTTTATTATAAGACAAACACAATTTTAAGAAACACAACTTAGAAATATAAAAAATAACTAAACCGTATCATTAAAAATTAACTAAATCGTATTATATAAGAATGTGTTTGCTTATAATAAAATAATAAAAGACAAATTATAATTCCTACAAAGCTAAAAATGAATGAAAATGGATTTTAAAACCTATAAAAACCCGCCAAAATATAATTTAGAGAATTAAAAATTTAGCACACCAAAATGGAAAACTGTTATGTTTTTTAGAGCTGTCACTGATTTGGGACTTTAAAATAGGTTTAAGCTTGCTTTGAAAGATCCAATCTTCTCCATCTAGAAAATTTTTGTTATAATAGGGCAATAGAAAGTGAAGAAAAAACTTAGAAAGAATAATGAAGTCAAGCCTAATAATAGCACGTGTAAGCAAAAGGACTATTTATAACAAATAAACTTAATTGAATGACTGTTGTAAAATTACATAATATTACATATTGAAACAACAAATTTATTAACAATAAGATCTTAACTTTCCAAAATTTTTAAAGTTCTCGAATGATACAAATAAAAATAAAACAATGTGCATGTCAACTTCAGTAACGCCATCCGCAAAGTGGTGTTACAATCTAGTTGGTAATATATATATATATATATATATATGTACAATGCACAAAAAAGAGCATATATCTGATAAAGCAAAGTATTAAATAATATAGTTTTGATCATAACAGCCAGCAAAATCTTGGCCTTAGAAACTAAGATTTTAAGGTTAAACATAGTTTTAAGGTCAGCCAACTTTCCCCTACATTTTCCTATACCATTGAGCAGCGAATATTAGAAAATAGTGTAAGAACAAGATTCCAATAATACTAAGATAGCAACCATGAACTAAAAGAAGAATACTAAAAGTATACTAAGTCACAAATATCAAATAATAAGTAAAAAATACCAAAGAAAAATAAATCTACTTTTCTAGGCCAGAAAATTAAATATCTAAATATAATGGTGCTTTTAAGAAAACAATATAACATCCCAACAACCCGTAATGACTGCAGACTTCTTACCTAAATGGCTTATAGCAATTTTAAATATTTATTATTTATTGAATTGAGTCTTATTATGCATCATAAATTCTTTATGTATGTAATACTTTATTAAACTCTAAAAGATTTTAACTAATCTCCGCATAGTCGATAAATATTATATTTTTCAGAGTAATATACTATGCAAATATGAAGTAAGTCCTGGTCGACTATATCATATAAATAGCAACCAACAGAGAATTTGATCCTATTATGTTCTATGGCAATAACGCATTATTCTGAATATGTTAAAAATATTTCTACTATCACTTAAGTCTTAATAATAACACTACACATAAGGTATTTTCTCTATAAGGCATATCTTATTCACAGCGGTGCCATAAAATGTGGAATGATTTCATGAGAAAATCATTTTGCAATGTCAATATCACACATATAACTTGATCTTATTTGTAATATATATTTATGAATCACTCATCTGTGTGAACAACAAAGTTCTAAATATTTTATTTGGGCCTTGAACCTGATTGTACGGGTATTATGATTCACCTGAAACAGATTGCACTCATATAAGATTGATCAGTTATTTATGTCTATAACGATATGCGTTTAGGTAGAGATGCTATAAGTAAATTGACGGCTTTCGCCTTTGAAAAGCTCGTCTCAATAAGGCTTCTGTGAAAACGTTAGAAAGCTTCTCTCCCAATTCCTACCTATTTACATAGTTTATTGACTTTGAAGGTATAATAATTAGTGCAGTTGCAGGTGTTTAGTAAATAATCTAAATTTATCCGTATGTTAAAATAAGCATATTTATGTAAAACAATGACTTTTAAATTTGTATCAAATGTGTCAAAGTTTCAAAAAGGAATGTTTTCAATCTTTCAACTTGAGAAGTAAATATTGGTTCAATATTTGATGACTTATATAAAAACAATATATCACTGTGTTATATTTGAAGGTTTCATTTTAGAATCAAGCGCATACAGTAATTTTTATAAAGAGTTTAATGGTTTACTAAGCGTGCTTCTTAAAAGAATTTCTATATTATTGTATTTAAAATGAGAAAGTTCCTAGCTATTTAATATAGTTTAGGATACAAAATATATAATAATTCATTCAGTACTCTTAAATTAGCAAATTTATGAAACATTCAATCATATGTTAGCAAATATGCATTTCTCTTGTTGTTGTTACTTATCTCCTTGTCAAGCTTCTACTAGACGAGATCTACGAAATCTATGAGTTTATTCACCCTCAAAAAGTCATATACTAGCATAGGAAGACCTAGCAAGTCGTCGTAGGACGAACCCAGGCATCTAAGAATATGAGTCGGGGAAGCTTGCTCGATGTAATAATTTGGACAAATCGGATGGGTTTTATGACCACTCTGGAAGGTAAGGCTTCTTAAGTGACCACTGAGAAATCTGGAAATTGCCATCTGGGTTCGTCTGTCCCAATCCATAGCAAGGGATCTTCCAGGGGAGTCAGCTCGATATCAAATATGAACCGGAGAGACGATCCAAGTATTTTTATCTATATGTTTTCTGGCAGAGTACAGTTCAAGATAGGTCTGGCGATTAGATGTAGCCAGAGCCTCTCTGGCACCCTCCTTCGCCAAGACATCTACGCATAGTATACATTTCTTTAAGTGTTAAATTAACACTAAACAATAAGTACATCAAAATAAAGTGCATTTTTATTGCATTGCTTCTCTAAAAATGTACATAAATATAAAAAATAACATACGAGTATATATAAACTTCCTTTTAGATATCTTTCCTACATCTTTTCATTCACAAATAATGTCTTAAAAATTTAAAACAGGAATTAAAAAAGATATCTACTTTCTTTCCCAAAATATTTAATTGTTATCTTAAATATAAATATATATTAAATTTTCTCATACTTAACAAGTACCAATTTTGATACTGAAGTCAACGATGCAATATTTATAAATCCAGCAGTCCTAGGACTGCTTTCGAGGAACGTACCAATTTTGAGGCAAGACAATATCTCTCACTTCTATATACAGGCAGTGCTATTCTAGTGATACATGATCCAGTTTTGTAGTCGATGTTACTTGGTTTGAATATGAAAATAAAATAAATACCAATTAGAAGCCTTTAGGAGGAGGGGAGGACTAATGCATTAAACTGAACGTGATAGCTTGTCAAGTATGAACTTCGAATCGAGGTTCAATGATCTTCAAGCAACATAGGGATAATATTTGTCGCTTGGATTGTTAGCTTTGGTGTTGATCTCCATTTTGGAGATTGTTTTAAGTTTTTTGTTCCATCAACCCTGAATAACATGTTGAGTTGTTCTAAAAATTGAATACGTTCCAGTAAATAATAAAGGCTTCATTCAAGTTTTTCATGGAATTCTAGGGATATATTCATTAGATATTTCAACACAGTAAAGGAATTTTAATTTGAAAATTTTAGAAATTGAAAGGAATTTTTGAAATTTTTGAGGGTGTTGGTAGTGCGAAAGCAGCATGTTGTCAAAAATTAATTGAAATGTTGAAACCTAAGGGCTCAAGACGATTAGTAAATGGTGTTCAAGTTTTTGTTTGAATAGGACAAAATATTAATGAATTAGTTCTACTGTATAAACAGAAAATTTTATACTTATACATCAATTATTTTTCAAAAAACTAAAACTTTAAAAAAGTAATTGATGTACTATTTGAATTTGTCCCAAGAAAGCTATTTCTGAACCCGTTGCTACAGCTAACTTCTGAAATCCCATTCTGCTTAATTTACTAATACCATAATTTTTAAAAAAATGATTTAGTTAGATCAAATCTCCATATGTATAAAATAACACAGATGATTTTTAAATTATGTGTAGAACAATATAACCCTTTAGGGAATATTATTCGTGTTGATCATAACTTTCCTCTTTAATTCAATTATCTGATACTTTGATGCAATATTACTATTTAATTATTTTTGATCGGTGGGGCACGTAGAATTTTTTTAGTATATAATGTATAATTTTATTATTGTTATATTGGAAAATATATATTTTTAAGGAACAATTTACTAATTTTTTAATGTATAGATATCATGTGAATTCTCCTACTCTTAAATATTCATGTTTTTTCGGTTTCAACTTTTGACTCATGTAGAAAAGGAAATATTTTGCACAACTTTTCTAAAATATTTGTCTTCAATTACTAATGAATAGAATACCTATTTAGAATTTGTTAACAACCTCTACAAATCTAGGATTAAAATATAAATTAATCAAAATGTTTCGCTCAGAGTTTCCTTTAAACCTAGTTTAGAAGAGAAGACTGTCATTAAATTAATTTTACAGTTTAGCTTCAAATTTTAAAATTGTTTTAACTGTTTCTAATATTTAGGGTAACAATTTCTCATATCCATATTTTTAAACTCAAAACATTGTACACAATTTTTTATTAACTTAACATTTTTACTTTCCAAAGAGTCTAGCAATTGTGATAATACCATGAGCTATGAGTAAAGAGCAGATAGAACAAACTATCATTTCATACCTTCAACTCCCAAACCCAGGAAGCGAAAAGGGCATCTCCCTCGCCAAATCCCTAATCTCCAGTAAATTAACTAAAATTGGATGAGTAGTCATTAATTTGGCTCTCCCAAATCAAGCATGAGAATGAGATAAACTACGTCGACCCCTCACCCAAACTGCGGCCCATGCAGCTGTGATAAAGACACCCCCCTTCCATTTCAACCTATGCATATCTCAATACCCCTCTTTATAAGCTCCTCTTTTCTATCGAGCCCTGTTACCAGTATCTAGGCTTATTATAAAATGATTTACGAGTCTGTAGACCAGTTAACGAGATTAGGTGTGATTGTTTGAAGAAAAATTGAATTAGCAGCACTAGTTGTACTTCAACTCTTGCTATGGATGCCATGTAGGTATAGAGAGAGATAGAACAGAAAAGAGATGAGTCGTTGGGTTTCTTTTATGCTCCCCTTTTCTTGCACACTAGAGACTTAGTCTCTCTTTTCCATCTCTTCTAATTACAGTAATTAGGCGCTAAGAACGTTCTTCGGGTAACATGTCTCTTCCATTATCTAGTTTAGGGAGATCAGGAAGAAAATGTATGGGAATGCCACATTGAAATGGATAGAATGGGATTTAGTGGGGCTCGTCTCACGTATAACTTTGATCATTGGAAAGCGATAAATTTCACCCGCTTGCATTTCTATGTTTATGACAGTATTATTCTTCTTCTTTTTGAGCCTGGGCTTATTACGCGTTTGTTGCTCATTGGAGGAGATAGAAGCGCGATGGAATGGGAAATTAGATTTTGGGTTTGAAGAATTCAATGAATTCAGGCATTTATGCGCAGAGTTTATGGAGCGGTAAAATGCAGTTACTTGATTTTGTGCTTAACGTAATAGATTATATACACCTTTCACGGGAGTTTCTGATGAATAATTTCACACTATCAAATGCATTAACCTCTTTTAATACTTTACACTTTAAGTGAAATCGAGGAATTGAATGAATTAAAATCTTATAATTAATCAACACTCTATCAAAATAGACATTTTAGAGGTTCAGATCGCTATGTAATTTGCGGTTTCAGGCAGTTTTCAAGATAATCTTTTACAAGAAAAATTAGTCCTTTTTTTATTTACTTATATTTAACATTTAAAGTATAATACATATTAATATTTTAAAGCTGTCTTCTTCCATGTTAAAGCATAACAATAAATTTAGTACATTTTTTATAAAAAAAAAACGAAAAACTTACCATGCTTTTCTTTTTTGACTCCGCTATCATTTGAATGTGTATTATATTTCTATATATCACTCCTTTTTTCCATTCCAATATGTGATTTATAACATTTCTCCTATATTATACTATAAAGTTTTATGGTGCTCAATTTCACACGCCAATGAGAAAAATTATTTTTTCATAAGTTCTAATGGAGTACTACTGGAGCAGTTATTCTGTAAAGTGACGTATAAACCAAGAAATGTATAAAATGGTAGAAATTTAAATACGATTTTATAGATAAACTCTTTCAGTTTATGTGCATTTATAATTGCAAAGATAATTTCATATCTAAGATATTCAGATTAAATATTATAAAAAATGACACACAAGAGCTTAATTTAACAAGCTCAAAAAGACTGAATAAAATAAAATTTGGAAAAAAAATTCACTCGTAGTCAATTTTAACTGAGGATTTCAATACCCGCCACGATTATGTCACAAGAAAGTAAATTTTAAAAATTGACAGAAAATTGGTATTTTTGATATATTTGTTCATGCTTATTCTTTCAGATACAAATGAATATTCTTTTTAATAAGAGCCAAATATATTTTCTGTGTAATAAACACGTGTAAGAAAAGAGAATACATCTACTATCATTGTATAATAGTCAACTCTCTTGACTGAGTGACACAGAGATATATAGAGGTAGATCTAAGATTCACATTTTTAAATACCAATTATTACAATAATAATGAAAATTTGGGGAGTGGAAAAGCACGAACTTGTTTTTTTATACTTAGATGGCAGATGGACATTAAATTTCGTTTAACAAGCAAGCGGAAATAATTTAGAATAAAAAAGTAACATAAAAACTTTTTAAAGTCAATTCCTAATTAGGTCAACAAAGAATAAGTTTATTTTCGTTTCTTTTTATTAAATAGTTACAATTAATGTAAATATATATATACATATGAAAGAATCACAATATTAAGTGACAAAATAGAAAGCGATTTTCCTTTCAATTTTTATATTTTTCTTTTTATTTATGTTTTCTGACTATTTTTTGTTTGCTTGTTACTATTTATTCATAAGTTAAGTTTAATTATTCTAATAAAATAGTATAGTAAAAAAAATCACATTCTCAGAAGTAGGTCATCGCAGGTGAGATTCGAACCCATGACCTCTGGATTAGAAGTCGATCGCGCTACCCATTACGCTACTGGGACACAACGAGCGATTTTCCTTTCTATATATACTATTGGACTATGATTTTTGTTTGTTACTATTTATTAATTAATCAAATTTAATTATTGAATGAATATTTGAAAAAAAATGCATTAATATCAAGTTTGCCATCCCCTACATATTTTAAAAAATGTATTTCAACTTGAATCCATTAATAGAAAGTATTTTATTTACGACTGAAAAGTTGAACAAGATATACATATAAATAAATATATATATAAGGAGAGAGTGAACTAATGGTAGAATTGAAAAAGATTTATATAAAAGAAGCCCTCTAGCATAACTTAAGCATACATGTCTTTCCAGATTACTAATTTATGTAAAAAGATATTAAGTGTTCATAAATATTATTTATTAAGAAATGAAACAGAATTATTTTATTATATCCTGGAATTAGAAATTACGTATTACTTAATGAGGGGGTGTTGCTTTTCCTTACCTCGTTCGCTACAAACGTTTTCTTTCAATACAAAACTGGTGATTGTCATATTTAATTATAAGCTAAATTGTATTTTTTATACAGAATCCCAAAATACTGCGTATGCCGAATGCAATTACGTAAATTGGAACGTTTAGCAAAAAAAAGAAGATTCAAATGAGTTGGCGCAAATGACAAAAATTTCGCTTACTGTACTGTGTTATCATTTCAATTTATTGTAGCGTCTAATAATACATTATTATGTTTTCTTACATGTTTTGCTATTCGGTAGGCGTAATTTTGTGCAATAATAAAGCATATTTGAGCAAATGTAAACAATGCCTGACAATGACAAATAATTCAATGGGAGAAATTGTTTATATTCCCATGAAATTTTAAAAAAAAATTATGTTTTTTTATGTGATTTTTATTTATTTTACGTCTAAACAAGCGCCAGCTGCGTTGCAGGTTCAACCCAGGCACAAGTCAGTGGATTTCCATGATGTAGAAATTTGCCAGCGGCCATGTCGCATGATTATGCGATATGTAAAAGATCCCTTGAGTACCTGTTTGGCTTGGATAATCTTGACAAATTACATTCCGAATTACGGTTTTGCACCAGCAGAGCTCAGGTGCCTCCCTCTGGAGAGAAAATTGTGCGTCAAAATTACCTGCGGCGATTAGTATTCGCCTATATGGTGCCGCCCTAAAAATAGATACTAGCTTCCAGGGAATATACTAGGTCTGCAAAGGTAAAACATCAATCTGCAGCCCTGTTTGAAATATAAAAAAAGTTCCAGACAAGGTGTAATAAACAGTTACATTCTAATATTTACTGCTAATAACCTTATGGATCTATAAGAGTGTTGTATTTAAAAATTTGATACACGAAACATTTAAAAATGCTGATGGTAGTAGTATTCAAATGAAAACATTTATTTTCAGTACTTTAAATCAAATTCATTTAGCCATATTCTTGAGGAAAACTCCACCATTGATAAAAATAGCTCCTTTTTAACATTTATATACCAAAGCAATAGTAATTTACATATCATGCCTGCTTAACATTTATGATATGTAATTTAATGCAGAAAGTATAATGCTATTTAAATGCCTTAACTTAAAATGCATATTATTCGCACTAAACTCTAATTAAGCTCTCGTTATATACGAATACAAATTTAACCTCTTTTCTGCTTCATATTCTCGTCTAAAGGAACATATGATAATTCGACGATCAAACATCTTTTAAACAACCAGAGAAGAAAAAATGCAGAAAATTTATTCAAACCGAACATCTGTTTGCGTCAAACTGTCTTCCTCCCACATAATTAGCAGCTATTCTTTTAGAACAACAATTACACACTTGTGGAAAACTTTAGAAGTGGATTTAAAGTTCTTATTCGAATATTTATTTGAAGCATCCAATGAGAAAACGAATAAAAAAACGTCTTCGAATGTATAAATCCGGATTAATCGGTTGACAAGATGGCGGGAGTTGCACGTCACGTAATTTTACCTTAAGCAAAATATACGTCTTCCAGCGGACTGGCCTTAAATAGGATTTTCTAAGATGGGTAATAACTTCCCCAGAGAACCGATAGGGAAATTAATAAGTCGACTGACGAAAATACGTTTAGGTCGGAAGAGTATTTTTCATTTGCTTTTTCGTTGCTCATTAAAAGTAATCCTCTGTTTTATTCTCCTTAATTTTTTTTCACTATCTCGGGAGCTCAGGATTCTCATAGATTAAAACTGCATTTTCTTTTGTGAGGAAGAAGCCTCGGAGAGAAATGCAAATTAAATTTTTATTTCGGAGTGCCTCAGAAAATGTTGGTAAAAGAGATCCGAAAGTTTGAAATTCAGTTGGGGTTTGCGTTGGGCTGTTTTCATTCGAATAGTTCCGTAAGTAGGATTTGATTGTGAAAAGGAACACGCATACGTGGAGACTGATATAAAACAGATAATTTTTCAATCATGCAAGTGAGAGGGGTTTTTTTATTTATGTTTTTTGTTGTTATTTTTGTGATGCATTTAAAAAGACTTATGTTACAAAATTATTAATTAAGTCCTCGATTCACCAAAATTGGAGATAAAATGCCTTTAGGGTTTGGATACTAATTACAAAGTTGATAAGTTACAAGAGATGCTTCCTTGTGTTATACTCTTTCTTAGAGTCAATATAATGTTTAGTAAATTATTAGTTATTCAAGAAAATGAAAGTTCACTTCTTTTATTTGCTGGTGTTTATTTCTAACTCTGCTTGCATCTCGCTTATTTATACTATAATTAAGTATTTTATTTCAATGTAGGGAAAGAACCGCAACAAATTGGTTTGTCTATTTTTTTTTTTTTTGTATTTAATTAAATTTCCATATTAAAATGCTAACAATTTGTACAAGTACAATCTTTAATAACACCGGTAAAGAAACGAATTCTTTAAACATGGGTTTTCTTCCAAACTTCACACTTTGCGTAACATAATTATATCTTAAATTTTAAGAGGGAAAGAGAACGTAGAGTCAAACTGGTTTTTTTCAATAATTAGTTTTAATAATTTAATTTTACGAGGGAATAGTTTAATGTAATGGTTTCAATATTGAATAGTTTCACGTTGTAAATAATTGGAATTATGAGTAAAATTTAATTCTTTAAATAAGTTTCAATCAATTTATTTTTATTAATTACACTTAAATTATTGTATTGTCATTCAAATCAATGTTGTGTAGAAAGTTTCAGCTTAATTAAACATTTTCAAATGTGGGAAAAAAACTTTTCAAGTTCTTACCCGGACATAGTTAGAATGGTTGTAGAAGAAACTCATTAGTAAAAATGTATTTATAATGTGATCATTATATTTCTTATATCAATATTACTTTCTTAACGACACTTCATTTTATAACAGGAATATTAAAAAAGATTAGAAGTTGTGCATTAAAACTGTTAACAACTAAATATGTTAAAGGTATGCTAAAAAGAGAATAGCTTAAGCCAAAAGGGGATTTTTCTTTCATTACTTTTATATTTTCAACTGAAACTTAAGAAAGTATATCACTAAGTGCGAACTTTTTATGTATGTAGTAGCAGAATTAGTCAAGTGTTTACTTTTTAACTGGTATGTGGAAGAATGTCGTTGTTCTATTTCACAGAAAATAATTTTTTTTTTATTTTGCACCACAAAACATTACAAGAACGCAACACGAAACATATACAAACATGAAGATATTCTAGAAATTTACAATACCTGTTATACAACCACGTGTCAAATATCATGTCACATCTACTACCACAACCATGTTGATTCTTTCAAAAGGAAAAATTCCCATTTTCAAGAACATTAGGATGTATATAGGAGACACGATGCCATCTAATGAGAATCCCACAAACTATCACGCTCTACAAAAGGAATTTGTATTTCCAGTTTTTTGAACTAAAAGTTATTTTTTGTACATTCTTTAAAAATAAAATAGAAAAATTTTAATGTTACATATTTATTTTTGTATATTTAATGTTATATAATTTTCATTTTAATATACTTTTTATTAAAAAGGGGATCATTTTAAAAAGACAAATAAATATCAGTTATACTTATTTACCAATTGTAACAGACTCTTTTTTACTTACGAGGGAAAAAAATATTTGAAAATAATTATATGTTTTAAAAAAGTTTTTTCCAATTTTTTTTATCGCCGTAGACCGGTTAACGTTTGATAATTTTACTGTGGCACCCTGTGGGAGAGACGTTGATTGTTGATGTTTAAGCTGTTTTGATTTAATAAGTTTAATTTAATAGTATTTAAATATGCTTTCAGAACCAAAATACGGATATAAAACTAATTTAATCTGGAATATAAAGTTATTTCTATGAAAAGTCGCACAAATCAGAGAAAAATACAGCACAGTAAAAAAAAGAAATAGAAATAATTTAAAGTTCCTTAGATGGCCCGGTACCATTTGTTCCACGGACCGATACCAATCCGCGGCCCGGGGGTTGCTGACCACTTATTTAAAAGACGCATTGAAAAGATTAAAAACCTCTACCTTTCATTTATTTCGCATTAATAAAAAAAAAACATAAATTATTTCAATAACATTTATAACGACATTTACAATACAATTATTTTTCTCTTTTCCCCATGTAATCAGTTTTACTAACAATGCAATTACGAATTAAACAACATAATTCAGATTAGATCGCACATCATCAAACGACAACAAGACGAGAAATTAGTAACAAAAAGCATTAACTCGCTTTTAATCATTCCGGAATGATTGTCCAATGAAACGAAATACAATTTTAATGCAACTTTTACATTCCAGATGGAGCTCTTCCATTGTTCCTTTCCTAGTTCCAAGAACTTCGTAACAATATAAGTTTATTTACGGCACACGAGTGCGTCGCATCGTTCTAGAAAACACAACACACCTTTTCTGAGTCAAATTGAACTGCCACGGCTGTGTGTGCCTTCAGCCCCTCATTGTTGTTGCGGGAAGACAAAAGGCAAGGAGACAATTTGATTTTGCTTTTCTGGTTGGGGGGATTAGGTTTGGAGACAGCGTCGGTTTTAATGAATTGTCTTAAAAGACCTCTTTTCACTTCGATTCAGAAAACTGGTATTTTCAAAACAAGAACTTTTAATTGTTCCACCATCGGATTGAGTTGACCGCTTTTGAAAGAGACTGGAGCGTCTGTGAGGGAAAATAATAAAAGGAAGAAATACCTCAATTTCCTGATAAAAGCCTCCACCTGGCTGAATACAAGTTCCTTTTAGGGTGCAAAACTTATCTCGCCAAGTCTTCGTGTTAATTCTTTCTAAGTGAATGAACAAAAATAGATCGTGCTAATTAAAACTGAAATCAGATGCTAGTGTTTTCATTTTGGTAGTCATTTGTGTTGGGGGGAATGCTGACAAGTGCGAGAAAATGTTTATGCTCTAAAACTTTTCGGAGAGCTTTCACAGTACACAAAGAAGAAAAATATTCGCAAGAAGAAATATCTGATCCCCTTTCAAAGTCAAATGCTTCACAGAAGTCAAATTAATTATTTGTAGCGTAACTTTATGCTTCATCATATTACTTCATTTCTTTTGAAATGACTTTGCAGTGCTTAACTAGTATATTACATTATAATTGGATTATAACGAAGTTCTTGATCTGTTCCTATTCTTGTTTAAATAATCTGGCTACGTTTGGAACTATGATTTTGCAAAAGCGTATAAATGAATATTTTTTTTAATATTTAGTGCCACGTGAATAAGAATATATATCGTCGGCCTAGTTATCAGAATGAGTAACTCCTTCTGGGTGCTAATTTGCTATAGGTGTGCTACGTGCCAAGTTATTGTTTGTGTTTGCCAAGATGGGCAATACCATTACAATATGATTACCTTAATATTTTAATCGTGTGGTAATGTGGTTGCCATGGAGATAACGTATATTAGAGTTATCTTTTACTGGTTTTCTTCCAGTTGTAACCTTATTAATTGCAGACGATTTTATAATTCGATTTCTTCAAAAAATTAACCATTTCCATCTCAATTGTCTTCTGTTCTATTTTGTGCTATTTTCGAATATGTATATTTCTAATATTATTAGTGAGTATCATGATATTTTCTTAAGCGAATGAGTGTTGTGCTTTAAATTATTGCAATAAATCGCACAATTCAACTTTATTTTACTTTTTAATAATGCTTTTTTGAACGTTCCTTGTTCAATGAAATTCTTTGAAGGAACTTGCAGTTTTTGGAATATCGCAGGTTATCAACACTTATTAACTGATTTTCACTATCAATTTTAATACATATTATGTAATTATTTTATTTATAATATTATATAATATAGTAATTATTATACATAATAATTGGTTGTTTATAACATTTATTTATAATAATTATTTTTTTATTTTACTTTTTTATAAATATCACAAATGCTATTTATTTATAATTATAATTATGTTATTTATAGTTATTCTTATTATTTAAAATACGTATGGATATTATCATTATTACTATTAAATTATATTATATGATAATAATAATATATTGAATATTATTATTATTATTATTATTATTATTACTTATAATTTTTATTATGTTATATTGATATTCATTATTGATTGATATTGATTATTTTTAATCTATTCCTATACTTTTCATTTGAAATATATTTCAAAACAATTTTTTACAATTATTTTCTGACTATTTGTTACCACTAGGCCGCCATCTTGGATTCCATGTAACTCAACAACAACCACTGCTTGGCGCGATTAAAGAATCACGCCAAACAGCGCTTGGCGCGCAGCATTCTTATATCAAATTAGTTCCTTTGTGGAGTTACGCATTCTGATAAATCGGCCGACGATATTTAAAATTTGTGTTTATGAATATTATTATAATAAAAATTTATTTAAATGCAATTTTCTGAAAAATTTGAAGAAAAACGTTATTTATATATTAAAAACATTCGCCTTTTATGAAAAATACTACTATAATAATATTAGTTTGCCTATACATTGGTGTCCAAAAGTTAAGCATAATTGATAATTATGTGAATAAAGAAGGAACTTTAAATCAGATTGGCGGGAAACTTGATATGCTAGTGTAAAATGGTTTTAAAATAAGGAAGCAAATCAAAAGAATGATAATAATTATTTTTATTATCCAAAGTAGCAGTTTGAAAGAAAACTGAGCATAGCAAGGATTCACACTTTAAAGAAAAAATGAAAGAAAACATTAAATAAAATACTGATGCTGCAGTTTAATAAGGCGTGTGGTCACCTCTGACAGCCAGGCACGCTGCACAACATACTTGCTATGAGATGATGAATGAGTTGGGGGCTCAAACGGTTCCAAGCCTCTTGGAGAGCTCTCTTCAGTTCTGCAACGGAGCTTGGTGGGTGCGAAAGGGCTGCAATTTGTCTCCCGAGCATATCCCATACATGCTCGATAGGATTTAAATCAGCGGAGTTCGCAGGCCACGACATACGCTGGATGTTTTCCGTTTCAAGGAAGTCATCAATCAGCACCGCTCGGTGACAGGGCGCATTATCATCCATGAATATGAAGTCAGGACCGACATCACCTCAAAACAAGCGAACATAAGGCTCAAGAACTTCGTCTCTGTATCTTTGAGCAGTCACAGACCCCGTGTCAAAGAAATGGAGGTCTGTGCGGAAGTCCATCATGATGCCTGTCCATACCATTACTCCCCTTGATGGAAAATGATGTCTTTCCGTTATGTTTCTTGGTTCAAAACGTGTTCCACGTTCTCTCCATATCGTTACCCGCCGAGAATCACTACTCAGACTAAACCGGGACTCGTCACTGAACATCACATTGGCCCACTCTCCCACACTCCAATGTTGATATTTCAAACTCCAGTTCAAATGAGCGCAATTATGCGCAGACGTGAGGGGAATTCAAACTGCTGGTCTTCTGGCATACAGGCCAGCATGATTGAGTCTCCTGTAAACAGTTTGTCTCGAAATTCGTATTCCTGTGGCGACTGTGAGTGCCGAACCCAGTGCTCTGGCAATACTGCCTCTCTGACGTCGCGCACTTATTACCAGATATCGGTCTTGGCGAGGGGTTGTGACTCTTGGTCGACCTGATACTGGTTGTCGGGTAACATCTCCCGTTCTTTGAAACCTCTGCCACAGTATTGAGATTACAGACTGGTCCACATTCAGAATTCTAGACACTTCGGTTTGTGATCGTGAGGATTCCAGCATTCCAACGATTCTTCCTTTCGTAAACATGTCCAATAGGCGTTTTTGTGCCATCATTCACCTTGTTTGATGGTTAACATTGTTCCTTTGCACAGCAGTTGCACGAAACTTGTCTGAATTGCCTATGCTGCGTGAATCGGTTTTCTCCGCGTTCCGACATGCGCTGGTGTTTCGCGCAGAACGTAGTCGACTGAAAAGTTTTGCATAAACCCAATGTGCAGCCCAAGCAACGTTAGTTCTCAGAAAAAATGTTCATGAATATTCTAACTCAAGTGACACTAAATATAAAAAAAAATCATTTGCATTCTGAAATTAGTCACATACCTAAAGTAGGAAAGGGTTTTGGAATATAGAACATCTAAAAATATATTATTTATTCACTTCGATTAGATGGAGCAAAATAATCAAACTTTATTTCACATATATCAGAATGAGAAGAAAGTATATCTGAAAATACCATCAACTTACGCTAAAATATCTATTCTTTGGTTATTCTGAAGATGTAAGAATAATAACTAGCATAGCTAAATAAAGTAACTGGGAAAAGGCAATTATTTCATCTTTAAAAATATAGTTACGAAACATTCTACTAAGAATCATATCTCACTTTAAAATAATATGTTTTCAAATTATAATTTAAAATATATTTAAATATAACTAAAGTTTTACATTGTCTACGTCCTCATTGAATTCAAACAAAATTTTTTTTTAAATATACCCTAAGGAAAAATAATATCAGAAATGCAATATAGAAATTAATTACTTAGAAACTTATTATCTTTAAAGAAATAATTATTAAGTTCCTTCTATCTTCCTTGATTTTATTTTTATTTATCTTGCATATGATTTTTTTCCCGGGATAAATATTTCGATATAAAAGAAAATTAAACATTTCGCAAATTTTCAGGTAATATAAAAAGTAATACGATCAGATGTTTGTGATATATTTTTTTCTTTTAAATCCTTCTTTTTCTTTTAAATCTTTCTTTTTTAGTGTCACTAATAGAATCTTGTTACTTTCTCCTGATGCGACATTAATTAAGTTATTGAAGACCGATGGTCAAGTCGAATCGAGTATAGAATTCCAGTTTCTAATAAAGAACCATCATGTAAAATAACGAGGGTGCTGCTCGTTAAATGGGAATGGGTCTAAATACCTTAATTTTGAGTGGTGTGGAAGTAAGGAGGGTTAGGGACCATTTTAAGTATTGTTCGTACAACTTGGTTAGAATATACAATGTAAGCCATATATCTTCCGATAGGGTGGTTAAAATGATTTTTCCAGGTAATATTAAAACGAATGCTTTTGAAATTTGAGTGAAGGCTGCCGTAGAGAAATATTATATTAATTGATACAAATACAATGAAATATTATGTTACAGAAAGTATTATATTGTTCTCGACAGAAATATTCATTATCTAAGGTTTTGAGTTACAAAAAATTCAAATT
Organism: Trichonephila clavata; assembly: GCA_019973975.1. Lineage (NCBI taxonomy): Eukaryota > Metazoa > Arthropoda > Arachnida > Araneae > Nephilidae > Trichonephila > Trichonephila clavata. The sequence goes on from BMAO01016695.1 coordinate 75,350, forward strand.
AAATTTATTGTGTGTGTATCTTTCAGTAGTATTATGCATTTGGAAGGGGGGGGGGAGGAACTAGAACGAATTTTTGGCGTAAAATTAGAAAGTATTAATTTAAGCTGGCTTTTCTGTAAGAGGAAGAAAATCCTAAAAAGGGAAATGTGTTTAAGAAAATACCTAAAATAAAAAAATAAGTTTTCCATATTTGAATTTGAATCAATATTGATACTTTTACCATACTGAATATGCTTATATATTATTAACTTCTTTGATAATGTGTGTGTGACTTCATACGAAAAAGAAATCATTCACACACAAAAAATAATGGAATCACCAAATGCAATTTTTAATATTGTAATTTTCCAAAGGAATTATTAAAGCATACCTATAAGGCAAAATTATGCAATACGGTATCCCACTTTGAAAGATTTTTGTAATGAAATACATGGGAAGTAGAGAATAAATATTATTAGTATATTTCTCATAAAAACAATAGAAAATTATTTAGATATATTTTTGTTGAACATTTATTAAAAAATTATTGCATCATTTATTTATTTATTTATTTTTGCAAAAACTGTTTGGTACAATATTCGAGTTTATTTTCAATCAAAACAATGTGAGAGAGAGAGAGAGAGCTATTAGTTTTACAAAACTTATTTTTTAATTTAATAAGTATCTTTTTTTTTCATACAATCATACAGGATACATATTTTTATAAATAGTTCAAAAACTTCCAATGAAAGTATTTATTCATTTTATTGATTGTTATTTATTTACGGCGCACTTTGAGGCTTCACAAAGGGTATTGGGGGAATGACTAAGAGCGTCAAACTCAGCCTAAGGGGTTTTGAGCTATGAACTGGCCCTCAGAAATTTCTCTTTTCTCCCAGCATTTTTCAGCACTTTTGAAATTTCAAAAATCCGGTCTTAAAATGTTATTTCAAAATTTACTGTAATTTTTTTAGACCTGTGAATTTTTTTTCTGTATCGACTAAATAATTCCTATATTTTTCCTCGTTTTCAACCCTTGGTAGCTCTTTTATTTGTTTTGTTTTAAATGTTAAAAACAACATTTTCCATCTTTTAATACAGTAATTAGTTTTATGAAAAACACTGAACTCCTTCAAATATTGTCTCTTTTTAATAGAAATAGAAATAATTTCAACACATGATGCAGAAACTTTTTTAGGAGTTATTGGATGATTCTAGGTTTTTAATATAGGTTCAAACTTTTAGAACTCAAAAAGAGAATTAGAATTTTTTTTAATTTATTCAAATATATTTTTTAATCCGTTGCAAAAAGCATTGAAAAATGAGCTAATATTTTAATTAGCTGTGAGACAACATACCACCTCAATTATAAAATAAGCATAAAATTAACTGAATTACGAGTTTATAAAGTTCCAACGCTAAAAAAATAAAAACAAAAATTAGAATCAAAAGTATAAAAAAAATTATAAAATTATTACATAGTTCTTTAAATTTTAAATTACATGTGTGCTTAGAATAGCACGGGTAAAAAAAATAAAATCATTAAGTTAGTATAAATAGCATTATAAAATAAATATGCAGTTTTTTTTAATTACAAGTTTTTAAAATTACTGAATTATAAAAAAATATTGGTATAAAAGTTGCAGGTTATTATTTACCTCTCCATTTTATCTGTTTTTGATTCCCTATTGAATAGATACACACAAAACGAATTCAAATATTTTTATCGAAAACAATGATATATTTTTTTACAAATATTATTTATGAAAGATATATCCCTCTTAAATTGAAATGCATTCAACTTATTTGTTAATTTGCTTGAAAACTATCATTAATTTCCACTTATAATCCTTAATTTAAAGGTATTTCATTAAAAATTAAAAGCAATACGGAACTTTAATACTTTGAAATAAAAGCTTAGTTATTTAATTGTATTTTTTTAAAATTTTCAAAACCTCCGCTTATACCTCCGCTCTTGAGTGGATAAAGCTTAGCGTTATTTCCATAAATTGTCTTTCGCCCACCGGGGAATTCTCTACACAAATTCCATTAAATATTTATTTTTGTCACCGCAAATTGGAGGTATTAAGCTGAGGCTTAATAATTACTCGCGATTAAACTGTTTTCCTCCATTTAAACAGTATTTCGTATTGTGCAAGGTCAAACAAGGGATGAAAACACGAATCAAAATTAATGCATTCGATGTCAACAGCGGCTTAACGCTAATTCCCACTAAGCTCCTGCATACTGATATTAATAAAATGAAAGTGAATTTCACAAAGCCCAAGAACATGCTGTATTGTTGTTTATCGAAGTCTTTTAAACTCCTAAGTCCCCAGGAATAAAATGAAAGGGAAATGATAGAAGAGATAAACAAATACAGTAATGAATAGATCTTATTATATTATTTTTCGGAATTACTTACATTCTAACGGGAAAAAGTGTGTGCTACAAATTATATTTACCTTAAATAAAGACGTGATCTTTTAGTTGATGTTGTCTTCTTCTATTTGAAATGAATTAGAATCTCATTATAATAATACAGGTTTTAACATATGGATATTGCATGCAACAAACAAAATTCGATATCAATTATCTATTTATAAAATACTATCAAATAAATTTTTCCAAATTTTATTTCATTTTGGAATATTGCAGTAGGAATTGAGATTTTAAAAAAAATGATTATTGGAAAACTCTATTATTGAAAAACTCTTATAGTCGGTATGTTTCTTTCTTTTTTCTTTTTTTTTACTCGTAGAGTATAATTCTTTATTTATGATATATTTACATATAACCATCGGAATAGTTTGTATTATTTTTCTGAAAGTCTACTTCTCTTTAATGTTTGCTATACAATTATCTAAATATTTTATATACAAAATGTAATAAAAATAGATGAGCGTATACTGACTGCGAGGGTTTAAATTTTTAAATTTCAAAAATTAAAGTTAAATTTTAAATTCTAACACTGGAAGAGAGAAAAGTTTAATCATTATGCTATTTTCATACTAAAATTATAATTTTATATTAAATTTGATTAATTTTTTACAGTTTTCTTTTAAATTTAATTTCTTTTGGTGGGGAAATTTTTTGAAAATGGGTTTAGAGGGTAAGAGTATTCAGTCTCTAATAGTTCTCATGTAGCTTTAAATTTGACATCAATAATCAATTTCCTTTAGTCAATACTATTACAATAATAATCGTTATTCAAAAGCAATAATACCAATAATATGCGTAGTTTTTAATAATAATTCCGAAATATACTTTTGAGAATAATCTATTTTAATTCATTTTGACGAACAGAAATACTTGGTTTTTATACTTTTATTAAAATTTCTCTTTAAGATTTATCAGTTTCCGTTTTAGCCATTTTTTGCTGTTATCAAAAATATATGCACTACTGTAAAACTATCAAAACAATTCTTTTAATTTAATATCGATATATTAGACTGTTATTTAATAATTTTAATTCCTTACTTTGATATTATTCATTGTACTGTGCAATTATATTGATCTACATTTGAATAATTAAATAAAGTTTACTAAACGCTTATGAATTAAATAGGTTGCTTAAGATTATTAGTATAAGTATATGTTAGTATTAGCATATGGCCCGTGACGTATTTGTTGCTTCTAAAATTAATGGCGTGTTCTCAATGAACTTTAAATAAATTTAAGAGTAAAAAAGGCAGTTAGTTGGATGTCATTTTTATGTAAAATCAAGTAAATAAATATTTCTTCAGCAACTACAAATCAAATGACTTTGACGTTAAATTACTTATCAGGCTTACAAAATGTAGTTCATTTATACCCTTATGTAAAAGTTTTAAGAAATATAACAAGTACATTATGTTTAAAAAATTTAAATACTTATCTAATAACTTCTTATTTAATCTAATATATCTTAAAAATAACTATTAACTAAAAATTTAATAATTGCAAGGTTCTATTTCGAGAAATTTTTGCGATACATTGCATTGTTGCCATTGAAGAAAGTAATTGTAACGACTCAAAATATTCCTGATGTAAACTTTCTCAAAATTAACAAAACTTTTGGATTGATATTTTGAAGTGTATATTATGCTATAAGATGCAAAAAAGTAAAATAAAAACATTTAAAAGTATGTTCGTTAAATTTAAAAGAATTTAAGTGATTTATTCTGAATCGAATTCATATTTCTAGATATTAAGTTTTATTATTAGATTATTAGATATTAAGTTTAATATCTAGAACAAAAATTTATAAATGACAAAATCACAGAAAGACAATTTAAAAAAGTTAAAATTGAACGTGTTTTTCTTCCTCTTGAAGTTTTTATAAACTTTTCTTGGAGGAATTATTTCTATTAAATTATCGCATTTTATCAAATTTCTATCATCAGAAATTGCTGCAAATACAGAAATTTATTTTTAGCTTGTGTAATTTTATATATTACTTGCATTATCTCAAAAATAGGTAATAAAATTTTTGCTTGCTTGCCTGTCTTTATTTCATTTGCGTTATCTCAAAATAATTAGTCAAATTTTTGTTTGTTGTTCTCTCTTTATTTTATTTGTTTTATATCTAGTCAGATTTTTGCTTATTTGTCTCTTTGTATTTTATTTGCATTATCTCAAAATAGACAGTAAATTTTTTGCTTGTTTGTCTTTACTTTATTTGCATTATCTCAAAAATTATAGTTTTTTAAAATAAGCTCATTAAACCTCTTTCCGTTTCTTTTCATACATCTCTGATTCGCTTAGTTATTTCCGAAAGGAATATTTTCTGCAATCTATTTTTATTTTCAAAATTTGAAATCAATAGTTAAGAGAGACGACAAGGTTTAAAATAATTTTGGCACTATTTCTACAACTTTTTCTATTTACATTTTTTATTGCATTTTTTATTATTTCAATCCTTTAATGCCGGCCGAATATCTATCTATAAGTACTACAGTGAGCATCTATTAATTTATACAATTCCTTAAGTTTTAAAAATGGAAAATAATAAAAATAAGTGTTAGAATTTAATTTACACGAGCTTAGATAAAGTATGTAGAAAAAATATGTAGAAGTAAAAAAAGTACTCCAACTATATATTAACTGTATAGCCAGTTACATATTATAATGCTATGTAATTTACTACATTAAAGAAAGGTTAAAACGTAGAGAATAGAAGCTTAAATGTCTAAGAACGGAATAAATATCTCTAAAAATGTAAATCTGAACAAAATTCATAGAAAGAAATGTCATGTATAATATAAATTGCTAATTATGTTTGCACATCATCTTTGGTAAATTTATAACAATAGGACATCTAGAATTCCTGTTGTTATCATTTAACATAAAATTTTCCTTTTCTTATTATTTAAGTTATTTGTTTATTTTCGGGGATTTATTATAAGTTTGCATCATTAACCCCCCATAAAAGATCAAATGTTTGCGTATAAAAGGGACGCGCGCGGTGAACCAATGGCACGCGTGCCATTTATGGCTCGCGATGATATATTTTGAGCACACTACCGATCAAAATGGTTTACGTTTTTAGCGAGATTTTCTCAGTTCGAAGAATTATCAGAAACGATCAAGGTTATTATGTACCCTGATGTGACTTAATTAGAAAAACAGAACTGTTCCTATTCGATTGGTTAAAAATCGAAGAACTTGAAATACTACTGATTTATTTGATTTCCAGTCTAGTTCAATATGGCTTCAAAAATTTATTTGAAACAAGGAAAAAGTTGGAATTGATTGAAACAGAAAGATTAGCAAACAATATACCTAAAAAGCCCAGTAACGAAATGTTTTAAACATGGAAATCGATCCCAGACACATTTAACTGCTTAAGGATAGCTCAAATTATGTTGATCATATTTTCATCTACCTATACCTGCAGGTCATTATTTTTAAAGATGAATAACTTTCAAGACTCGCTTGGAAACCATTTGAGCATGCATTCTGCTAAAAGCAACATCTCACAATCCTAATATAAGTTATTTTTCATCTAATCTGCAACAACAGAAGTCACGTTAATGTTACTTTAATTTGAAAATAACATATATAAGTATAAAATGAGTTGTTAGTATTTAGTTTTTATTATTTTTCCAATAACACAAGTCAAAATTATTTTATTGCACTTCTATACCTCATTAAACATTTCTTTAGGTAAAAAATGGCACTTTGATCCATAAAGGTTCGTTACCCTTGGCGTATTCCATCAACCAAAATACTACATTGTATATTATTCGAAAGATAAAATACACATTGGGAAAAGACTCATTTTTACGATACTGCAGGCATTTTATACTTTTAAGTTTTCCCATTAAATTTCAAATATTTTCCTCTTAGATTATAGCGCCTTTTATACTACATAAACTCCGATTTCTTCAAGTAGAAATGCCATGAAATTTTTGAGGTTCCAATATTTTTCAAAAATTTTAAACTGAACATATTTTTTGAGAGTTGTGAGTACTTTTAAGTCTTGGAGAATGAATATAATTATAGTATCAGAGTATTATTTTCCCCTTCAGTTTTTACATAATAAATGGTGTTTCACACACAAAAAAAAGCTTTCATTCTAAACAAAATATTTTCAGTGTTTCAAAACGAGAAAACTTTTCAGTCGAGTAAAAGGAAGTAGTTTCTTTAGTAATTTTAGCTAATTTTCTTATACAACAGCACGCCAACGTTTTTATATTTCACAAACCAACAGTCTAATGCAGCTTTTTTCAAGTGTTTATCTAAAACAACCACACCAAATCAGTCCTGAAAAGCAATTACATCTACAAATTAAATTTACTGTGGAACGTTAGAGCGATTCAAAAATGCAATTACTTAATATATTCCGCAAAAATTCTGGAGGAAAAAACACCGAGCTCTCCGTTTCACGCTCAAAATATTCTACTCAAAATTCGAAATTGTGTTTATGAAATGCATTTTTCAAACGGTTATGTCTTAGAAAAGAAATAGTTGCCGAATATTACCGACAGAATTTACCAACGGCTGCATATATACGTCAAGTGTAAATAATTTATTCCTTTCATACCACCATTCTACGGAAGTCTGACATTAAATATGCATATTACAATCCACAACTTACGTGAATTCTTTCTCTTTTTTTCACTCGTAATTAGACTGAGCTGGTGAATGATTCATTTCTTTATCGACTTGGGAAAATGATGACATGACATGGATTTTCATAGCTTGTTCCGTGGAACGATAGAATAGAACCTTAACAATCAATTCAAGAACGCGTTCGGTATTTTCTATGGCGTCTTTATTTTAATGTGGCATTTAGGTATTTTGCTAATGCTTTTTACGAGGCTTTCCTATTTGTTTAAATGATGGTCCTTGCATTACCAGTAAGCTTCTTAACAAGCGCGCTAGGAACACAGCCTCACGAGCCACACAATTGCCACGGCTATTCTTTCTTTCCTCGATCTGGCAACACCCGTGACTAATGCCATGAGCTCAAACCTGTCACCGCTGCCTTTGAAACAGTTCTATTTTGTTTTCGTTTCGAACGCCGTGGAAATATATTCCCAAGCCTTGTTTCATTTTGTACTTAATAGGATAGGTTCTTTTTTTTCTTTTCCGTTCTCTTCCATCGTAATAAGCTTTCTGTTTTCTAATTTTTTACTTTGTTTTATTTCTTTCATTTTTTTTTCGTCCTTTCAACGTATTCAATAACAACTTAATTATCTTTTTCAGAGTCTCATAATACGTAGTTTTTCCCATCCCCTTTTTTTTTCTTCAACCCCCAACGCATTCCTCTTTCCTCTGTTTTTCACTCCCTTAAAGAGTAAAACTGCAGTAGTAAATTAGCTTTGTGGAACTCGATACTCAACTGTTGTTAAAAATAGATGTCTTTGTGAAAAGTAAAGGTGTTATATATAAGAGACAAAGAAGATAAAAAAAAAGAAAAGAATTAATGATTGTGGTGTTTATACTGTATATTTCATTCGGAAACTCCTTTAAAATGCGGGAGAATTTCCATCGAGCGAAATTCGAAGCTTATAAATGCAGTGTTTCCTACAATACCTCGCCTGTCATTTTAGTGCATTTCCTGAGCTAAAATGATCTCATGCTATTTGTAACATTTTAAGTAAATACTGAATCAATTTCTGTGACGATTTATGGTGTTGTTCAGCTTTACGAAAGACGATATATGTTTTTATTTTAACTGTTTATAATGGAAGAATGCTTTTATTCCAGAAACATTAAGCTTTGCAAGAAGACAAATTGAATATGATATTCAAAATGCATTTTATCAAACTATTCTGTGGGGGATTTTATTCTTAGAACTCCTTTAAAAGATTTTTAGATAAGTATTGCTTATTTGTTATCTGAAATGTTTAGATGGAATACTATATTATCTTTTGAGAATAAATGTCTTTCAATTAACTGTCGAAATGCGCTGAGGATTTTCTTGTATGGAAGTGTCAGTTAATATTCAGGTATTACAACTGAAACAATAATTGAAAAAGATTTATTGGGACAAAATATATAACAAAAACTCATAGCTTTTGTTATTAGGTTAGCTTTCTATTTAGCTTGTATTTGTAATATTTTACAAAAATATATAAAATAAAAGTTTTTACATTAAAATGTTTCCATAAAAAAGGAATATTTAGTTGAACATAAAATACGCATGCAGAAGAAATATTCCTCAAAAAATAATTCAATATTTACAATTTTTCAAAATGGAAAGATCTTTTAAAGCTACTACTTCAATTACAAAATGTTATAATGAAATAAACATGCTATGGTAAAATAAATATAAACATAATATTCCATAAAATTCTACAAAACTTAGAATGGGAAAATTATTGAATCGAAAACTAAGAACAGCAATTTTGTCGGCATATATTAAATAAAATAAAAGGTTTTAAGCATAAAAGAGCAATGTGTAAAAATAACTGGTATTGAAAATAATGGTACCATATTACTCTCTAAAATCAACAAAACAATTAAGTATGTATTATTTAACTTTTACTATATTAGAATGTGCGCATTCATTTTTTAAAGAGGGCTTAAATTATTAATGAGAAACTTTTTACCAATGATAGTTTTTATAAATAAAATAGCTTAATTCCATAAAGAGCAGACTCATTTACTTAAGATTTTAATACGTAATTTTTAAAAAGTACACAGAATCACCAGGTATGATACCTAATAAATTGAGATAAATTAAAATAAACGAGTTAATAACAAAACATTGCAAGAGAACGAGCAAAAAAATAATAAGTTTTGATAAAACTCCTCAAAATTTATAATTTTTTCATCTCAAACTATAATGGGCTTTCTTATTTTCTTATTAAGTATTTATTAAGAAATAACGAAGATGCAAAGGATTAAGAGGCAAATAAATGATGTTATTTATTACAGTAATGAAGGATTTTTTTTAAGTTAAATTTTATTTCATTAATTTTCCACAATACAAAAATATTTCTTGTTAACTAACTATATATAAAAAAAACAAAACGATTTATTTTAATTAAAATATTCTGTAGAAGGTTAGGAGAACTTTTGAAAATTTTTACTTAGAAAAAAAATATCACGTTCTAGTAAGGGATTAAGTTATAAACTAAATATAGTATTATATAAGTTTTAGATAATTTATTTTGCTTATATGTTTGTGTATAAGAATAAATCTTTATTTTTTTCATTTATCAGCCCTAAACGGATATTTTTATTTATAATATCATAGCATTGCATGCACAAAAATTGTGTGGTATTACGTAGATAAAATTCATGTTAAAAAATTAATGCGTGTTTAAAATCTCATAGTTTATGTAATGGATGTTTATTGTAGAGAGTAGTTTTTGATGTTTAGTATTATATTGTTAGCTAAGCATTATTAAAGATTAGTTAGATAAACTATTTTTTATTATTATTAAGTAATGTAAAACAAAATATTAAAATTGTTGCAATAGCTTTCGAAACCTGGAATGAAACAAAAATTTAGAAAAAAAAATTTTTTTTAATAGGCAAATGGGATTATTTTAACACAGTCAACTAATTTTATTTGATCGCACATTTTATCTAAGAAACCTCTTCGAACTTGCTTTTTAGAATAAAATACTAGGAAATTATCTTGAAAAATAAGAAAAAAATCACAATTTACATTAAAGATGTAATAGTTCTTTTAGGAGCTGCCTGGGTGGCGTAGTTGGTTTGCGCTGGCCTTCTGCACCCAAGGTGGCGGGTTCGACCCCGGCCCAAGTCAGTGGATTTTCATGATGCAGAAAATCGACATCGGCTATGTCGTATGATTGATTATGCGGCATGTAAAAGATTCCTAGAGTGTCTGTTTGTCTTGGATGCTCTCGGCAAAATTAAATCCTAGTACTGGTTCACATCGCCAAGAGCTCAGGTGCCTCCCTCTGTGGAGAAAACTGGGTGTCAAAATTGCTTGCTGTTAGTTGGTATCGCCTATAGGGTGCAGCGCTAAAAAGTGATACCAGCTCCTGGGTAATGTACTAGGTCTGCAAAGGTTTAAAATACCAATGCGCAGCCCCATTGAAAAAAAAAGTTCTTTTAGGAAGGGAAATAAATATTTTGATTATATAAAGTGCATGAAAAAAATATAAATAAATAAAAGGGAAGTGTAAATTAAAATAAGTACTACATTCTGTACTTCTTGAACCTAGTCCACGCACCCATTCATAATTGTATCTTACATTCAAAAATTGACCTATCAAAAGAGTACGTAATTTAATCAATTCGGTAACTATTAAATTCAATGACAACAAATGATACCATAAATAACGTAAGAAAGTCAGTTGCGCCTGTCTTTAAGTAACATTTATTTAATTTTTTTTTCAAGTTACTCACCAGATTAATATAGTATTTTTTATTTAAATTTCTTTTTTCTCTTTTATGTTCAATCTAAACAAATTGTTTTAAATGTTCCTTTTTACTTGGAAGAAAGCTGATTGTTCTAAATTGTTTGTCTATTATTTTTCAAAAGAAAATATAGAGAAATCGAAGTACCGTTTTCAAAAATATGTTTTTGTTATCGCAGTCGAGACAAATTAGTGAATAGCTTGAATTGTTGTTTTTTTTTTCATTTCTAAGGTATCTGTATTTGAAACTTTTTAATTTGCTATTCTTCTTTCTCGTTGCATCTCATATATATACACCGAAAGAAAGAATATAAAAATGCTTTTGTCTTTTATGCATTGGGAGGGGCTAAATTCTACATAGGTCTAGTTTTCTAAATACGAATAAGCAGAATGGAATAATACGTAAAAAAGTAGGATTGCTTGCAAATGAATAATCTAAACAAGGAATTCAGTATAACTGTAGACTTGTAAATATGTACATCAGTACAATCAGAGTTTTCTGTCAATCACATAATTTTATGTTATTGTACATAAATTTTTCCATAAAGCAACTATAAAACGTTTAAATAAAAAAAAAGTTATTATTTATAACACTTAAATGCTTATATAAAAATGAAAAACTATATTTTTGTTAGTAAGTTTGCTTTTGATATTTTTAAAGAACGCAGGGAATGAAAACAACGAAAGCTCAGTTTATTTCTAACAATTATGAGGTTATCATACTAATTTTTGACACCCTTTTATAAGCTTCACTTGTATGTAACAGAATCTTTGAACTCAATTTTTATCCACTTTAAAAGGTCGGATTAATTCGAATTTTTGCTCACTTGTCCAGAACCAATGACAATACAATAATTTGATAATTTTGTTCCGTTATCCTGATCAGGATCATCAGGATTAATGATTTTCCATTTTCAGATCCTATCCCGCATCTGGCGACTAATTTCAGGTACAATTTCCAGATTTGATGATCAATTCCCGATTTGGCGACTAAAATATTGTTACAGCTTAGTTCAATTAGTGTAATAGGGTTTTTTTAGTTTTTTTTTAGCTATAACTTATTTTATTGTTAAAGCAGTGAAACGAACCATTTCTGTTTAGTGTCTGACATTAAAGTGCTTTTCCAAACAATGAGGTGCAATTTTGTTATATATTATGCAATATTTTTAGAACAAAGTTAGATTGTATAACTTGTGAAGTATAATAATGATATTATAAAAATAGTTTGCTACACATATAGTTTATGTTGCGCAACTACGTACAAGATTTGTGGGAACAGTTTAATCTACCCGATTGTTTATCTTCCATCCATTCGTCTATAAATTGATTCAAACCAATCATGCAAAACGCATTTTTTTTATCTTCTGTTTATTGTTAGACAATTTTCATTTCACTTCATAGCGGGCTGAATCAAATAAACGTATACCCCACAAATAACAAAAATTAGGAAGGTCACCGTTATTTTTAGAAAATAAAACACATTGTTAAGATATTTTCAAATCGATTTATCAGATTACAACATATATCTAATGAAAGTTTTTATTATATTTATGGATAAATTTCATTTGAAAAAGATTGCACAAATAGGCTTAGGTTCAGTCTTGATTTATACTTATCGATAGCAACCTAGGGCTTTCTTGTGGCGTGTTTACAGCAGACTTGTTGATCATTAGATGTAAGGTCAGAAGTTCATATCTAACACTAACCATGACAGAGGCATAAGTACTACTGATTTTTAATGTAATAAAACTGAACAAATTCTTCTTATTTGGCATAAAAAAGATGTGAGCGACTTTAATTTGAAGTCACCGTCTTACCTACCTAACGGTGTGGGAAGAAACAAAACATCACCAGAAACTTCAATAATAATTATAATTTTATTACTATTCAAGCACACTAATCAACCACAAGTGAAACTACAAGAAGTGACCCTAGGAGTGATATAAAGAAAGCGATCTACACTAAGTAAACAAGCGCAAGTAATCTGTTTAATTTAATCTAATCTAATCTATCATAGATTATTAATTATCAATCCACTAATTTAGTACAGTGGTAAACTCCGTTCTTAACTCAAGTTGTGATAATAAATGAAATCTCACCTACATATTACCGCAACAGTTCCCCTACTTTTTCTATCTTACAATTAAAAAAACCTTGGCTTTATATAGTCAAACTAATCTCCATATTAGGGTTTCTTCTTGAGGGATGGCTGTGAATTAACGCGAATGCTAGCCTCAAAGTTTCTCCAAGAGGACTAATAAGTAGGTCGCGTACAGTTCCGTCACAAAGATAACTTAAATACTACATTACATGTCCTTCATGCCATGTGATCAAGATTCAAAATGATGATACACACTCCTAGTAACATATAGTGATACTTTATTACCGTGTTTAAAAGGGCACTCACGAGTGTTTTCCCTTAACTAATAACTAAGATTAATATTTAAGATAGTGTTACGACCCACAGATGCAGATGGCGCTAGCAGTCATCTTTTGTGAACAATTTTTATTCAGTATTCCTGTAGTAAGCCCCGGAGCACAACGCACCAACCGTCGCTCAATAAACTATCCTTTAAGAATAGTGTGCGTTGCATTTTGTTTGAGTAGACAAGTCAGGGGCGTAAAGTACACCCCTCAACCCCCACATCGCGAGGGAGCAGGAAGCTAGGGGGCCCGAAGCGTGACTGCCGTCAAGTACCTATCTTTTGTAAAATCCAACTTAGGAGCCCAAAACATGACTTTGCAGGGGGGGGGGGACAAATGTTCTCCGTTACGCCACTGAGACACGTTGTACATAACTCGTCTGCTTATACACCACTCAGTATATATATACTTTTGTGGTCAATACACATTTATGGTACATTGCAGATGGTATAATAGTTAGTGACGCTGACTGTTGTGTCATAGGGACTGCGTTTAAGACACGGAGAAGAGTTACATGTTTGTAAATGTAAAGTGTTTTTGCATGGCGGGAGGGGCACTTTTAATAGTCCAGCCGGAAGTAATCTTGAGAGGTTGCTGGAAGAAAAAGAGAGGTGTGATACAATCTGACTATCCTCCAAGATGTTCTCCCTGAAAATTGGGGTGGAATGCAGCCAAATCTTATTATCACCTTCATTGTGCATAAACCTGCGGCTAACGATAGACGTAAAATAGCTCTTTGTAACAATAAATTTTGTGAACCTCGATCTGACATTGCTGATCGAGTGGCATTAGTAACAACAACGTTTTATAACGTTGTTTTTTTTAAAGAAATTCGCTTTGTGAAGGATTCGTGTTATGTGTAAATAGGCATTATTGTTTAAGTAAATCTGAAGAAAAGATAAGGAGAAGATCATCTGAGATTATCTATCTATCATGAAGTATCAGCGCACGTTGGTAAAGCAATTTCTAAAGTTTCTGAAGTTATTGACATTGCTTTTATTTCTATTGGGCTACGGATTGGTGTTTTACCTTTGCAGATCTAGTACATTTTCTGTAAACTGGTATCTCTATTTCTAGTGTGGCACCCTATAGGCGGATACCAATCACCTCATGTAATTTTAACGTCTAGTTTCCTCTCCAGAGGGAGGCACCTGAACTCTGACGATGTGAACCTGTACTAGGGTTTAGTTTTGCCTAATGTACCCAAGTACAACAGACACTCTAAGGATCTTTTATATGCCGTATAATAATACGACATGGCCTCTGTCGATTTTCAGCATCATGAAAATCCACCGAATTGGGCCGGGGTCGAACCCGCAACCTTCGGTGAAGAAGGCCAATGACAAACCAACCACGTCACCTAGCTGGCTTATTTTTGATAGCTGGTGGAAATTATTGGCATTCTCTCAGCGATATTGACTTAGCAGCATCCTTCTAGCTTATCTACAGGAAATCTTGATTTAAAGACAAGTAAAATTTCTATTTTGTTAAGCTCCAATTAGGTGAACTTCTCCAAAAGTATAACCATTTCTAAAATTTGAATTAAGAATATTAAAATATAGATATTAAAACTTTTATCCTGTAATTCTTACTACAGATCCAACTGTAGATGCTAACCCTTATTTACTACTCGTCAACTCAAAAATCTAGTTTCGTAATCTTTTCCAAAACAAGAAAGATTTGATGTCTCCTGTTTAAAGTGACAGGATGCTTATCTATAGAACTACTTAGGCTTACATTTGCGCAGACACAGAAGATAATTAGGAAAACTCATAGGCAGTCATCCGGAGGACAAAAGAAACAATGCAGATTAGTCCGAAGATTTACTATTTTAAGCATCAAATAGTGAAGTGAGTAATAGTAAGTACTTGATTAACAATTTTCTGCTTAAAAAGACACTGTTAAACAAAATCCTTTTAGAACTAGAATTAAATAAGTGACTGATGTAATTTGTATATACTCTAAACCTCCTATCCAGCCTTGATACAATTTGGATTTCCTAAACTCCCAATTTTCCGGTTAACTGCGTCTTGATTATTTTAATTAGATTGATTTTATATAGCATAAGCTTCACCTAACCATTTTAGAGGTTATATTTTTAGCTAAGAGGGTCTTTTATTTCGAAGTTATACGATGCACAAGGAGTTCCCGGGCTCATAATTCTATTCAGACCCACTTAACAATTCCTTTACATTCCGAATCGGAAGCAATTTATTTATTTTACTATATCTGCCCAGTGCAGTGAGTAGGGAAGAGTAAAGCCTTCACTTTCGCGATTAAGCTGCGCTTCTCGATGTAAAAGACCTCCCTGTGATGCCCCTATAAAATGTGATTGGACTGAAAACGGTTGGAGAGTAAAACGGAGAGAGAGCAAGAGAAATAAAAGAAATATCCGACAGCCGATATC
Organism: Trichonephila clavata; assembly: GCA_019973975.1. NCBI lineage: Eukaryota > Metazoa > Arthropoda > Arachnida > Araneae > Nephilidae > Trichonephila > Trichonephila clavata. The sequence continues at coordinate 90,989 of BMAO01016695.1, forward strand.
GGGGTCTTCGCAACAGGGGGAAATAAAAAAAATAATAAAAAAAGTGGGGAAAAAAAGAAGTGGGGGAAAGAAAGAAAAGAGAGGTTGGAAGAATGAGATGAATATAATAAAAATAAAAGAAATAAAAAAATAAAGGAATCTTCTTTTTCTTCTCTGTTGCGCTTCTTACGCCCTTTTTTATGGAGGGAGGAAACTGTTGAAAATGTACCAGGAGAAAACTAAATCTGATTGTACTCTCTGCCTCTGAGGCTCCCAGAAATGCGAGATGCGTTTTCGGCCCCTCTCCTAAAAATAGGCTCTATCTTTGGCGAGTCTATTTCGGATAAGAGCGGATTATGTCCGCTATCATCGCTGCTTCTGGAACTTTTTTCATTTCTTATTCTTCCTAACGCGACGGTTTTAGTTAAAAGTCAAAAACTAAGAAACTATAAATACATTTTTATGAAATCCTACTCATCTTAAGATAAATTTTATATGGAAAGATTATATATATATATATATATGTCAGGTTTGAAAAGATTAGCTTCAAAATTAAGTGAGTAATAAATAAAAATAGAGCGAACTCTTTACCATCGCGTAAAGATTTGTGGATAAATAAGCCTATTTAAAGGTGGAACGAGCGCTGACGAAGGAGAACGCATACTCGAAAAGGCTTAGCTGGTGACTCCTCGTCGAATTACTGTCTATTGTTCTACTCGGTTGCGCGCCAAAGAGCCACCATGTTGGATTTTATATGATTGAAGCGGAATAAAGAAGTATATTTTAGAGAGGATACCCTCCTCATTTAACCAGCTGGCCTGGGGCCTGTCATATATATATATATATTTATATACAGTCGACTCTCATTAATTCAAACTTTCGATAATACGAACATCTCGCTAATTCAAAGTATATGCTTAGCCCCTAGAAAAACTCTTGATATTTCGAACCAAAACAATACGTATTGGTACACTCAATATTTCGAAGTAAAATCTGTGGCTAAAAAGAATACAACACGCAATATAATTCGAAGTTATCTTGTGAAACTCTCGACAATTCGAACACTTATTATCTAGAGTCCTGTAGCAAACAGGTTGGAGCCCACATGTTTTCTGTTGTATAGTCTCTGTATGTCTTCACTGTAACGTAGCACCTTTGATGACCATCTTTCTGCTATCCCTTCTTTATTCTAAGGCGCAGATTGTGTTTTTTGCGTCGTACTGACATCAAGATTTATGGCTGATCTGTGTGATTTATAGAATGAGAAACTTAATAGGACGGGCCGTGCTGAACCCTGTCTTGAAGAACCAATAGTGCTAGGGACAATATCTGAAGAAATTGGGTGTGCAATGATTTTATTTCTAATCAGGTATGGAAGAGATTTGAAGGGGCGTGAAAGAGTCCTGTTCGAGAATTATAACATAAATGTATTCTTTTAATATGCGTGACTTTTAACCTCTGTATAATATTTATACTGTATAATATATACACTCTTTAAAAATGTTTTAAAGTAATTTTATACATATGCGCCACTGTTGTTTTATTACGTAGTTTAAAATTTAAATGTTTTAGAAAAAAATTCGGGAGTTTTTTCTTACTCTCTTGATAATTCGAAGATATTCATTGGTCCCTTCAACTTCGAATTATCAAGAGTCAACTGTATATATATATATATATATATATATATATATTTAAGGTACAGGGGCAAGTATAAATAACCACATAAAGTATACAACAACATTAAATCCTAGCATTTCATGAACTCTTATTGATAAATGTGTAATAAGCCTCCCAAATCTACTAATCCCGAAATTGGGGAAATTGAATTCTTATGTATTGCAATGAACTCAAAATAATCAACAAAAAACTAGATTATTTTAAGAAATACTTCAGACAACTTTAAAAAAAAAATGATGTATAGAGATTTTTTTGTTGTTTTTAGATTTGTTTAGTACATTTTAAGAAAAATATGCTGCAATTAAGAAGAGAAAAAGATATATATTATTATTAAAATGGGGAAAAAATGGGGGAAAATTGACATACAATAACATAAACGTGGCCCATTCTGTACCAAAAAGTTTATGAATAAATTTTCAATTTTTCAAATCTGATGCGTTGCTATGTTATTCATTTTTAAATGACCTTCAGGATAAGAGATATTTTAAATTTTACAGAAGTAGAGCACTTTTATCTTACATTTTTTTAAAATTGCTTTAAAAGACAAAGGTTATATTCATATAAGGGGCTGTGAATTTTGTAGAAAACTTTCATTGATAAATCTGAAATTTAAAACACTTCCACTATAATACAGAATAAACACAAAAAATTTCGTTTAATTATTTTCAAAACTTTTTGTGCAATAGCTGTCCCCGGTTGAACATTTAAAAAAAAATACGTTTCGAGTAAAACGTGTTTTAAAGTATGACATCTTTCTTAAGGTAATGACATATGATTTTGCTAAAATACTTGTAGTTTTTGTTCTAGTGAATGGAAAATAATAAACTTGGTGTTTTTTTAAAGCTAATTATATGGCCTATAAAATAAAATCATAAAAAATTGTCAATTTTTGCAAAATTCACAATTTTAGGGTAGTCTTATACCTTAATACTCACACACACATATTCATAGCTGCAAATTTGCGAGGGGAGGAGGAGGGAGGACGATTCCAATTACTTGAATAATAGCATAGAGTTATTAATAGAGAAGGAAAACATATGACTGCACTAAGACAAATAGATGCGTATACACAAATAAATACTATACCACCTTATTTACAATAGTGTAAAATGCTCTCACTTTCAACAAGTTCAGCAACGTTACAGAAATGACTTCTCAGAACAGTTCCTCTAACAGGAACTGTTCTGGAACAGTCTGTTGTGACTGTTCTCCCAGTCAACCCACAAGCAGATTCTGATTTCAAGTTGTGGTGACGTGTAGCCACGCCTTATACTAATACCTTCCTGTCTATCTGAAAACCCGGCTGGATGTGTTGGAAGAACTAATTGATCGAACGACATGATTCCAATTCAAACTGATTTATTGATTCTTATCAATATGTTATGAATAGACACAACACAATACTAATTAAGATAAATAAACAAGAGTGGAATGCGGAGGTGAGATATCAATACAGAATTTTAACTGAATCTAGGACAGCTTAAACGCGCACAATTACAACTATGCTTCACAATAATAATCTTATTTATTTAATCAAAGTCACTAACCTTATATTTTACTGCTGCGGTTCCTTCGTGACGAACTTCAGGCACTCAAATTAGCTGGATGAATTGACGAAGACTCCACGCTTCGTAATAGTTGAATTTCAACACATTTAATCCGCTTCTCTTTGCGCACGTCAGAACGTATCAAGCTCGCTTAACTTGTCAACAACTACGTGTCGACTTCTCGATCTCCAATTCACTTGACTTCTCCCTTCCTCTTAGTTCTCTTCGACTCGCGAAAACAGAATTTAAATAATATTTCTTATTTACACAAATCACGCCTGGCTCTCGATGAAGGTTGGTTGAAATAAATAATTTGTATTAAAGGTAAAAAGAAAAACTGTATAGATCCGTCACAAAGTGCACTAAAAATTTTTTAAACAGAGAATAGTTAAGAAATTCAATCTCTCCGTCTCTCCCCACCTTCTCTCCCCCCACTCTTTGCTTCTCTCCATCTTTCTCACTCTCTCCATCTCTCTCACTCTCGCTTTGCTATCTTTCTATCCTCTTACCCTCTCTTACACTCTTTTTATTCTTTCTTTTATTCCATCTCCATATCTCTACTGTGTTTATCCTCTCTCGCACTCTCTACTCTATTATCATTCATATCCCTCTATATAACTCTCTATTCTCTGTCTCCTCTTTTCTGAGCTAAATTGACCTTTGTTTCAAAGGTCTTTGTATAGCCTCATCGAAATCTCTAGAAGAATGGATCTCTAGCCTTCTCGATATGATTCCTTGTCGGTATAGAATTTTTCACTAAATTTGTCAGCAGACTTATGACATTGGTCACATTTTCTGTGGTTGTCATTTTCTTATTTTTCAAGTTCACACTGGTAAGTGAACTTTGCTCGTAAAACTCAATGAAATTTAGATCTTTGAGATTTTTATGCACACGACGTGTATTCAGTGGCATCGGAACTCCAACCCACGTTTTGACAACGCCATTACTGGCGTTGTTAAAACGTAGTTTCTTCCCTAAATCGAACTAAGCCTTAAAACCCTCGCCCTGACGTGATGTAAATGTTAGAAGTAAGGTACCATCTTCTTATTTACAAGAACATCTCAAATATTTTTTTTCACGTTCCTCAATATGATATTAAATTAAATCATTTTGGAATCACAAAGACAACAGATCTTTATACAATTACTAGACTAAACCGCCAACAGTTTGATTAAAAACAAAATTTGCATTAAAACAAATAATGATCTCTATTTCATATAAATTCATTTGCTTGCGCAAGAACATTACATTCATTTTCGCACACAAAGGCAACAATCTTATTAAAAAAAAGAGTAATTTACTTTGGTTAATTTTTAGAATATATTCCAAAAATTCTCCTTTTATCAATGTCCGGCAACTTTTTCCTACAAAACCTCAAATATAACCCCACTTCCAAAAAAAAATTCATTACTTCATTTTATTTTATATGTAATAGATACTCAAACAGAATAAAAAATGTGTTATGAAAGTTGTTTTTAAAATATCATCTAATCTGAACGATCGTGTCTTCTCACTTATTGCCGGCTTTGTTTCAACTAAATCATATGTTTGAATCTTGATTTCAATAAGGTAGCTAGTGTAGAAAGACTAATGCCCATTAAAGTTGCCGAGGTTCAAAGTCCTTGCGTCTGCATATATGGAATAGAGAGTGTAGAGCCTAATTATCTGATCATAATTCAAATTTCTGAAGAATATTTGTTTGTGCTTAAATATCTTAGACCAGAAGAGACTCTGTGATTCTTCGATAGAAAGGGATGATTGCTAGATCTAATAACAGTATCAAAAGTGTGATTATAAAACATATGAGATTCCAATATGCAGAAGATGGCCAGCACTAAAGCATTATTATTGATAACTCATTAATCTCTTCTATTGGGACAGCAATATTTTTCCTTTCAGCGACATTAATAAGTTACTTGCACAGAATATTTTCTTTTAGGATATATTTCATGTCAGATAGGCATTTTTTATTGAAATAAATAAGGCTAATTTTTAAAAAAATCTTTTTATTATCAAGCAGAAAAGATGTTTGACCATTAATACAAAATGAAATCTCACGAGACTGCATAAATAAAACATATATTATCTCATATAAAAAAATTGAAAAAAGAAAAAATTAAAAACAAAAAAATTATTATACACTAGATTTTTAGAACACAAAAAAAAAACATAAAAATAATAATTATTTTAATAAGAAATCTGTGCAAATGCATGAAAGTTAGATAAAATTTAGGAGCAAACTAGAAAAATTATGAACTACATGGTGTAATAAATTATCAGGTGTAAAATATATATACTTATATAAAGAGTCTAAGCAAATAAAAAATAAATATAATAAGTGTTTAATATAATTAACTAACGATAAATAATGGGGAGGCAATGTTTATTTATTCTTATTTTTATTGAATTAGGAATGTAGGTTATTTATGAAGAGAAACTTTACAGGATTAGAGGAAGTTCATGTGTAGTATAGAAATGGTAGATTTTTTTTTAAATATCTTTCGTTGCCATACTGTAATATCAAAATAATATTTTCTTTCATTATTCTTATAATCAACTAAATACCATCAACTAAATAATCAACCATTTGTTAAAACTTCAATGGAATTAATCCACGCGTTAATGATTTTAAATGTCAAATACTTAAATATTTTTTTATTAAGTATATTAATTATTTATTTTATTAAATATATATTATATAAACTACATTTTGAGTTTTGTTGTAATTGTCTTAACTTTAAATTACTTCTTAAGCTTTTGTAGATTATATCATATATTTAAAAGTAATTCACGCAATTGCTTCTAATATCATTTTTTTTAAATAAATATTATTTTTTAAATAAAAATTCGAAATATCTTTTTATTTTAAATTAATATCATTTGTCCGAATGAACAAGATTTTTTTCCTGAAAACAGTGGCTACGATTACGTATATATAACACAATAATTTTTTCATAATGAGGATCAATATATAACAAACTGTATGTATGCATTTAAATATATTAGACTATTTCACTGCATAATTACATCAATTTTATTTAATACAACTGAAGAAAAAATTCTGAAATAGAATGAAACCATGTATAACTACCATTTCTAATTATAAAATTATTTGGCTTGGGTAAGAAAGAAGCGGGAAAACATACTATGACTCAAAAACATCGAAGCCCTGTAAAGTAAAAGGAATAATTTCCTAAAATATGTGATTTAATTTCTACTGGCACATTTTTTTAAAACAGAGAATTAGTTATCAAATTATCTCTATCTATTTACTCTCTCTCTCTCTCTACCCCTCTTTCGACTCTTTTTCTCTTCCCTCTCTCTCTTTCTGTCTCTCACTCCCTGCTCTCTTTCTACTCTCTCACTGCTCTCTTTCTACTCTCTCCCTCCCTCTCTCTACTGTCCCTCCCTCTCCCTCCTTCTCTATCTCTCAATTTCTCCCCCCTTTCTATCTCCCTCCCTTTCTCTTTATACTTGCCATCTCTACTCTCTCTCCCTCCATCTGCCTCTACTCCCTCTCTCTACTCTCCTTCTCTACTCTCTCTCTTCTACTATCTTTCTATTCTATATTCTATCTTTCATTCTCTATATACTCTCCTTTATTCTCTATCGCTCTCTCTATCTCTCTCAATAATTTTCTATAATCTCTCCTACCTCTATATATAATTTTCTATCCACTTTCTCTATTATCTGTCCTCTCTCTATTCTCTGTCTCATCTATCTATATTATCTGTCCTTTCTCTATTCTCTGTATTTTCTCTCTATATTATATGTCCTCTCTCTTTTATCTGCCTCCTCTCTCTGTATTACCTCTCCTCTCTTTCTATTAACTCCATTCTCTCTCTCTGCCCTCTCTCACTTCTGTCTATCTCCTCTCTGTCCTCTCTCTCTCCCTTTCAAAACTTTTTTGTATTCACACACTCTCTCTCTCTTTCTAATACAAAATAGATATATGAAAAAAATTCAGAAATCTGATCAATCAATAAAACTGAAGGAACCGACGAAAACCCAACTTGGGTCACTTTTCCTCTTACTCGTTGAGAAAATAGTGGATAAGGAATATGATCCTTAAATGCCTTAGATCATTTTCTATTGAACGGTTAGTAATGCAACAGCTTTTATAGTTTGTGACGTTAGCTATTCCATTCATGTAGTGATGGGAATATTTTTTCGAGAATATCTGAAACGTAAGCGTTCTAGCCCTACTTACGTTTCTTGCATTTCAATATTCCGGATGAAATATCTAGTTATAGCAGGAAAAAACTCGAATAAGCAGAAATGAAATTCTATTTTATGATTAAGTCACCCCATGCTTTTAAAGGCGACAGGATATTCAGCTTGAAAGTTTATTTCGCATTTATTATTCTCGAGGAAGAAGAAAATTAAACAGTTTTAGTTATCTTAAAGGAACACAGAGCACTTTGAGATTAAAGAAAAGGATTGAGATACATATTGAAGTATTTTTAGAATTATTAGGGTTGGTATATTTTATAAATGCATTATAAATAGTTTAGTTAATAGTTAAGCATATAAAAATGTGCAGAAAATATTAATGAATCAAAAGTCAGCTACTTAAAAGAATATTTAATTTTGTAATATGTTAAGTAGTATAGATTCGTTGCATTTAATGAAATATTTTATGGTCTACTTTACAGCTACTTTCAAAAATCTGTTTTAAGTATTAAAAGAGATATTTATTCATGTAACGGAAAAGACTACGCATTTATGAGTTTTCTGATTTTTAACTTCTTAGAAATCCTAGAATGTGGTTTATATTTATGGGCTTATTACTATGTCATACAACAAGTAATATAAGCACAGCTTTTTAAACTTTAAAAAACTTTTACAACTATCATTTTCTATGCATGTAAATGTTTATTTCATTATATGTAATGATTGTATGTCCCTTATAACTTACTTTTACCATTTATTGTTTGTATTTAAAAATTTTACTAAATAAAAATCGTATCTATAACTTAAAATATTTTGAAAAATTTATTTTTGAAAATAATGTATACTAGATCTTTTCAATGCGTTGTATTTTAGATTTTCATAATTATGATAAACATTGATTTTCTTAACATAAATTTTTAAACCAACATACTTACACAAAAAATAAAATAGAATTTTAATTTAGACTGAAATATCGGTAAATTCTTGCTTCGATACAGGAGAAGGTGGCAAGCAAATCGCAACAGCAAAACGAAATATTATTTGCAGTATTAAGGATTATACATTTGTTACAATATTAAAAGCTAAATAGCAGGAGAAAAGTAATAATTTATTAATATATCTGGAAACATTCTTATACTCTCAATGGAAATACCATTTCATCATTTTTGGGCGTTATATATTTGTTTATTGTAAGAGTTGATTAAGTATTGCTGCCGTAAAGAATGAAAAGTAAACTAAAAATATAGATAAAATTTTATTATTCTTTAGGAAGTTGAATTATTTTTAGAAATTCAATGAATATTTTCATAAAACTAACTTTTAACAGGATTAAGAAATAATATAATATTATATGACCAACATCAGATTTGTAGCTTTATTTCAATCAAACTATACCAATCTTTAATACATATTTATTAAACAAGCAATTTGTTATTTATAGATGGCTCGAAGGGTTGTTAATATCAGAGTTCACGTTTACTATCATTTATCAAGAATCTAATGCAAGTACGCAAAAATCGTATGTTATTTAAACCAACTAGAGTTTTAATGTTAAAATGTGATTATTATAAAAAAAATAAAAAAAACTCAAGAATGCTTTTTAATAATAAAATATATAATTATATATATATATATATATATCCATGAGTGTGTCTATAAAATAATGAAGTTAGTTAAAGAAAACAAAGAGCCAAACAAAATAAATAGTTAGCATATTGAAGAATTTTGTAAGTAAAAACTGAAAGAAGTTTTTCTCTTGAACAATTCCTAGAATTGAATTTGTGTTTCTTCAAGTGTTAGTAAGCCATCAATGGGGTGGACGCAATAATCTAGGGGTCAAGGTAACAGACTAAAGGCCGGCGTTTCAAGCGTTTAAGCCTAGTACCGCTCACGACCCGACTCTCTCTAATCTCGTGGCCATGGTAGCCAAAGTGGTCAAGGTGTATGACCTCCTCTAGTACGCATTGCAGGTACTTTAAACAGCCAGTGCTACATCTCCGAGGTGTTGGAGCCAGTTGTCCTTCCTTACCTTCAGGGCTTGGCCACAGACATATTTCAACAGGATAATGCGTGACCACACATGGCACGCATTGTCCAAAGGTTCTTCGTCAATCAACAGATTGAATTGCTTCCCTGGCCGGCTCACTCTCCGGATCTTTCGTCCATAGAAAACATGTGGTCCATGGTTGCTCAACGACTGACCCAGATTACACCCTCAGCTTCCAAACCAGATCAACTTTAACAACGTGGAAGCTGCTTTGTCTGCTGCCAAGAATATCAAATTCTTTGTTCGAGCGTGTGAGCGTAATCCCAATGGTTTACTCTGTACGTTTGTCAGGAACTACACTTCACAGAAGTCATAAATTTAATCATTGATACTTGGACAACATGTTATCTGCAAAATAAATTTTGTTGTGCTATCTCTTGTCTTTCTTGGTGCATTATGTAGCCAGCAGTGTATAATTTAGTTTGAACGAATAACATCTGATTGAGAAGAAATGTGCCTCTATATTTAATGCATTATTGTTACACTCAGCTTCCATAATACTCAGATCTAAATCAAACTACCGTCTAAGAATACATCCAAATCTTTTGATCAATCCGATGTCAGCTAATCTCAACAATGTGTTACTCTGCTACTGATTCTGTCAGAACTACACTTCACAGATTATAAATTATCATTTATTGGACAATTTATCTGCAATAAATTTTTTTCTATTCTTGTCTTTTTTGTTTTTATTACCAGCAGTGTATTTAATTTACGTTTTGAACGAAGATAACCATCTGATTGAGAAGAAAATGTGCCTCTATATTTTAATGCAAAATTTATATAATTTGAATAAATACTACTTCAGGTACCACAATGTTTTATTTATACTTCATTTCTACGTTAACATTTACCATTCAAGACATCAAATTTTATTTTTTAATTTTTACTATTCTATTCTATTATTTCTCATGGGGTTTCATGGCCAAGTCTTTGCTATAAAAAACTGTCTAGATGAATCAAGACATATACTGTACCCATTTCTTCTCTCAGTTGCGGCAGAGTTATATAATAAACCAGTGGTCGGCAACCTATGCCCCATGCGGTAACATTCTCAGTGAAGAACTCTTCAAATTTGTCTATGTTTGAGTGGATGGAAGTTGATTAATTTGTAATGGACGAATATCTATTTGACGAATATGTTCAGAATTATGGATATTTAAGGAAGTACGAAAAAATCTGAAATATAACTCTGAAGATAAATTTACAGTTATTTTGTAAATTATTGAATATCATTGTTGGAGAGATTTAATTGTTCGAACGGAAAAAATTGCAGGAATTCTGCTTTCCGCTTTTGATTCTACATATCTAAGGAGACAATTCTTTCCTCATATGAAAAATATTTCGAGTGCGCAAAGAAATTGTTTAACAAGTTTTGTTTGTCCAGAATCGTGTGAAATTTAAAGTCACACATTATACCCCTGATTTTTCGATTTGAAAATGTAGAGCGGTTCAAGCACTAGGTTCAAATTAAAACTTTTATTTAACTATAATGAAGGTAAATACTTACATTTTATGTGTGTTGTCTATTTCTTATTTTAATAAATATACTTAATATTACATAATATATGTTCAACTTTAGTGATTAATTTATATATTTTACTTTTGCTTAAGTAATAGTAATATTTTATACTTTTTATTTTTATGGTAAAAAATATTTTTAAATGATTCAAAATGTATGTATAACAGAATTGCAAGTCTATGTTATTGAACTCTATTCTTCCTGCATGTATTATCGCGGGAACCAACTTTTTTCAAAAATCCCCCCTCCCCTATGTGGCCCGTTGAATCATATTGGAAGATTGGTTTGGCACGCTGAATCATATTAGTAGATTGGCTTCGCACGCCACAGCTAAATGGTTGACGCACGACGCCTGTATTAAACTCAATAATACAGGCATCTTGAGCTCGTTGAAATATTTTAGGAAAAAAGGTATAGAAAGTAATATGGGCTTTTAATATTGAATGAAACAGAAAAAGTAAAAATTAACATCACGATAGTAAATAACTATCCCGCTGTTTAAGACTAATTTAACGTTTCGTCTAAAAACTAACTACTTAATAAATTGTAGTTGAAGCATGAAAAAATTATGGGCGTTACAATATCACTCAGATCATTATTTATTTTCTTGTATATTAATTATTATAGGAATAAGATAAAGACACTTTCTCTTTTATACAGCATTCTAAACAATGTTCTTTCGTTGCTCTGTAATGTACAGCTATCAACTTCATATTGATTGCTAATACTTAAGAGCTACTTAAATTATGCAACGTCACTTGGCTTGTAATGATGAGTTTATAATGATATAATGATTACCCAATCCCTCTTTCGGCCCTAAACTTAAAGAAAAAAAAAGCTCAATAGCAGAAAATTGTGCATATTTTCTCTCGTTGATAATATTTACACCGAGATTTACTGAGAGAAAAATTATACACTTTTAACTTAATTAAGAAAATACATTTGCTAAGCTTGCACAAATATGAGCACCAATTAAAAACTGCTTTTTAAAGTTGTGTTGTTTTATATTCTTCTAGAGAGATTTTCTGGAATTCTTATTCTTTTTTTAAAAACATATGATACCATAATTAAAGAATTGTTTAGTTATTATTAAAATTAGAAAAAATAATATTTTCTTAAAGAAACCACCAGATTTATTTTTGAAAAAAAATTCCAAATGAAAAACAATATAAACTGGATTTAATGTTTCAATTAACAAGAATTTAATATTCATGTAGTGAGAATATAATAGAAAACTCCACTCTTTATTTTTACTCTCCCAGTCCCTTCTTTCCCCCTGTTTCGTAAACATGTTTATTAAAATATTAAATTCTAAGAATTACTAGCGAAATTCGGTGCTTATGTGCTTTTTAATCAAAAACATTCCACTAGAGTTTTCCATCTTTTTTAAAAACATTTGCTTGTTTTTCTTTCCTTTTTGCCTTTCTGCTGCGTCTTTCTCCGCGAAAGAGGAAAACATCGTGACTTTTAACTTTTGCCTTTCTCGGGAAAATTCCAAAGCCGCGTTTTTGAGAGAGAGAGAGGTAAGAAAAGTATAGAATTTCACTTTTTCTTTCTCTTCTCTTTTTCTCGGAAAATCTCGAAAGTAGAAGGGAACGAGAGAATAAGAACTGAAAGCAAAACAAGAAGAAAGAAGGAAAAAGAGAACAAGAAGAGAAGAAGGGAAAAAAACGGAGTCTGTTTACAACAAAAATCTTCTTGACATGAAATTCGAAACCATGCACCGGATCTTTTCATCTCATCTTTTTCCCGAATAAATATGTGAAGGACGCAGGCACATTCTCTGAGAGACTCCAATTTGGACCGAAAATGCATCCAGGATTGAGAAGTAGGAGAAAGTGAAAGAACCCAAATGACAGCCCTAATTGGTATCTCCGAGAACCTTCCCGATTTCATCTGCAATGCGTAATTGAATGACGGGAATTATTTGGGATTTTGTACTAAATGAGGAGTTTTTGCTCTAATTGAGTTATTATCTTGTCTTCTGCCCTTAGATTCTGTGATTATTGGATTATGACGGAGTAGGTTGTCAACGAATATTTTGAGAAAAGAAGCAATTTTTGTCTTTCCTTTCCCGAAATAATTCTTCTAATAATAACGTTATTAGTTGCTCCAAGTGAATAACGGTAACTTTGAAGAGAAATGAAAAAAAAAAGAAAGAAATCATTCCTCATTAAATTAGTATTTATTTTCGAACAATATCAAATCGGCTGCATTTCCTTTTGATTTTATGAAAATGCCAATGGGTTCATTATTTTTCTTTATTAATACATTTTTCGTCAAATATAATAACACCAAGAAATGCAAGCATCTCTTTTTTTAATCAGCTTTATTTTCTTTATTACATAATAAGCCATTATTGTTGGCCTCTAGCGTATGTATAAGCATGTGAGTTCAGGTTTTTTTTCAATAATTACTTCTGAATGCTTGGGATTCTATAACTAAATAGGCAGAAAGAAGCTTATTTAGATATTCTTTTAGCTTTAATAGCATAATAATTCTTGAGACACTTTATGATTTATTTATTGTGTTTAAGAACTCTACGTATTAAAACGTGCTCAAATATTTTCAAAATTCAATCTAGGGGAAAAAATCAATTTTAGCTTTTAAACTAGTTTATTTATTTTAACAGCTTTTTCCTAGTAACTATGATGAGAATATATTTAAAATACCAATATAATTTTCTAACGAAGTGTGTATAAAATAAAGATGAGCCCTAATATTTAAACAATTTCTTCACTATTTGAATGAATTTGTTGATTCCAGTGCAGGTTTATCCATTGGGGCCTTGGGTGGGTGCCCATTGGCCCAGATAAGAGAGATTTAACCAGATTTTTCTTGGAGTGCTAAGAAGGCATGTATGTCTTCTGTGCCCAGGGCCCGAAATGAGCTTGAACCGGCCCTGGTTTATTCAATATCAAAATAAATTTAATACCTGGATCGGTTTAACTTAAACCAACTCTAATTATTAAGAATTTTAATAATTCCTGATTATCTATTGATCTCTAAAGTGTAGATGCTTCAAATAGCAAAAGCAGATTTAGGCAAATACGCACTGAATGTCGTCATGTTAATTTGTGGGACTTCAGTACTATTTCACTTTTAAATTCTTCTATCTGCCTTCTTTCTCTCATCACTCACATTAAATACACTTCTATTTAAGTAGTAATGTTCATTTGTATATATTAGGTTTCTTTCGCCAGTGCAGAAAATATTTATTTCTAATCAATAACAAAATAGTCTAACAAGAGAGTTCTCACTATCCTTAATATATATTCAAAATCTTCAACATAATTATTTTTCAAATCACTAATATGTTGCTAAAACTATGTTCTTCGAATACAGTTTCACAAATAATTTCTTCTGAATGTTTTATAAGCAGAAGGTGATTATATTACATTAAATTAATTTAGTAGGTGAAAGTATTATTTTAAGAATCTAAAGTAGCTTCTATCATTAATTATTGTTCAGTTAACTGTTCTAGACCATAATTAACATGCTTATAACTATAACACATAATGGAATCCAAAATGAAATTAATTTCAATCCAGTTATTAAGAATGTAAAATGGAATTAAATCATGCAATATTTTATTTTAAACTCATAAAAATGTTCTCAACCAAGTATGGTGAAAGTAATATTTTAAGAATTTAAAATAGCTTTTATCATTAATAATTGTTCGGTTAATTGTTCTAGACCATAATTAACATGCTTATAACTATAACACGTAATAGAATTGAAAATGAAATTAATTCCAATATAGTTATTAATAGTGTAAAAGGGAATTAAATCATTTTATATTTTATTTTAAACTCATAAAAATGTTCTCAGCCAATTTCGAAATAATAAACAAAAATAAACGTTCTAGTCCCCCCCCCCATTCAAAAATTCTCCAAAACTTCAATCAGCATCCTAAACTATTAAAATCTGTACTCTAACCACAAACACATTACCCTTGCTAAGCAGCCTTTTACACACAATCTCGAAATGGAAAACGAGCCGGAGTCCAAGTACATGCTTCGAACTTTGGCCTTCCCTCCCCCCCCCTAACTGTCTGGCGGGGGTTTCGAATATCGAATTAAGGAAAGCAACGTACACGCTCTTCCCCATAAAACGACCTCGGTCCCTTTCTACTCTCATTAAAATCCTATGAATGCATCGGACATTTGCAAACACGTCCATTTAATTTAGTGTCCAATCCCGGTTTGAGGAACCCAACTTCCACCGCTTTTAATCAGAGGACGAAATCCTTTGGAGGGATTAATTTCAAAGAGGATAATACTGGTGTTAGGCCTTGCCGGGAACTCATGTCGGCTCAATTAACATGATCCAGTCCACCAGAGGCCTTTCAAAACTTCTCGATTCGTAGGGAATTGATGGCAGTTTTACTGATCATGTTGATGCATTGGGATTGTAAACAGGTCCAATGGATGGTTTGGATGCGCGAGGAAACATGGTCCGCGCATTTGAGGGCCTAATTGCTGATATATCACACTTAGCGGAGCCTCTGTCTGCCGCAGCTGACAGGGTTTCGATGTCCGATTCGGGTCGTCCTGTATTAATAACCGGTAAAGTTAATGAGCGGTGACAGAAATAAAATTGAATAGTTTAAATCTGTATATATGATTACATGGTTTAAACCTGTGTACCGTGATTTCAATCTCCCGCCCCGTTGGATGTGAAAATTTGGAGAGTTAAAAAATTTTCTAATGGAAACAATTTTTTTCATCTCAAAATGCTTGCCCGAATTTGGTTTCCTTTTGTAATTAGTAATTGTTTAAAATATCTTAAAAACATATAAGCATGGAAAAGAGTATTTATTAATTTACACAAGAAATTTCACATCGTAAAAAGAGGAAGTTATAGAATTTTCCCTTAAAATTGCGTTAATCTAGTGATAAGAAAATAAAAGAACAAAAGTATTTTTATTTCTAAATTAGAGAAACTCTCTAATTTTTATTACAGTCCCTAACTTCATGATCATATAAAAAAAAACAGTATAATTTACAGTATTACTTGATAATTGATACATAAGTATATTTTATATGATTAGTATTTTAAGACGATTAACTGTTTTTTTTTATTTGAATCAGTCGAATCTTTCTTAATTTAAAATGCGTTAAAAATTCCTTTTTTTTATTTGAGAACTAAATAGATTAGATATACTAAAATGCACTATACTATTCTATATTACTAAATATTTAATATTTATTATGCAGATCATTATATAAATTTTTATTTTTGCAAAAATTCGGTCTGGAAATATAGTTACAACGAAAAATTTAAGTTCTATTTTTGCTTTAAAATGTGGATAAAATCCTATTTTAACTAACATCTTTGGCTAAGAAGAAATATAAACTGTACCAAATTACGTCAGTGGCTCATTTTTCTGTATATATTGGACTTTTATGCCATATAAGGATAATAATTCGCCCAGTGGCTACAAATAAAGATGTTAACTAAATTAGGATCGCGTCTAAAAGGTGTTCCAAATTCATATTCTGTGAATTAATAATTGATGAAAACGGTTTAGATCGATTTATATTAAATAGTATGAATTTAATCTAAGAAAGTGTTTAAAAAAAAGTGCATCTATAAATTCCATTCACTGTATAACTATCTGAAAATTTTACTTTTTGTTTAATTATAGCAATTAAATAGACATAAAAAATAGTTCATGAAAAGATGCAAGACTTGAGTAAAGCCCCGAGTACTCTTGAATTTCTAGTCTTGAGTAATCGTATGCCTTAATATACAGTTCTCAATGTACAGCTATAAATCAAATAAAATCACAAATAAGAGCAATTAAATTACCCAAAATTTCTATATTTTTTTCACTTTTGCTTAAAAATTATTTAATACGTGAATAACTATGAAGAAATTTAACAATTATAAAACACGGATTATAGTTGAAACAATGCTAGCGTTAACGTATAACAATACTTAGTAAGCTATGCAACAATTATTAAACGTAATAATATAAACGTAATAGCATCTATCTGAATGGTGGAGGAATGGTGACAGAACGACAACGAGTATTATACAGTTATTAAATAGCTTGAATGCTAATGTTAAGATCTTTTTTCACACAGTGGGTACCATCGCACGTGAATGTCTATGGGAATGAGATTGTAGACGGTTTGGCCCGCGAGGGCAGCCATAAAGATTCTACACATAGTGGCTGCCTTACTTTTTCAGAAATTGCTACTCGGGTCAAACAAGATATCAGTTCCTCTTGGAGGCAGGACCCCATGCATGAATGGTATGAAGGAAATCGCCCTGGTGCTGCTTTACTTGGGACAAGCAGTAGGCCAGATGAAACTACTCTTGCTAGACTACGAAGTGGACATACTCGAGCTCAACGGCATGTGGATGGTGTTAAAGTTTATCCTTCTTGTCCGAAATGCAATGTGAACCAAGCTGCTCCTGCCCACATCTTTGCTTGTATTGGATGCCATAAGAGCCAGCTGTTCTCAAGTCCAACTACAGTTCTTTATTGCTTAAAAACGCACGGGTTCATGGACTTGATCTAGATGTTTCTGTCGGTCAAGTGGGATAAGAAACAACAACAACATATATTTCAATAATGATGACACTAACGATAAAAAATATATATAGTAGCTAGAACAATAACATAGCAATTTACTCGAAAAAAGTATTGAAAAGCTTGTGCGAAAGTGGCCTAAAAGTTTAAATTTTTTTTGATTAAAATAAAAGTGAATTATGTTAGTCACACACAGTGCCATACTTTAAATAAGACGATTGAATCCAGGAAAGCAATATCAATTCTAAAAAGTAGATAAATAAATTAATAAAATTATTCTTTTCCATTTAAAAAATTTCGAAAATTGATTAATATTATGCATGAATTTTCTCCAAGGTATGTAATCGAATTTTAGTTCTTTAACACAAAATATCTTACCTTCATTTAAATATTAGTACTATTTATAATTACCCTAAACTCTGGCGTAAAAAGCAAACAAACCACTGTATAACGCGCGCCTATACTTTCAAGCTGCAATTTTTAGTTTTTAAGTATATTCGATGTATAACCCACACCCCTTTTCTACGAAAAAACCTGAAATCTACATGAGAAATGCTCTTATATTTTGAAGTCATTTATCCGAGATATTATTTTCCAAGTTTTATTAAAAAATAGTGTAGTTCTAGAAGTGCAATCCTGTAAGTTCACAAGGAATGTTATTTCTTTCAAAGAAACAGCATTACGATATACACAGATGTCTAACTTTTTCTATGCACATCTTTTTTATTATTATTAATGCTCTCATTTTCATACCCTGTGTATAACGCACACCCTTAAATTTCAATTGTATTTTTTTTTTGTTAAAATTACGCTTTATACGCCGGATTTTACGGTATTTTATTAATGACTTTATCGTAAAAATGGCATTTAGTTAAGAGCTTCATCAAAGAAGGAATGCATTTTGAATTTTAAATAATCAATTTCATTTAAATTCAAGTTGTTTGTTTCTTTTACTTTTAGAACTAGATGACATTTATTAATTGCATTGCTAATGTTTTTGAAACATTAACATATTACTTTCTCGTCAAAATCTATCATAAGCTTACTTCCAGTCTAATACACACACTTGCACTGACATAACTATTACAAGTCAACAATCTAAGAATGACAAATTCATTCAAAACCTTGGCTTTCATTTCGCTGCATATAACTCCCTAGAAGAAACATTTCCCCGTTCATGTACTTTATATACTCAATACGTTCTATAATCGTTTCTTTCTGAAGTGCTTCTCCCTTGATCTTTCTATAAATTCCCTAACTAGATTTGTCACTTGTGACACATCTGACATTCCCTGGTAATCTCGTTAGTCGTGAATTCTGCCTTTTCCGTTTCCCAAGTTGTGTTCATCTGTCTGACCGCATTCGGCCGGCCATCCGCTCCATCAACTTTGATCACTTCCAGGAAATTTATTATTAAAACCCTAACTTTTCTCCCAAATGCGGTGGCAACACCTGTCAGAGAGACAGACAGGTGTTGCCATTCCAGAGAGAGAAGTATTAAAGCAGCGAGAAATGAATGACCTATTGGCACAGCGGGAAGCACACCTCAAGAAAAGGTTGCACAAAATCGTTTCTTATGAGACCGCAGAATCGATATTCGACGTTCCGGACGATCGATTTCTGATGCGATTCATCGATTTTTTTTTATCATCGGTTGGTGATGGAGAACGACATCGCTGATCTCACGTCATTAGAAGGTTTTTCTCTTACTCAAAATGCTTCCATCGATCATTTTTCCCTTGTGGCTGTTATTGTTGCCAAGTATTCGATAGGTTTTTTTTATCTCTTCGTGTTGTGTTTTTATATATTAGAGAAGGAAAACTTTCATTTTGGGTGACATGTCCTTCCCTCTTTCTTCTATTTCTGCATCGGTGGTCACATGCATTTTGTCTTTTCACTTTCAATGCAAGATAGTGGTCTGTCATCTGTTATGAGTGTTTGCTTTCGTTCTTTTTTAAAAAAAGGTTTTGTTAGAAAGGATTTGGTAAGACGTCGCTCGTGAGTGTCGTAATTATTGTTTGATCGTAGTTAGTGGGGTTGCTTAGAGTTTGTCCTTGTTTATTTTAAAAGATAAAAGAAAAACTGTGTGTGTGTGCTCAAAATAAAATATGAAAAAAACGAATTAGCCATTTTTTTCGTGTATAATGATTTGATTTTAATTTTTTCATTAACCTTTATGTTGGTAATAATTCTATTAACCCTCAAGGGGGCCATGGTACGATTTACAAAAAAAATTTAATTTAAGGATTTTCAAAATTTTTTGGTTGCCACCTATGTGTGTATACTATATAAAACAGATTTTGTGCTCAAAATTTTATAAAAAAACTAGCCATTTAATTTTTTAAGGAAAAAAAATCGTGAAGTGATTTTGAAATTATATTCCGTCTACAAGAATTTACTTACACGCCTCAAGTTTGCTTTACAAGTACTTGAAATTATGTATATCAAAAGTTGGTATGGGTTTTGCGGTACCATGATTGAAATTCGTACAATCCTTCTTTTATTTGAATGCTTATCGAAAATTCCTTAAAACAAGTATAAATTCTGAGTTCAGTTATTTTTAAAAAAATAAATTGTGCTTTGATTCAAAAATCCATACCAACCTTTGTTACAAGTACTATTAGCAATAGGTAAAAAAATTCAAAGCATTAGTGTCAATAGAAAAAAAGCCTTAGCATTTTAAATGAAGAAAAACTAATTATTTTATCTTTCTGAGATAAGTAAGTTTAAATTTTTGATTTGCAATAGGGCTGTGAATAAAAATGACCGTAAAAGCTATCATAATTCTTCGTTTTTTAAGTTTAGAGCTTTCAAATTTTGTGAAGTTATAGTAAAGTATATAAAAAATAAGTTAGGCTAAGAAATTATACTTGATTTTTTCACCGAATTTTGTCGATTGAATCGTACTGTGTCCCCTTAAGACAGATTGGTGAACTATTTTAAATGTGATTTCCAAATTCCCAAGAAGTATATTTTTCTTACCTGAAATAAATTCATTATAAGACTTTTTTTGAAAAAGCTCGAGCATTATTCAACTCTGTTGATACAAAGCTTACTTTTTTTATCCATACGTTATTATACGATCGACAGAGATGCATTAACAAATCATTAGCCATTTGCTCCATAATGTTTGATAATTTTATTTAAATTCATGTATTACCATTCGAGACATGTAACGGGAGGATATAACATTGATTTGCTTGAGCAACATTTAAACTTCAGACTCGGATCTTTTTGAGATTACGAATCACTGCCAAGTATTATTTGCATTATTAAATTGTTTATTGTTATTAAATTGTTGTTGTTATCATCTAATTTTGAAATAAATTATTGATGAAAACAAACAAAAATATTATAAATAGTTATTTCCGAAATTCTTGATTATTATCTAAAAATGTTCAATGTGTGATTTCATACAAGTTTTTAATCTTGGAAATATTTGAAGTATGTTCATATCAGTTTAACAGTATAATTTAATAATGGTTATTTTTTATTCTCAAGATATGACTATTTGTGTTCAATTGTAATTTCCTTGGACTTCAATATTTTTTTAACATTCTTTATTA
Source organism: Trichonephila clavata (assembly GCA_019973975.1). Lineage (NCBI taxonomy): Eukaryota > Metazoa > Arthropoda > Arachnida > Araneae > Nephilidae > Trichonephila > Trichonephila clavata. The sequence continues at coordinate 112,045 of BMAO01016695.1, forward strand.
AATAAAAACTCTTCCTTTGTTGGAAATCAAATTTCATCATTAAATAAAGATCATTCCCTTTTTGCAAAATATAATTCTTCATTAAATTGAAATCTTTCGGTTTTTTTTAAAAAAATTAATTCTTAACGAAATAGAAAATATTTCTTGTTGTGTGTGTGTGAAATATAATTCTTAATCAAACAATATTTCCATTTTTCGATATGTTATTCTTCATTAAATAGAGATTTCCTTCAATTTTTTCGAAACCAAACCCTTTATTAAATGTAAAATTCTATTTACTTTCATAACTTACTCACTGAACTTTTATGTGAATCTGGATTCATTGAATATTTACACGAATAAATATTTAATGAATATAAATGAGTGTTCACATTCTTCTGATCGAAATAAAGTCCTTCAATACAGATTTTACATTAAATGAAGAATCAAAGTTTTTCATTTTTCCTATTTCACGATAATAGCACTGAATGAAGTATCCATGCATATGAAACTTCAATCATTACTAATATTTGTAACTTTGAAAACGATCATCAAACGGACATCGTTAACTATTAAATTTTTTTACTTTATTTATTATTGATAGTTTTAAATACCATACTTCTTGAATCATTCTTATCATTTATTCTGAAAGAGAAATATTCCATTGGAAATAATAGGCCAGAGTTGGACAACCCACAACCTCCGTCAGTTTCTTGTTCTGCTTCCATAAAAATAAGCCTTTCTATTAATTGATATTTAAATATATAGATTACAACATTTTGCAAGTCAATGGAATTAAATAAAGAACGGCATGAATGTATGTAATGACAATGACTGCTTGTGGGAATAACCAATTGTACATTTCAAATGTTAGAACGCCATCTAGTGCAACATGGCAACACTAAGACACATGCTCATATACATTTACAATTAAGGCTTCTCGCTATGTAGTTTGAAACAAATATATGCGTATATATATATATATATATACCTATTTAAATAAAAATACTAATAGTGAAATATAGAAAGTTATAATGGTATCTATGAATTTAATAATTTTATAGAAAAATAATAATCAATGTTGAATGTTAGGCATAACAAGTTTTTACTCTTATGTGAATACAAAAATATTTCATATTGTAACATTTTTTTTTTTGCCAAATAATAAATAAATCAGAATTAAATTTTTTTAATGATATTTCTATATAATGCACGAAATTGTTAAATCTGTATAAAAACTATAATAATTTCATAAAATTCGCGTATCTATAGGTACATCATTCCATGAGGCCTTCTTTATAAATACTTAATTTTCCTGTGATCTCTAATGGTAAAATGGTTTCCTACTTCTAGAATAGGCATATGTTCAAAAATCCCATAATGTCAATTTTTGTGAGGATCCTAAAAGCACTTTTCAATAGTTTTGCAATTATTAAAATGTATGGTGTCCAGTGTAAAGCTCTTCAATTATAATGTTAGTAATCAGTCTTATGGGGTCCATTTTTTTTGTCGAATAATGGGCTTGATGGAAAGAAATACTTCTATAGAAAAATCTAGACTTTTTCTTTATTGCCATCATCTGATAAAATAATTTGGTTGATAAAACTTTCCTTAATGGGATGATGAATTGATTACTAAATTAGCTATATTTCTCACTCTCTCTCTCTTTCTCTCTCTCTCTATTTCTCTCTCTTTCTCTCTCTTCCCCTCTCTCTCTCTTCCTCTCTCTCACTCTGTATGATTGAGTGAATGAGTGAGTGAACTCAATTAACTTTTATGCTCGTATTTCTCTTCCTAATATTTTACAAAAATGATGCTAATAATAAAATTGTATACAATTTTAGAGATAAACTTTTATATTACTTATGTTAAAATGATAATTATTTGTAAATAAAAAATCAAGTTTTTAAAACATAACTATCAAAATAATTTACTAACTTCTGAATCTTAAATACAAATTACACATGCATTTTTCTATAGAAACTAAGTTTAATATAAGAAAAATAATTTTAAATATAATGCTATATATATATATATATAGTATAATAAATTGAAAAAATAAAAAGACTAAACTATCAACTAATAAAGCAGAAGATAGAAACCAGGTTTTAAGACACTTAACTATAAAAAAATGGTGGAAATGTATATTGTACAAGATTTAAATAAACGTATGCATAGCAGGAAGCAGAGTTAGAACTTTAAAATGGAAGAACCAAAAGAGTCAATGGACTAAAATGGAGACATGTATATATACATAGGGAGTCAAAGAACTACCAAAGTCAATATCATGTTCTTCTCATATCATTATTGATGTTATTTTTTTTAATTTTATTCTTACAATAAACTAATTGTTTGAAAATATGTATAAAAATTTCTTTCTAAATCGTTTGTATAAGAAAAAAGAACATTTTTTTCAATTCCGAAATCTTCAGAAAGGGTGAGATATTTTATGCAAAGCAACTTTGTGTGTTATTTTTATTAATTAGAGCCTTGAATTCAAATGAGTTCATTACCGGTTTCCGATATTATTCCATCATTCAAACGATAATGCGCTATTTTCAATTTTTTGTGAGATGCATCATGGGTAACAAAAAAAAAATGAAATGAGTAAAATTGATTGGGATTTAAGTTGATTACTTTTTTTTGTTTTGTTGTTTTGTATTAATGTTGTTTATTTAATAACTCGGAAGATTTCTGTACCTAGCTGTAAACCAATATATGCGATAAACAATACAAAAAGAACAAAACAAACAAAAGCAGCACTTTCATTCTTCCGTCAAATAGTAACTAGGTTATTTTGCATCAATATTAAATTAATATACAATATGTAAAGTTATATTTGAATATCTTTTTAAAAGTATGTTGGGTTACCATTAAAGTTATTATGACCGTGGCTTAAATTTTTCACATCATGGAAAAAACTAGTGCAAGGAAGAAAAGTGAAATACAAAAACTAATGACATACATTTAGAATCAATTTTTCAATTCCTACTATTAGCTCACTCTCTCCCTATATATTTATTTATATATCTTGTTCAAATTTTCAATCGTGAATCAAATTTTTTTTTAAAATTTGTACTGGATGACACTTGATGTTAAAACAGTTTTTTCAAATATTAATTCATTAATTAAATTAATTACCGATTTTCGACAGGTTTTTCAGCCAAACTAGCCAAATCGGGTGTGCATTTTTGCAACAATGCAGACAAACCATGCTCTTTTTTCAATTCCTACTATTAGTTCACTCTCTCCTTATATATATATATATATCTTGTTCAAATTTTCAAACGTTATTAAAATACTTTCATCCATTCTAAGTAGGAATTGACTTAAATCTTTTTTATTACTTATTAATATTTAAAAAATAAATAAAATACGCATTTAATAAATATTTAAATCTCCGGTAGATAATGAAAATGAATGTCTTAAAAAAATAATACATGAGTAAAATATCAATCTTTTGACAGAGTTCCTATTGAGACTAAGTAGCTTTTCATTTCTTAACTTCTTCATTTCTAAGGCTTTGATATTTTCTAACTTACTAATATTTATTTACTGTCTATCTTTCAAGGACAAAAAGGTATTTTTATAAACTTTTATAAAGTTGAGAGTGAATAACCTCGATTTACAAAATAAGTAACTGATAATTATTTTTTAAGCTTAATCAATTCACAAGCTGTAAAAAATATTTTTTCGTATTATGTTCCGATATTTAAAACGCTTAATTTTGCTCAACTATCTATGTATACTTTCATAGAGGTAATGGATTTAATTTGCTGTACTTTATTACATTTATACTGTATAAATATATTTTTCAATTTAATATGTATATTTTTTCACGAGTTTTCTCTTATAATGTGGTAATCTTCGTAATGTAAGAACTTCTGTATACTGATTAATAAAAAATTGTGATTTTGATGAAATACATTTTTAGAAGATAAAGTCTGGTGCGATAATTTGCAAGACATTCATTTCTTTTAGAATAATTGAAAATGAATTTATAGTTGTAAGTCTAATAGATTTGAATAAAATAGCTATTTTAAGAGGGGGGGGGCAATGCGTTTGAAAATAAGTCACTACATAAAAACTATACTTTTTAACAAGCATGCGTAGTTATTTTTTGAATACCATATAAATTATTTGCAAATATTTTGAACAAACTATGATGTTAACCTTTTTTATATAAATATCAAACAAAATTACCCAAGAAAATTAAAATTAGTCTTCTGATTGTAATTGTAGTAGTAGTTAATTTGATTGTAATTCATTTGTTATTTTTTGTTATGAGAAACAGGAATGTTTTTTGATATATTTGAATAAACGTCTTTAAATACGACTATAAAAGTTAAAACTACTCTACAAACTTAAATATCTGACTGAAAAATGCATTTATTTCGAATAATTATCCTCAAAGATTGTTGCGTTCTAATTTTCCATTAGAAGTTCAGTAAATATAAAAAGAATTAAAATATTTTATAATATTTACTAATGTACTACAAACCTTTTACCAGAAATAATTTAAGTGAATTTCTACAGATCGGAGTAAAATTCAAGTAATTCCCATCTTCCTATTATTTATGAAGAAATAATCACTAAGTTTAATAAGTTAGTGATAATAAATAATCCCTAAAATATTAAGAAATATTCCCTATTGTTTATTCATTCGTGTTAAACCTTAAAATAAGATGCATGATAAATATCGCATCACGTACATTGAACACAATTTGCCGTTGATCATTTACAAACGTTTATTGATTCTTCCTTTTGAGAATAAATAGAGCATGAAGATATAGATGCGATTTCCTCTCACGTGAAGAAATAAGTAAACGAGGTATATGCATCAAAAATAGTGGATGAATTCAAATCCTAGAACTATGCATCAGAATTCATTTTTTTATCCAGATAACACATGCATATAAATCTAAAATAAGACGTCTAGTTCTTCTTCGAAAAGAAAAAAAAACACATCTATGTGTTATTCGTCTGAAATTGGAAGCTTACATCTACAAAGACGTATTCAGCTCCCTATGAATGGAAAATCCAGAAAGCCTTTACATGAATCTCGAATTGAGAGAGATGAGAACTATTTTTAACTCGAATCCACCCGAAGCTCTGTTGCGTTCGAAAATCTTCCCAAAACTTCTATTCCCACCATTTTTATCTTACTAGAACATTTTTAAGTTTTTCTTGAGATAGATAGAGGGAAAGAGAGAGAGAGAGAGAACTAAGTTCTCTTGAATCGCCTGATGATTACGGAGGAGAAGGGGTGTTGAAAGGGGTGGAGGTGTTGCCAATAACTTCCTAAGGGACTTCCGCTTCTGTGTCAACAGAAGGGACTTTTCAAAGAGCGTGAATTAAAAAGACTTCTTGGCCGTTCCTCTGATTTGTGTTTGCATTTCTTTCCGCGTACTACTCTTCGGTGTGGATCAAACGGCAACGTTTTCGGATTGGAAGCAAGAAAGAAAGGTGGAAAATAAAGGAAAAGAAGACGGGTTTTAAGATCATTCCTCCACAAGATCGTTCTTTCGCCCCCCCCCCTCTCTTTCTATATTTTTTCTCTCTCCTTTTCTGTCTTCTTTGTTATTTTATTTCTTTTCCCCCTTTTTCCTTTCGCATCATCAACAGACTGTTGCGTTCGCTGCATCGTAGAAGAAATAAAAATTGATCGCTAATCTGTAGCTGCTAAAAATGGTTGCTCTTGTTGACAGCGCCATCTAGTGAATATATCCGTAACCATTGCATCTCGTGCGATTTAGTTGTTTGTTTTGAAAATTATGTAGGATTTTTTTTTCAAATGGACATGAATGGGCATAGTAATTTTTATTGTTCTACATTCATAAATATCAAACCATAAGGAATTGAATTCAATATATGATAAAAATTTAATGAATAGAAGACTTTATTTTTTATCGATTTTAAGGAACACATTCAAAAAGATATTCATTTTGATAATTTGATTGTTTATCTCGAATACTACGATCAAAGATTTTGTTCAAATATGGTTTGAATAGTATCATTGATAAGTATTATTGTAATATTTATAAATCCCGGTTTCTTGACTGTTTTAAGATGAGAACATTAGTATAGTTATGTTTTGCGATTCACTAAAATTTCATTTCATTTGCTTTGAAAAATAGTTCAATTATACTTCATAATTTGCGCTATATTTTAATAATAATATTTAAATAAAATATTATACTTGTCAATTGAAATTATTAAGATATCTGATCGGAAATGTTTCTACGCCCCTTTTTCCTTTCATTCTTTTTATTTAAAAAATTTCTGAAACATACGAGAGTAATATCAGAGTATATTAGCGAAATTTTTTTCGTAATTAAAATTCCTAAAATAAACCATTATAAAAAAACGTGTAGATTAATTGCATTTAACTCACAATTTCAGAAAAATTCAAATACAGCTGGAAAAAAAATATTTTCGCATGTCTTATCGAAACGCATTATAGTTTTTGAATATATTAAAAAAAAAATGTTTTTGCTATCCATTTGGTACAATAATAATCGAAATATTTTGCTACCTTATAAATTAATGAAATTTAGAAAAAATTTTCTTGATATTTTAATTCTAAAGTAGCTCTCAGCTACAATTACATATTCACCCATGAACAATTTTACAAAACATTGATTGCTGGAAAATGTTATTTTAAGCAGCAAAATGCATAGTGAATGAAAACGAGACAAAAAATAATATTGAAATGCAAAATCATATCATGTATTTATGTGAGGACGCTTAGAGATTTCAAGACACGGGATTTTTTATAGTTTATTAATTATAATATTTGTTAAAAATAGGTTATGCAATACCATGATCTCTCTCGTAGCAAATGAGTTTCCTTCAAAACATCTTCGACATAAATATCGACTATCTTGCTATCTTTATGCTTTCAAAATTACTTATATTGGAAAAAGGTTTTCAAATATATATATAAAGTATTCAATTATTCGAATGAAATATAGAAAATTTTCACACAGTAATAAATTCACTCAGACTAATTAAAACTTACCATCCAGACTCGTTTTTTTTTTACCTTTTCTTATGCAAATTTATTCATTTTATATAAATATTTATTTATTTATAATAATAAAATTTTATAAAGCACTTACACAAAAGTGTAATGAGATATTTTTATAATAATTTGAATTTGAAATAAAATTTATTATTTACAATTGTACGCAATACTTCTCTTTTGCAAAGGCATTCATTTTGTTGAAAACCCTTGTGATTCTAACAGATATGAATATAATTCTTACGTAATATTTTAACTTTTACTGCTTAGAAATTTTCAGAAGTAAATAAGTAAAATCTTTGAGGGATTATTATTTCCTTTCATCAAAAAGTAATAAATTCAATTGAAGTAAATTACACAAAAAATTGCATTTTGTTTCTTTTGTCAAAACATATGCACAAAATCTCTAAATGTATATATGCTCGATTTATAAAAACATTTCATTTATTACTGGTTCTAACTTGTGTGTGAAGTGATTTACTGCTTTATTAATGTCAAGTGCTTTTAAATTTTTATTAAAGATTAATTAAAGTTGTGAAATAGAAATTTACCATGTTTATTTCAAACATGTATTCCACACTAATGCATTTGGCAATCATTTTTTTCGCAATACTATCCTTTAGTCAATAAAGATTGACATATTTTTAAAAAAGTAATATTTTAAAAGAGAAAATTAAAATTTGTTTCCTTTAAAATAAATAAATTTGAACAACTGAATAAAAATGATGTATTGAGAAGTTTTTGCTACAAAAAATATAATTTTAACTGAAACGAACAAAAAATTTTATAATTTAAAGATCCAAGTTTTGCCTACAAAATATTCAAAACTTTGTCTTTTGCTTATGGGAAATTAAAGGCTTTTCTACAATGTGGCACGAAAGATTCATCGCTATCCATTTATGTTATTTTTTAAACCATTTAATACTCCACGGAGCATGAAAAAATGCAAAATAGTTCTGGTTTACCATTTTAAATCATGATTCTTTTTTAAAGCGCTGTAGAAAAAAAAATACTTTTCCTTTCAAAACTGTTAACACAAATGTTCAGCTTAGCGAATAAAATTGTTAGGCGTTTTCCCTTAGATAAAAATTCTACTGTATTTCACACAAGAGAAGAAATTAAAAAAAATATATATGGTGCTTCGTAATACTGCGAAACACTGAAGACGAGGTTTTAGAATTGAAGAAAACACAACCCCTATCTATTTTTCCTTTGAAGTCTTACGTTCACGGAAAAGTTAAAAACTAGAGCGAGCGGATAGTGTAAGGTTTTGAAGGGGAGAAAAAATAGAGATTCGAATAAAAAAAAATACAAAGAAAAATAAAACGATGTGCTGAAAATTCTAACCCAAAACAAATAAAAAAAAATCGTCAAGTAGAGAAACTGGGAGAAAGTAGTGAAACGCAACATGGTCGGGGAAAAAAAGAGAGGAAAAAAATAAATAACAGAGAAAAAAGAAAAATCAATCGAAAAAGTAGTGGAAGAAGAGAACGCAAGAATGCGAGGTACATTTTTTCCTAATTAATTGGAGTAAAAAAATAATAATAAAAAGAAAGGGGAAAGTTAGGATCTACAGAGAAGAGACGGGAAAAAATTTCGTCTCGAATTCTAGCATCGTCTCTGTCAAGTCTCTTTCCCACTAAGTTAATGAGCGTATATTCTATTCAAAGCGCATGCGCCCGGGAAGCAAATTCCAACTTGGCGTATAAGCAGGAGCAATTGTTACTCCTGCTTTTTCGGTAACGATGTGCTTGATAATTTTTTCCCTTTTTTCCCCTTTCACTGTTCCAACTAAGGAATCATTAGATTCTTCAGAATGCCACATGGCTTTCTGTAAAACTTTTTCCCCGGTATTTGCCTGAGAGGATTTTTTTTCTCCCTCTTATATATAGAGATATCATATTATTATTTTTTTTTCGATTTTCCAAGAGACGGATATGTAAAAATGACATACGGGAAATTGGATACAGTGTACTTTATTTTTACCTATACATTGCTTCACGTGCGTTTAGGGATTGTGTTACATATGGAATAAAATGTATTTCGTTTATATTAAGATTTATGAAATTTTATTGAAACTGGATCCGGAAAGAATAATAAAAAGGCCATACTTATTTTTTGGTAATACTCGTGTTTTTCTTTAATTATATGCTGTAGTAAGAAATGTTTCTTTTATCTTCTATTCAAAACAAATCTCTTTTACATTCACCTTTGTTCGATAATTTAAGTTTTGCTATAGTTATTATTCTTAAATAAATGGCAATTAATAAAAACTCCCCGTTATTTTGGAAAATCAACAGTATTAAATCAAAACAAACTTCAAAATAACAGTTTTTAAGGCATTTATTTTTTGAAATTTGGTTGACAAAAATATAAAATAAACATTCATATGGAAAACGTGATATTTCGAAAAAGAATATTAAAATATTATTTAAATCATTATATGTTTTCAAAATCGTTTGACAACATACAAAAAACTGTTCTTTATTTATTATGTGTTATCAAAATCGTTTCACAACTAATATAATAACAGATTTTATTTATTTATTTGCCTTTTCTCGGTAATTATTTAATATCAATATTTATGAAGCGGCTAATTATTTTCTCTTCTGTTGAAAGTAGAATGTGGCAATGGGTAGCTAAGTAAACATGGTCACGAACTCATGAACGATGTTGTCAAGTCGAGATTTCCAGTCCTGAAAACACCGAAGACACACTAGGCAGAGGGATTGTTTCATGTGAAACCTGTTGTGGGTCTAAGCCTTCAATCTGGTTTAGTGTCGAAATTTAGAGAGAGAGATCGTTTTCGTTACTTGACCATGATTGAAAATTACGGGGTTCGTTATCAATAGTACTAGCGTTGCCTTTAAATTTAACGTTAATTAACACTCACTTCATTATTAAAAGTAGACTTTTCAATTGTAAAATAACTTCAACTTCAAAAAATAATCTTTTATCAAAATCATTTAAGGTATCCGACTACTTGCGAAAACTTTTCTATAAAAAAATGGAGATATGGATATTTTTTTGTTGTTTTTAGATTTGTTTAGTATATTCGAAGAAAAATATGCTAAATTAAGACAAGAAAAAGAAATTATTATTACTAAAATGGAAAAAAATGGGTAAAAATTGACATTAACAGGACCCATTCTGTACCAAAGTTTATGAACAGATTTCCAATTTTTCAGTTCTGATGAGTTGTTATGTTATTCATTTTTGAAATGACCTTCAGGATAAGAGATATTTTAATTTTTACAGAAACTAGAGCACTTTATCTTTGTTATTAGGTGAAACTGCTTTGAAAAAAGTGGTTATATTCACATAAGAAGCGGTAAATTTTGTAATAAAATAGTGATTGATAAATCTGAAGGTCAAAACACTTCCATTATTATACAGAACATACACAAAAATTTCAATTAATTATTTTCAAAACTTTTTTCAGCAATCGCTGGCCCTGAGTATTTAAAAAAAAAACACACATTTCGAGTAAAACGCCTTTTAAAGTATGACATCTTGCCTTAAGTATTGGCATCAGCTTTTACTGAAACACTTGTAGTTTCTGTTCTAGTGAACGGAAAGTAATAAAATTGGTATTTTTATAAAGCTAATAAGATGGCCTGTAAAATAAAAGCATAAAAAAAAGTTTGTCAAACTTTGGTAAAATCCACAATTTTAGGGTAGTCGGATATCAAGTAAAATCTCATACCTGATACAAAATACCTTCGATTAAACATTGCTAAATTTGAATCTAAAGCACGTACACTAGAAACGGTGGTGTAAATTTACAATTAAAATGTCGAGTTATTATATATAAAGAAAGAGTTTGCTTATGGTATTACAGTTGTTTAGTGTTTTATTTTAATTTATATGTATAGTAGCTTAGTATAATATCGTTGATTATATGTATATATATATTCTGTGTATGTAATAATATTGTTTACATTATTACTTATAATGTGTTTATAATATGTTAAAGCCATAAAATTATTTTTCAGTGTTATCATATTTATAGTTGTAGAAAATATACCTATAAATTTTGAAAATGAAAGTTTTGCTCCATATATGTTGTAAAAATTATCATGTGTGTGCATACATGTGAAAAGTCATGATGAAGAAAATTTTAAGATAAAAGTTATAATTTATTTTTGAATATTAATATGTTTTTAAAAAAGGATTTATGTTTATTATCTAACATGATGTTATATACTTCACTCATTTACTCGTTGATTTATATGAATATAATATGACTGACAGTGAAAAACCGATATTATTTTTATACATGTTCATATATTTTAAGAACGTAAAAAATAAAGCTGTCATTTTATTTACAAAAACAGAAATTTCTGGCTGAATTATTCCATTTATATAATTTTTAATTATGAATTATAATTATTTGTCATTTTAGTTTTTCCATTTTTTACGTTTTTATGTACTAAGAAGGCTCATGTATTCAGAACATAAGTTATCATATTTTTTAAACCATAATTTCAATGATATTTAAATATATAACACCTACTTTGTTTAAAGAAAATAATAATTTTTTAACTTGAAATATTTTAATTTTCGTGTATCCTGTATTATTTTATTCTACTATAGTACGAATAAGATTTAATTTGTTGGAAAGCAAAAAAATTATTTGCTTCAAATAACTCAAACTCTTTCGTTGCAGGAAACTCAGTAATAAATTTCAAATCATTTTAACACTTTTAACTCTATAGTCAGCGCTAACTATTCTAAATAAAACAAATCCCTGTTAAAATGTCTCGTCAAATCCTAACTTTTTACAATCCCTTCCTGAAAGCAGACGTCTTTTAAAACCCGTTTTCTTCATTCTGTGCATTCTTTCAAACTTAACGTCCGAAACAACACAGAAAATAAAAGCCCCGCATAAAACATCCCAATAATTGAAATGTTAAACGTTATGTCTTTCTGCACACGCCTCTTTATTTACTCGCGGTTTTTAAAAGGTGAATAAAAGCCTCATTATCATCCCAGCCTAAATGCTAATGATATATATGTTTTTAAGTGATCATTAATTATAGTTAAAGGTTTTTCTTACTTTTCTAGGTAAGTACGCAGCTTTCCTGTTGTTGTCTCCTTTAAAGCCGTATATCCGAGTGGATGGAAGGCATAATACGGAAGACAATTTACTGCATCTCAGCTTCTTTTTTTAAGTACTTCTTCATTAAAGGAAAAGGCTAATGAGTGCGTGAGTACATTGTGTGAATTTTTCCTCCACATAAAAGAACAAAAGCAGCTTTTAGGGTGTCTTTGTGGGATAAAAGGAAACAAGTCAAGTTTTTTCTGTGGGCCTTAAGTTGCTTTTGGGTTGAAATCGAGAGAAGCGTTGGGAATTCCCCAAATTTAATCCAGAGATGGCTTTGTTGATAAGTATAGATGTGTACTTATTTTATATCTTTAAGTGTTAAGTTATTTAGAGTTACATTACTATGAGTTTTGTAATAGTTTAAAAAACTTGTAATGTTTATAGAAGAAAGTTGTCTCATAAAAATCAAATCAAAGTTTTTAAAAATTATTAAAAACATTAAAAAAGAGATTCATGTTATTGTTCGCCCTTTTTATACAGGGTTGTAATCATATAACATTTGCATACTTAAAAAATTAAAATTTATTGTTTTTTTTTAATTTAACAAAATGGGTTACTCTTATTTAAAGAATTATGTTTGGAGAGTAATTTTACATTGAAATGTATGCTTCAGTTTGATATAATAAACATCTTTCTTTCAAGTCTAATAAATTTAACTTATATTTTTAGTAGCATTTTTCGAAAATTCTAGTGTTTGTTTTAATATCAGGGGTATTAGAGAGAATGTTCTAAAATAACCTTATTACTGAAAAAAGGAAGCATAAAACAAAAATTGCTGCAATGATTTTTAAATTATGAATGAATATGCTTTTGGGATTTTATATGATGCATTTTAGTAATGCTGCTATGTTACACGTATTTGTGCCATAATATTTATATCGATTTCAATGAAACTATTACTTCAGTACTATTTAAAAAGTAATTTTTCTGATCTATATTTAAAATCGAACTCATTTCTTAAGAATGCTTTAAGATTTATTAAACGTGTTAAAGGAAATTTTTCTACAAAAATACTGACATAAAATTTAACTAAATGAATATTTTTAGGCTTCTCTTAATTACATACTTTTCAAAAATATATAAATTAAAAGTGAATTAAGTTAATTAAATTTAACATTACGAATAACTTACTTGCATGAATAATTTAAACGTAATACACGACATTAAAATAAATGATCTTATTCGAATGAATTATTAAAAATACTTAAAAAACGTTATGTCTTCGTTTTTTTATAATTCCGCTTCTTTTATAAATTAACAAATAATGAAATTCCAAGCATTTCTGATGCATTTTTTAAAAATTAGATTATTTTACAAAATTTAAAATAACATTTGCATTTTTTAAGTAAAATACAAGCTCTTCTGTTCTTTGGTCCTTTGAAAATATTCAAGACACAAATTAATTTGTTAACAAAATATGACATGCTGGCAAACAAAATAGTATTTTTATTTCTGTTATTAAATTTGTAATAAATATTCTCAGTTTCATACATTTTTAAATAAAATTTTTGTGATTTTCAGTCATTAAATCTATTTCTATATTAGTAAAATTTATTGAGATAGAAGCACAAAAATAATTTTAAAATGAAAAAGAATCTTTTTGTAGTAAATATATGTTTAAAAGCATTATGTTTCAAAAATATATAATTTAAATTTAAAAAATTCACGAAATGGTTTTTGATTTCTATAATGAAAATATATACATGTGTGTAATAAAACTGCTTACATCTTAATAGTTTTGTAACTTCAGCACTTTCACTTAACCATTCTTACTAGTTTGTTTTAAAACATTTTTAAAAAATAGTTCATATAACACCAGTTATATCAAAATCAATTAAAAATAGAATTCCTTTATCCATAAGTAACAATGAGTAATTATGGGCATTATGTTAATTTAAACATTTTTCTGTCTAACTTCATGTTCAAAAAAATACAAGTTAAGTATAATGACAAAAATTTTCTTTTTAATTATCAAATAAAATAGCATTTTTATTATTTATAAATACATCAATTATCTAAAATTAATTAAATAATTTAATTAATATTAATGATTTATTTGCATTATATTTCTATAATGCGTTAAATTCGATAATAAGTTATCTCATTTGCGAACAAGAAGCAAGGGTTTCCATAATTGCGTTTTTATTATGTGAAAAATTGTATCAAATTAAGGGGGGAAATAGTTTAATGCGTATCACTTAATCACGTTCTTAATATAATATAAGCAACGAAACTGTTGATTAAAAATGAAATGCTAATCCATAAATAAAGATTCCATTGGAGCAATGTTGTAAACAAGCTTAAAATATTACGCTTAATCAATTAAAAATAGCCTTTGGAATGTTTTCAACAAAAGAAATAAAAATTCACGTTTTTTTTTTCTTTTTGGAATTGTTATTCATTACCATCAATTCTAATTTAACGGAGGAAAACGCACATAATCCCATGCAATGTGTGAAAAACATAACATCTGTAATTCCTTATTTCATTCCCCGAATTTATTTAAAATAAAAAGTACTTACGCAGAAAACTCTGACTGTTTAACTCTGAATAGTATTTTTCATCCCAATTCTCATAAAAAGAAAGAAAAAAAAGAAGAAAGAGAAAGAAAATAGTATAACACACATGGACAGGAAAAAAAAGTTTAAAAAAAATTCGTTTATTCAACAAACAAATTTCGCTAGCAAATATTACCTTGTAAGTGATTTCATCAAGTAAGCAAACACATAAAACATTTAAAAAATGTAGCTTACGAATAAAAAAAAAATAGCTTTGCAAACTCTAAAAAAAACTCTGTGAACACTGAATAAACTCAGCTTTTAAAAGAAATTCGTCAATCTAATTAGCACAATCATTATTTTTTCCCTCCGTGGAAAAACAAAAATATTTCCTTTTTCATTATTTAGAGCAGCCTTCTCATTAAAGAATTTTTAATTAGTCAATAAGTTTTTTTTTCTATATTTAGATATTCTTTTTGCTTCGTAATGTCTTTGTTACTTTAATGAATTTAGCCCTAAGCATGTTTTCTGGCCAAACTAACCAGCTATTGAGAGCTCATAATTAATATACCGGAGTCAACGACGAATTAAGAAATAAAGATCATATCGGAGCACTGTAACTAGAATTTAAATACACGTCTCGTTTCGAGATTACGCGCAAATTGGAGCCATACGCAACTAATTTAGTTGATTTTGAGTTTCAAATAGGAATTCATACATACGTGCATGCATAATTATTGTGGCATAGATATAAACGATTTTTTTTTCCTTTTGATAACACAGATATAAAACATTGTTAAAATTAATTATCTCTTCATAGTTTTGTTTATTTTTTTTCCTTTTAAAGGATTTTCTGTGCTATTAATAATCCTTCGTTTTGCTTTGATTTTAATTTTTATACTCTTTCTTCGAGGTTATTATTGATAATTTATTTTTCATTTGTACACTTTTCTTAAAAATAACTGTTTCATAATTCGTAGTCGGATTATTTTTATAATCCGTTTCAAAGATAATCACTTCAGGACAAACTCTGCGGCTGCGGTAGCTTCCTGGTTATGACCGGATGTACTTAAAAATTAACAAGTAACATAAAAAAAAATTTTAATCAATTCCTAATTAGATCAATAAAAAAAATAATATTTTGGTTACTTTTTATTAAATACAGTAGAACGTCATTTATCCGAATCAATTAGGACCTGACACCGTTTGGATACGCGATTGTTCGGATAACCAAAAATCGAATGTGATCCATGCAGTATATGAAACCGAACACTATACAAATATTGAAAATCATCACAGGCGGGAAACGAGCTTGAAGAAAAAACAAAATAGGTATAAAATGTAGCAATTTTCCCTTTATTGTGTAAAATTATCACTTATTTTTCGCTGTACCATTGTACACCTTCGTTTTTTTGCGGCAAGGTCTCTGATTCTCTTCAGCAGCAGTAGTTGAGTAGGATAGCACTTTGATTGTTGTTCGTACCACTCCATAGCTGTCTCTAACGCAGAAACGCGTCAGCATTTGATGGATCCTTGCTACTTTCGTCGTTGTCCTGTCTTCATCCGTTCCATCTTCAACAGGGTCTGATTCTTCCCGCACGGATGTCATGATCTCGTTCATTAATTCGAATCTAGTGCCACTGAGAGGGACTATGTACGATAAATCTGTCGTGGCTCCAACATCCACCCCTTGACTTGGTGTGGTAGTTTCGAGAGGCTCGTCCAAAACTAAATGTTTCGTCTCCAATATCCTTCGTGTTGTTTTCAGTGCAACATTAATAAACACTCCCACTCAGGAAAAAACCCTCCAAAAGTGAATTTCAAAATTTGTTGGGGGGGGGGGACCCAACTCTTTCTACTTCTAAGGCATTTAAAATTTTGTTTCAATAGAATTTTAGAAGTATAGTTATCCAAGCTAAGGTTCTGGTATGCATTAGTTAAGGGTAAAATATTTTACTTTAAATTCTCAAAACTATAAATTACTACTCAAAAGGAACATTTCTGAAAAACTGTGTTACCTTTTAGCTTTGAATTTTTTTCACACCTATCAATGTTTCACAAATTAATATCATATTGAAAGAATTTGCCTAAAAAGTTATTCAAACAAAGATATTACAGAGTTATATTGCACCCTCACTTCTCATCTATAAAAACCCTACTCGAGTTATCCCCCAACATATAATTTTAAAAAAACTAATAAACATTTTTTAAAGTGCTTGCTTTATAGTCATAATAATGCTATAATAAACTGAACAAACTGGTTACTATACAACTAGTAACTTTTTATAAAAAAATTTTTTTCCGTAAATCAGTCCTTTTTATCGTTACAGAAATAGGGATAATGCTGCTTGCAGAGAGTCCCTAAAATGTTATTGTCTCAAAACGGCAACTATTGACGGTGGCAGTGGCGTAACGGAGAACATTTGGGCTCCCCTGCAAAGTCAGATTTTGAGCCCCCTAGAGCCCGGCCCTCCCCCCGCAATGTGGGGGGGGGGTGTACGTTACGCCACTGGGCGGCGGACTTCAAATTGTCTTAAATATTTAGCTGCGACATGATGACTGGAATAACATCCAAGTATATTATTCTATCTTCTAAACTTCTATATCATGTGAGTGACAGCGGTGGCCTTGTGGTCATGGTCACACGTTAGTGACCGAGGTGTCCTGATTTCCAGCTTTAGAGACACTAAAGACCGGGGGAGGGGTAGAGGGTCTTATGCACGTTAAATCTGTCGTTGTTCAATATCTTACCTTTGGTGTGGTAGCCTGTAGAGGTTGGGCCAACTTAGATTTCGTCCTCGTCTCTTGACTGAGGCTCAGAATTACCAGGTCACAATAACCAACAGCCCCAGCCAACTGGGTGACGTTAGCTAACACTCCCTCCATATCATGGGAGAAACTCAAGATGTAACTTTATAGAATACATTACAGCTGAGAATCAGAAATAGTTGCTGATTGACAGAAATATTTGTTGTTGTTGCTAATAACCCCGGTCTGATGGTGTCAGATCAAGGCCCACAAAATTCATCTTGGCAAAGGGCTAGATGTAGACATGTCATTAGCCGTAGCTTTGACCATACAGGTGACAGTACGACTTGGCTCGGTTCCACCCCAACTTTGAGGGAAAACAAGCTGCAGGTGGTCAGGGGCCTTCCTTCCACCAACCTCACGAGAGGACTTGGGGTTCGACAGCTATTTAGAGAAGTGCCCCTATTCCACACAGGCACTGTACATTTACAAGCATCCATACTTTTATCTAGGCCCAAAGGCAGAACAATGAGAGTTACTAACCATTTTTCCGGATGATAGGATGGGAAATAGAATTCGAATCCAGGTTTAAAGATAGATATTACGAAGCACACATTACATTAGGAACTTTACTAATTGTCCTACTGTAACCATACAATGCTTTAATAATCAACTTAAAAGATTTTATTCTTACAAATTATTTGTAAAATTTATTAAAGTCCATTTATATTTTTTTCAAAATTGTTTCGTGTTTTATAATTACCATTACAAATGAAAGTAAATTTATTAGATAAGTAGTCTGTTTGATGAGGAGGTTATATTTAAAGCACGGAATGAACTGTCAAAAATTAACAACTCTTTAATATTTAACATGTAATCTGAGCTAACAAAAACTTGTAAATCATTACAATCCTATTTTGTGCAGCATACGAACATTTCCAGCAAATTCAATCAAATCAAGTTTTTTTAAAGGTGAATTAACATTAAAATACCTGAATGAACAATTGAAACCGCTCACGCTCCAGTGTTCGTGAAGTACCAAACTCCCTAAATTAATAATAAACTCGAAACATTTAATAGCTCAAAACACGCTATTCAAAACTTTGTTCCAACTGTTCTCTTTATCGAAACACTCGCACTAGCTAAATCAAGAGTTAGAGTAAATTACATCTTTCAAGCAAGGTAAATCTCGCTAACTGTTCTCGAAAGTTACTTGAAAATTTAAACGTGGCATAAATAATCCATATATACTAATACATCAAACAGTCAACTAAAAAACTTTTGAAGAATGTATTGATCAAATTAAGAAAAAGATAAATTCTCTGCTTGATCGATACATGTAACTAGAGTTTTTGAGTTTGAGCGTGATTAATGAGGTAAATAGAACCTCAAAACATAATTAATTATTTCGATCATACTTAAATTATTAATTCTTTTTTTCTTATCTAAAAGATTTTCTTGACCGCCATAAAATTTGATTCATTAAATTAATGTTACTATGTGCATCCCTAAGAAAGGATTTCCTGCACGTTAGTATCCATTAATAGAATATACATAATGATACAATTTAACACTACAAAGTAAACAATTAATATTCTTAAAGCATATTTGTTCGAACAACTGTACACTAATGAGTAAAATCATTCAATATCTAATTTAGTGTTAGCTGCTAGATACATTATCTATATTTTATGTAGAAATGTATATATATATATATATATATAATTTCTGCAATAAGTATTTATCCCCAGTAGAATTATACAGTAGAAATTCCAAGATTGGGTAATTTAACTTTTAGAACTCTTGCAGACGAGCCATTAACTGTTAGTAGAGTTAATACGAAGCAATAGAATAAGATATTATACGTTTTGTTTGAGCTTTTAAAATGCTACAATGAACCAATGATAAAATTTTGCAAAAAAATGTAACCTGAAATTTAATAATTCAGGAAATAATTTGCGCAATTTAGTTAGGGGTATTGCATTGTTTAACATATCTTATAAATATATCCTCTATTTAATTTAAGGACTCAAAAATAGGGTACTTACGTACTATTGCAACTATGCCAACGAACAAGATAACTCCCCAATTTGGCAACCCTGGTTTTGCATGTGTCGTAGGCACTGAATTGGCAAACTTGAGCTTCCTTTCATATAATGTTGTCAATACGGTTGCGATAATACGTAAGTACTGAGAATAGTTACAAATTTGTAGGGGCTGTGAGGTAAAAATTGTACAGCTTCTTATGTTAAAGATAATTTGATGTACCGAAAATTTAATGATCAGGAGCAGTAAATACATTATTTTTTATCATGAAGAATAATATTTTTTAAAAAAATATCATTTTACAGAATTAAAACTAAAATTGTAGTGATACTTTCTTATTCTGATTTCTTATTAAAAAATTAAAGATGCCAAAATTAAAATCTAATAATTATTCGCAAACATTGAAAAACTTTTTCATTAACAAATGTTCATTAACTATGAAGAAATAATCTTATTTTTGATTTAATGTTACTTTCTGTAAAAAAAATGAAAATTAAAGGAATTATTAGTATAAAATATTAAGGAATTATTAAAAATTACGTTTTAAAGACGTAACGATTCCATTAACGTCATTCATTAAATTAACAGTTTTTGAAGTAAAAAATATTCGCTCGAATTTCTAACTCATATTTGTCAGAGAGTAATTATTTTGAGCTTTCTGAGGAGTGAATTGAAAATTTTTTCTAGTGGAGCTTGCAATTACGAATATTTTACATTTTACAAAATAACACTACTGACAAAGCTGCATTTTTTTTTTTTTTTTTTTTTTTTTTTTTTGCAGAATGTGTCCAGGAAAGATATTTACAACAAAAAATATTTCTCACAAATTAGTAGATGGAAATAAAGTTTTAAAAAATTGCTGCAATATGAGTCAGGATTTTCCCCTTCAGGTCATGAATTATTTTCTATAATTTTTCTTTACTTTCAATTCAGATATAGAAATCGCATTTAGATTTAAAGTATATTATTTTAAAAAGATCCTAATTTTTCTTTTGTTCTCCTAAAAAATTTAAAATTAGGAAATGTAAATCTTATTTAAAGTTTTTTAACCATTGATTTTTCAGATTTAGATATGAATCAGAATCAGTCAATATACATTTCTGTACTTGTAATTTGGTGCTTACACATTATACCGTCCACTATAATTTCGTCTTAAGAAAAGTCATCGCAATTCGAAAAATTATTATTATTGTATTCGAACGTGCATATGGAAATGGTTTCCACTTTTGGCTGTATATCGCTGCATCTGGCGACACTTTTTGATTTATCGAAATTGGTTGACGATATAATATTTCAGTACATATAATTATGCATAACGTAGTTCCAGCACTTAGTGCATAACTAATAAGCATACTACAAATCATTTCTCTCTCTCTGTCTCTGTCAGTTATATAAAATATATTTTATATTATTATTTTGCATTATATATAATTGTGGAAAATTAATATGCAATTTTCTTTAAAGATAATAAATAGAAATAAATTTTTAAAGAACCTCAAAATTTGGTTCTTTTGTTTTCAAATGCAAATAAATTTATATTGAAGGGTTAAGGAATGCTTCAAAAATTCCGATAGTTCCACATACTTAACCAGATTTTAACGTCTACTAAATCACTAGTCAACATTATTTATAACGCTTCACTTATACTTTATTATTAAGATATCAAATTCTTTTTTTCCGAAAAAAAAAGACAGATGATAAGGACATTTAAATTGAACATGAAAAAGTCATCTGCCTTCTTGCACTTATTGATTGCATAGTTTTATTTTTATTACTATAATGTACCTTTTGTATGCATAAATACTTCAAAGTCCTTTTCTTTTAACTTCCATATTTTGAATGCGTCCGCGATGGTCAAGGGGTAATGGTCACAAACTGTGGCTGGCGTGTCGCTGTTTAAGAGTCCTGGAGTCACTAAAAACCCATCGTATAGAGGAAGGCTGATGATTGTTAAATCTGTTCAGCTCAAAGTCCTCTCATTAATCTGGTGTGGCAGTTTAGAGAGATGGTGCCAGGTCAGGTCTCATCCTTGTCACTTGGCTGAGATTTAAAATTACGTAGTCCGTCGCCGCAAAAGCTCTAGATCGGTATTAACTCGGAGAAGTCGTGCACTCGATACTAACGCTAATGGTCAAACGGAGTGATTGTATCACCTCAATCCTTTTTTTATAAATATTTTTACTGTACACACACGATAAAATTTGTAACTGCAGTTAATAATTTAACTTAGAGAAAGTATACTTACCTGCTTTTAAGAACTTTTCAATTTATGTTTTATGATTTGAGAAGAAAAAAATCCTATCCAACTGAACTAAAATATTTCAAATGTACATGACTTTAGTAAAGGACACAAATCACAAACACTTTCACTAAGTACAAGCTATATTACAAGCAATTCAGATTATATGACAATCACAAACACTTTCACTAAAGTTACAAGCATAATATTTACAAGCAAAACTGTCATATTTTGTGCAAGTTATTGCAGTTTTATTGTCCTTAATATGATCGACGAATAGCATGTTGAACTTTTTTCTTGCTTGTGTCTTTTTGAGAAGGCTCTTTGTGTCTTGTGGCACGCTTGTAGCTTCAAATAGTATTTGATGGAGTCTTGTTGGCAGCATTTGCAAAATCTTCCTTTTTGACTCAAACCTATCATGCGCATCGTTTTTCTCAAATTTACTTTCGCTGTCATGATTAATATCCCTGATCTCGTCAGGTTCTTCTCTTGCTTGATCAATTTCTTTTTCCGAAGTTTCAACTTCATTCCATAGAGGTCGCAGATGCCCATTTTTTTAAAAATATTCTGTTAGTCATTTATAAATCATAATGTGATACATATGTGATTAATTGCATTTATAAATCATAATGTGATACATATGTGATTAATTGCATTTATAAATCATAATGTGATACATATGTGATTAATTACATTTATAAATCATAATGTGATACATATGTGATTAATTACATTTATAAATCATAATGTGATACATATGTGATTAATTGCATTTATAAATCATAATGTGATACATATGTGATTGATAACATTTATAAATCATAATGTGATACATATGTGATTAATTACACTCATAAACCATAATGTGATTTATACATTTATACATATGTGATTAATTACATTTATAAGCCATAATGTGATTTATACATTTATACCAATGTGATTTTTTATAAACCATAATGTGATTTATACATTTATAGATATGTGATTAATTACATTCATAAACCATAATGTGATTAATTACATTTATAAGCCATAATGTGATTAGTTGCATTTATAAACCATAATGGGATTAATTAGATTTATAAACCATAATGTGATTAATTGTATTTATGAAGCATAATGTGATAATTATATGTATAAACCATAATGTGATTAATTGCATTTATGAACCATAATGTGATTAATTAATTATATTTATAAACCATAATGTGATTTATACATTTATACATATGTGATTATATTTATAAACCATAATGTGATTAATTGCATTTATGAACCATAATGTGATTAATTATATTTATAAACCATAATGTGATTTATACATTTACACAAATGTAATTAATTACATTTATAAACCATTACATCTCAGCAATCATAACCATTAAATGAATCAAGTGGAAAGCGTAGCCAGTTCTTTAAAAATATTTTGTAACAAATGTGGTGGGGAACATAGTCACCCTCACCTACCTTAGCATTGTAAAAAACAGGTATCATTCTTAAAAAAGAGGGAGATATGTGACAAGGACATATTAGCTCGCATGAAAGCAGTCATATAGGAGGATACTGACAAGATTATTGGTACAAACAGTTTTCCCAGAATTCAAGATTTCTTGAGCTCGGGGTGACTCTGTACCCCGCGTGACCTCACCTGGGTTAATATAACTCTCACTCTATGATTAAATGGCCGCGGTAGCCTAGTAGTCAAGGTAACGAACTCGTGGCCTGCATGCCTTGAGTTCGATCCCAATGCCACTGAATACCCACTGTATAGGGGAGCGATACATTATAAATCTATCTAGAGCTCAAACGTCCTCCTATCGGTGCGGTAGTTAGGAGAGGGGGTGCCAGCTCAGGTTTCGAGCTCGTCACTTGACCATGGTTCAAAATGACGAGATCCATCACCAAAAGCCCTCATGTAGCTGAACAGTGTAACGTTAATACTCACTCAATATGCTTAAAATGTAAATAAAGTTAATCATTATATTAGCTTTGTTTTATTCTTCGAATGCGTAGATCTTATTCTTCATATATTTTCATTTCGTTTTGTCTTTTAAGTTTCAAATGTAGATAAAAAATTCCCACGATTGCAAAAATAGTTTTATCAGCATCATATATATCATCAACGTCCGTAATATCGTACATGCAGCATTTCTTTTTTTTTATATTTTCTATACAGATAAACACATAAAATTAAAAAAACTGAAATCCTCTTCTTCCAAAAAATATCGGATCGAAATGAAGTTTTAAGGAACCGCGAGAGTATCTAGTCAATCTACTTCTGTCACTTCCTTAAGCAAAAAAATTGCTGGACCTACTCTCAATAATTCTTCTGGCAACATGCAACAAGGAACGGCAGCGTTTGAGAAAAGTGCCCCATCACTCAACGACCAACTGGGGAAAAAAATTAACCGAAAGAAGCAGAAAAGACCTAATCTTGCTGTCACGAAAAATAACCGTAAAAAACGAGAGAGAGGAGGCAGTGTTAAAAAATGTATTGGGCGAAGTAAAAAGTAAACATAACGCCCTATTTGCAGCTTTTCCCATGTGTTCATTATTTGGCAAGTATCCAGAGGAGTCTGATTCAATTAAAATAAAGATTGTGACTGTTGGGAGAAATTTTTTAATCATTTCTCCTTTTAAGGAGTGAGTGCCGAGAGAAGCGCCATGGAAGGAAAGTTTTTGGAAAAAGCTAAAATTGCATTAAACAGTTTTGTTCGTTAGAAAAAAATGGCGCACGCATTAAGAATTAAAATGGGATATAAATCATTCGAGGTCTATTTGTTGCGCTTGTGGGATAGATATATAAAGCTTTGAATAGGATATTTTAAGAATATCAGGATGGAATATGAAAATAAAACTATAATAATATAAATATCAGTTTGATAATATTCCTAAAATTATTAGAATTAAAGATCTTAGAATAAACTTTATAATTAATTAATTTGGTGTTTTTTTCGAGTTCTTTTATTTAAAACGAGTCAAGAACAGTTTGTAAAGAGTTTTAGATATGTAAAAGTTGCTTTAGAAGTTTTCATTAGTTAAAAAATGGCCTTCATGCTAAAACAATAAAGTATTGCTCAAATCTTACAAACCATACTTTTTGTTTTTGTTTAATAATATGGTAAAGTTTTACACTGCATGTTTTCCACATTCTTAGAAAAATAGTTTCATATTATTCTGTTCAAATGCTACATAAGAAATAGTAATTTTATAAAATGCCATTATAATTATTTAAAAAAACATTTATGGTGTAGATACAGATAATATCATTTTTTCTTTTTCTGCATGAAAATTAAAAATTAAGAGATGCCAGCTTTGTATATCTTTAATAATTTGTTCATCTAAAAAATTAGCAATCAAGAATTAAGTTAGGCTTTATATTATTTGAGATCTGCTGGGTGAACACTTGAAAATATAGATATTTGAACTAAATTCTAAAAAACAAAATTATATGAGGCTAATATGGTAATTTAGGAAAAAGGAGCATATTTATTTTTTTCATTCATAAATTAATCTACAAAATTTTGGAATAGAAAAAATAATTTAGTATCCTGAGTTTGAATATTCAAGAAAATTAATGAATACTTTACAATAAAAATCTTTATGAATAATAATAGATATACTTATAAAAACTAGAATATTATGAAAGCAATTTCTTCATCATTATTCCAAATTTTTCCGTTCATTTCAGTGATATTTTAGAAATCCAAAATCGTATTAAAGTAGTTTTCTTATCGAAAACTCTTGCATTTGAAAAATAAACAAATAAAAGCTTTCAATGAAAAAAAAAGTTTTTAACAGATAAGAGATTTTAGTTCTATTTATTTCGTCAACGCGGAAAACAGAATTTGGAATTCCATAAACCGCACTATATATTGCATTTCGAAAATAAAAAGGAATATGAATAATTGAATATTAATAAAAATTTATGCAAATAATAATGAAAAAATTAAAAAATAAAAATCGAGGGTACAGTCGTGGAATAGGAGATCCTCTTTTTTTCTTTCCTTTGTTGAAATTATTATTAAAGTATGCAATGTAAAAACTAATGTAATTAAAAATTTTATTCATCAAAAAATGTCGCACATTAAGATTTAGAAAGAATATAAATTATTTTAGCTAAATTCATTTGTTGTTTTTACAGAATAAATATACAGATATTTTAATTAAATTTTCAGTTAATAAAATTATTTTTTTCGTTTTCTTCGTATGAATAAAACAGAAACAATTATAAATGATTAAATAATAACCTAAAATAATAATTAAACAATTCTGAATTCAAGTTAAGTTAAATGCTTAAAATGAATTACTCTGCTATTTTAATACTATTCAGAGCTGAAACAAAAACGATAACTGTTTTTAACGGCTTTGTCCTTTAAACAATTGATTATGCTCTCAGTACTAAAACGGGACAAAAAAGTTCTCAATCTATTTACTGCGTTTGCAAAATAACTTTGCATAATTATAATTCGTGTGATCTATTTTTAAATAACAATTTTTGTTTCGAATTCCAAATAATTTATTTTGAAATTAACTGTAACTGGATTAAAACTTTATTCAATAAAATTATATGAAAATTATACCCACGAAAGAATTTCTTAAAATATATAAATTTAATAAAATCAGATAATTTGAAAGTAATCTTTTGAATGAAATTTGATTGTGCCAGTAAAATCTGTTTTTTCACATCTTTTCAAAACTATAGGAACTGTAAATTTTATTTTGACTGCTTTTTAAAATATGTATAAAAAATTGTTTTTATATTAATACTATAGTAAAAACAGTGAAAAATACTTGTTGCTGTTTTCAGTATTGTAAGTGTTATTATTTATAGCAGAGACGTTTCAAATCGTCAAAATTTTAATGTTTTTGGCAAACTTTTTTCTTATTTTAGAAAAGTTAAATTTTATTCACTATAGATTATAGTTGTTTTGTAAACTTTATAAAGAAAAGAAGGGGAAAAACAAGATAATTTCTAATAAAAATGTTAGAAATAACTACAAAGCTGAAGTTCATTTATTATTTGTTAGAGAAATAAAAGATGTAATTATCGGTAATGGTAAATATCCATAACAATCATCATTACTTAGAAGTTTTACTTATGTTAACAAGTGTTTTTAACAAAAAAAAATTAACATAAAGACTCATTTTTGTTTGAATTCTCATGAAGTAAATTTGTAAGTAAATTTTTCAAACATTGTTTTTATGTTAATCATTGTTATTGTTGCTTCGGTAAACAATTTATAGTTGTCTTGTTAGCATCTTGATATTTCATCTGATTTATACTATCTGTCGAAAATCAAATGTGTACCAGACATCCATACTTTTATAAGAAGCAAAATGCAAAATAGTGAAAAGTAATTTCTTTCATTAAGAACTCTGTAAACAGGTGGGACACAGAGTTCCTTGAAAAACCCTTTGAAAATTCTAAAGTAGCCATGTGCTTCTGACATGACCTCTGTTCAGTTATTCATCTATTCATTTGCAAAACCCTAGAAGGAAAAAGATGCAATGATCACGTTCGTGCTAAAAACAACAGTTCAGTCTTAATTTGCTCCCACTAAGCAAAACGTTCGCATGAACCGTGCTGAATGAATAAAGGGTTAAAACTAGAAAAATAATGAACAGGATTTGTCCAAACAATGAATTAATTCATTTCGGTTTATCTTTTTTATTAAATCTTTTTTTAGGATATTCTTTAATTTAGGTAAAAATGTATTATTTTTTATATATTGGAAAAAGATCAAACACAGATAAACATGTTTTTATTTCTTTGCTTATTATACATGTAACTTACTAGAATAATGTCTTTATACAGAGAAAAACATAACTTACTACCTATTTTTTTTCTAAATATGTATGTTTAAATTATATTTTTTCCTGTTGAATTATTTAACAATAAAATATAGCATACGATTGCTTGTATAAAATATAAGATATCCATGCAAACTTTCTAATAAAATTTAGAAAAAAAACATTACTTGAAAATTTTTTAGAAAATAAAGCTAGCATAATTTGTAAGACTCTATAAATTTAAACTTAAATGCAAATATGATAAAAATAAAGATTTATGTAAAACAAAATGATACCTGATCCAATTGAAACCAAATAACTGATAGTTAATTAAAGCAGCACTCAATAAAAACACATAAATTAATGGACAAATTCATTACAAGGGCTGATTGCCTTTTAACTTTGAAATAAATTTAATTGGTCAATTTGAAAAGTTATTATAACTTACATTAAATTGAGTTATATTAAAATAGAGGATTTGATATCGTGTATTATGAACTATATTCATACAAAGTATTCTATAGGCAAATTTAAGGTGTCCGAACACATTGAAAATGACCAATTCAGTCAAGACAGATATTTTTGGTTTTTATTTTATTGAATAGAGCTATCTTTTGACTTTGCGAAATATACTTTGTTTTGTTTCTACACTACCTAGAGCCCAAGTTACAATCAATTTTATAAATTTAGAAAAACCGGAAGTGAGTTTTTGATCTACCAGAAGTAAGAATTTAAATTGCTCAAAATCTATCATGGCGAGTCTGATAACACAAAATATTACGAATGTATTTCTATAAAACTTTTTAAACCTGATATTTATGTTAATTTCTAGAGAATGTACTAAAATATTTCTCATTGTATGAATATTTTTTGAGTTATGGCTTGTTATTTAAATAATGGTATCATAAAAAATGTCACATTTCTTATAATGTTTACTCAATAAGCTCTAAAATTTTCAAATTTTAATAAAAAATTTAAATTTTAGTACAATTTTTAGATAAATGCATCTAATTTGTTTTAGTAATACTTTTACTAATATATGTTTATTACTTTTTTCTCTAACTGCTTTGAAGTTTTTCAAAAATATTGCTAAAATGTCACTTGTGTAATTTTTGTAAAATAGAAGTAATTTATTCTAAATTTTGATAGTTTAATAGTAATATTTATTGCTATTGAGTTCTGAAAGAGCATTTATAATGTTTTAGTATGCTATTTTGTTAAAAAGTACTCCGAACGTGTTCGGATACCTTAAGTTATTTTAATCCTAAAGTAAATAAAAATTTTAAATTTTTTAAGATATTATACTACATAACTAAAATTTATGTACTAAGAAAAACGATTGTTTCCCTTCTTATTGATTAAACATAGTCATTTCAATAAATTTTTGTTTATTCAAAATAATTCTTGGAGTGTTAAATTTTAAGCTTCAGTGGTGTATAACACAATCCACTCGTAAACAAACACAATCTTACATGATTTTTGTAAAACATAATCTACCTTATGCATACAAATAACTGTATTCATTATTATGATATCAAATGATAAATGAGTTTCATTATGATAAAAAAGGAACAAAAGAATTGTAGGGGGAAAAACTTTCCCCACCTGAGAGTCTGAGAGAAAAAGAGCATTTATATCTAATTTTCACTTGATACAGAGCTCATCTCGTCGCGTGACTTCAGCAACAACTTCATCCTCCCCCAACCCCTCATGCCAGCAAATTACGGTTCCCTTTCCGCTTCTGCACAAAGAAAAAGGCGAGGGTGATTCCTCTTGTGCGGAAATGTCGTGACAGGGCACGCACGAATGGCAATTGTGACGTCATCAAGCTTGGTCCTAATGATCCCCGACATACTTTATCTTCCTGACTCCTCGAACGGAATCATTTAAGAAAACGTGGAATAGGTGAGAAAGATTATGTGTAACCCAAGATTGTGGTTATGACATTTTTTCCTCTTGTCTTTAAGAGTGATAGCTGGATCTTTTTGTTTTTGGGAAGATAACCGTATAGAGATAAAAGACTGCTTTTTCTTTCTTTTTTTGCTGCATGTGTATTTAGGACAATCGTTATATATAAAATATTTTTAAAATGGAATGATTCGCAAATAATTACAGTGAAATACATTAAATACGAAAACACTTAAGACGAAATATCAGATAACACGAAATAATACAACGGTCCTAACAAACTGCGATGTATTTTCCTCCTTTTTTCCCCTGAACAACAAAAGAAAATCAATTAACACGAAAAGGTTTATTTTCTGGAAATGGACATAATACGAAAAACACCAGTTATTTAGGATGGGAGTGAAATGAAAGAGAGGTGCTTTCAGATGTTTCGTAGAACTTGGATTTGAAATACCCTCAGAAAGCCTGTGGCACGAGCCAGTTTTGTTTATTTAAGCTACTTTCACTCTCCATACCTACAAACAGCCACACAAAAACACCTAATTTCTCTTCAGAGAGTTTGGAAATTCGGGGACGATTACATCGCAGGATGGGTAAAAACCAATGAGTTTAGTTAGCATTATTTTTTCTACTTTAAAAGAATTTCTTTGCGCGCACAATGGCAACGCGCTCAGGGGGAAAGCAAACTGCTATTTAGCTTAAAATGAAAATGGAACCTCTTAAGTCAGAGCAAAAACAGAAAACTGTAAAGATTCTGGTATTGTGAACTTTATTTTATCAACTGTAATTTAAAAAAAGAGAGCAACCTACGTAAATATTAGAAAGGTTTTTATTAATTAAATGCATATGCACATATCTATGTTAATAAAATTTACTCTTATAAACTTAATTCTGTTAAATATGCTTTTTTTGCACACGAAATTCTTTTAACACGAATGAATATTTTAGTTCCCTCAGTTTCGCGTTAAACGATTTTCACTGCATATGTCATATTTCACACTTGCTCGACGGACGGGTTCGGCAACCTATGGAACGTAGTACAATTCTCAGTGGCACTGTACACCACTCAGCAAAGCTATCTTATAAATTAAAATCGTCTTGTCTGTCTGTTTTGCACCTCGAGCATTTCCTCTTCTTTATTTTGGCTTATAGCACCGATATACAAATATCGTGTATGATATCTACCGAAATTAGACTCAGGTTTGATGCACAACGTGCTCTATAAGCTACTTTTAATTTTAGGGCACGTCCTTAGTTTTAATGTGAAACCTTTCATTTTATTTGTTGAATTATTGTGAAGATTCTTACCTACACTTTGAATGCAAATGTTCTCTGAAAAGGAAAGATTGATGTTTGTAGTTGTCAAGACTTTTAGATGAATGGATATGGATTCCTACATTAAAAATATTATGGTGCATCTATGCTATGCCATGCGTCAAGCGTACACAAAGACATTTTAAAACTAAACACCAGCTCACATTCAGACATATTGGTATATAAAAAATATAAAATAATAATATAAAAAAACATTAAAATCCATTTCTACTTTGAATGAATGAATATAAAGTATTTTATTAATGGTTGAAAATTTGAACATTATATATATGGAGAGAGTGGACTAATGATAAGAACTGAAAAAAGACCACGATTTGTCTGCATTGTTGTAACAATGCACACCCTGTTTGGCTAGCTTGGAAGAAAAACTGGTTTCGGCGCCAACTTTTATCATTGTTTGAACAGTAACATTGTTACAACAATGGAGACAAATCTAAGTTGGCATCGAGAATTGGTAATTAAATTAATTAATTTATTAACCGGAATTAATGAATTAATATTTGAAAAGCTATATTAACATCAAGTGTCATCCAGTACAAGTTTAAAAAAATTTATTTGAACTTGATTGAAGGAATAGAACGTATTTTACTAACGATTGAAAATTTGAACGAGATATATAAATAAATATATAGAGAGAGAGGGAGAGAAGGAGCTAATAGTAGGAATTGAAAAAGAGCTGTTATTGGATATAAAAAGCATCTATTATCAAAAAATTGGAATCAAAGCTAAGGCGACGAATGTAGTTTCGTAATTTCTCATTGTGTAGCTGCTTTTGCAAATCTTTCACAGATGGATAATATGTAAAGCACATATATTCCAATGTTAATGAATATCTTTACATGCTGCATAATTAATATATAATAAAACGATAAATCTAAATTCTTAAACTCTATTTCCTTAATTTGAATGTATTATCGAAGGAATCGAATTGTTTCAACTATTTCTTATTGTATCACACCCTGAATCATGTTGACAGGTTGGTTTGGCACACCATAGCTACAAAGTTGCTGACCCCTGTTCTAGAGCATTTAAGTATTAAGATAACCTTTTTGGAAGGTTCTTGCAACCTTGGAAAGGATGAGGGCGCTTTTATAAGCTAAACGTCCAAATCTTATTGACCAACAAACGGGTAAAGCAGTGACACATTATGGACTCGCTACACATTAAAGTACAGCGCGAATACGAATATACAAATGCGTCCACATTTTAGACAATAACAAAAATATTCTTTTTTTCCTCTATAGATTTCATCTTTTTATATTAATTGGCAACCGGAAGCTACTCGAATGATTCCCAATAAAAGTTTTTCTGATCGGTACAGAGGGAGACGCAAGATTGCATCATACTTAATTAAAAAACACTGAAGCTTTAGTTTTGGGAGATAAGGTTATGCTTATTTCTCGTTAAATGGGTAAACTAGATATTTATTCTCATGTGCAGTCTCTGAGGGCTCAAGATCATTATGAATTAAATCCCTCGATAGAAAATTTTAGTGAATTATTATATATATTTATTTAATGAAATATTTTTGTTTATATATAATGTTTTACTTGATCATTATTCCTCAAGTTTTTGTAATATTTTATATCAAGTATACTAGAACATAATTAAATGCCTCTTTTTAGTGTAAACATTTTGAAATCAAAATTTTTTGGAACTCCCTTTCCGTTATAAGTATTTTAAGTTTTATACACATATTCAAAATGCTTTGTATCGGTCAAGTACATAAATTATTTATGATAAATGGGTTATTACGTTATATTTCAGATTATTCTTTTTAAAATTCTTGTTTAAAATTAACTAATATATAATTTTTCACTATTATGTATTACTGAAGTACCTTGTCATATGGAAGTGGATCTCTGATTTTCTCTTCTTTCTACTGCACTCTCAGAATGAAAATTTTAAAGACCAGTTGAATTTTATATAAATTTTTATCCCAATTAAAATGAAATTTTCTGAAGTAGATTCTTTACTTTTTATTGTGTTAATATAATCGCTACAGATTTCATCAAGTTAAACTTTACTTTCGTACTCTGCTATCTGAATTTTTATATAAGTCCTCTATTGTAGATAATAGAAACGTACTGACAGTTAAAAACAATTTTAAATTTTTGTTTGTGACATTAGAAAGTGATTGTTATTCCCTAGTTTTTCAATTCTTACACTATTAGCTCACCCCCTCTCCCTATATATATATATATATATACATATATTTATATATTGTTCAAATTTTCGATCGTTAAAAAAATACTTTCTATTCATCCAATCAAGTTCAAAATTTTTTTAAAACTTGTAGTGGATGACGCTTGATATTAATACAGATTTTCAAATATTAATTCATTAAATACCGGTTAGTTAATTAAATGAATTACAGGTCTTCGATGCAAACTTAGATTCGTTTTCATTGTTGTAACAATGTAACTGTTAAAGCAATGACAAATTTGGCGTCGAAAATCGTTTTCTTAGCCAAACCGGGTGCGCATTGTTACAACAATGCAGGCAAATCATGCTCTTTCTCCAATTCCTGCTAATTAGTTCTCACTCTTTCCCTACATTTATTTATGTATATGCATTTATGTATATATATATATATATATATATATATATTTAACTTTTTTTTTTAACTTGTTTTTAAAAGTTTCAAAATTAATCATAGCTTAGATACACAAACTTTGAAAACTAAGAAGGTGTGATTTACTTTACTTTAAATTATTTCTTGTGACTAAATAAAAATATTTTAATAAAAGACCATTTAAAAAATTTTCTTAGTATATTACTTTCGTCTAGTATTCATTCTTTAAAGGAGTGATTGCGTGATTTTTAGGATATAATTTGAATCAAAAAAATTTATTTGATCTAAGTGGCAAATCTATCTTTGTCACCACTTAGACTAAAGTAATTTTCTCATATTTTTGAATTTATTTTCCCAAATATTTTAAATCTTCCAATGTGTCATTTGAACGGGAAAAAATAATTACTTTTTCTCCCAATCAGTTCAGATTTCTTTATTATAAATATTAATAAAAATAATATTTTTTTATTTGTCCACGTATAAAAACTTTGCATCAAAACAGTTCATAGTTATTCGAGATGGTGTTCTAAACTCTACTTCACACAAACAAGAAAATCACGAGTTACCTCGCCAATAGGTCATTGTGCAGCTTCAAACTCAGACGTTAATTAAAAAATCTAATAAAATCATACAATGATCATACTGAAACGAAATAAAGACTTATTTACATATATCGAAAACCTTAGTAATATAAAAGAAGCAATTTATATGGTACTTTCTAGACATGAATAGTTAAATAAATGTTATGTTTCAAATATTAGTAAAAATGTTTTTGATAACAGAATATATGATTGTTTTCTAATATACACTGAAACAAAACTTAAATTATATACTAACAGTAACTGGGCTCTGATATAGAAAATTTTTTTTTTTATCTATTATTGTCACTATATAAAACATGTTCGAAAAACAGGAAAAGAAAAAGAAAAAATCTACTTATTAGGGATAAGAAAATATTTTCTCTTTTTATTCACTATTAACAAAATAGTAACATTTTACTGAGCTATAAATCGAAAAGTATTAAAGCAAAGTATATAATAACATAAAATAACAAACGAAATAAAACACATAAATTAGGCTTAAGATATGTCTTTTACAGAACAACTAAGAAATGAAATTTATTACATTCTGAGCCATTACATATTTCTATGTAAGCTTCACTGCACTTTTATAAGTCGAAAGGGTTGTTTGAAATCTGACTTATAACAAAATATAGTATTAAAGTTATATCAAATAAAATGTATTATACTATGTATATATTAAATGATTCTCATAAATCTTTGGAATTTTGAGATGAATAAAGGAATTGTATTAATAAAAAAATTAAATATTTAAATGTATAAAAATAATATTTAAATTCTGCTACATTTATTTTAAAATTCTTAAATGTAACGTTTAAGTAAATTATCTTTAGTCTATTATAAATTTTATTTTAAAATAAAGGAGAAAGGAAAAAGAAAGTTTCATTAGCAAATTTCATGATTTTATTATGTTTTCAATATAATTTTTATGAAAATCTAACCTTAATTTATCTTAATTCCAAATATGCATTAGAATTAAAAAATGGTAAAAAATTATAGTACTTACAAATTTTTAATTTTATAATTATGTTTGAATTTTGACAAATTGCGTAGCTAATCGTATGAATCGTATTAACTACATATCAAATTACTTATCGACAAATTTTGAATGACTTTAAACGCAATAATGATTTATTAAACTATGTTTAAAAAACATTTCTTTTCGCAAGTCTTTTAGTTAGCCAAACTATTATCCTTTTTTTTAACTATCTTAGACAGGTTAATCTTACTAAAGTTTTCGAAAGGATTACGTTACCTTTATCTTAATAGGTACCTTTTTTCCTACGACTACGTTTTTTTCCCACCCTGTTTCGTACCGTAAGGATGTCTCTACTGAACGAGAGAGAGAGATTTTGAATGATCGCGAAATGCTCAAATCACCATCTCAGAATCGTAAGCAAGCAGGAGAAAAGATCTGAAAGCGCCGGGGGATTCATCCCGAAAATAGGAAAGCACTCCTCACAGCAAGTGATACTATTTCCTGAGAATTGCTTCCAGGCAAATCCTTCTCTATCTTCCTTCGCAAAACAGAATGCAGGAGGGGACAGTTACTCTCCAACTAAACAGAGTCACCCCTCACCCACCCTCTTTACCCGATAGGAAACTTGAATACACGAAGAAAGTGAAGGGAGGGAGCTTAGCAGCAGCTTGTGGCTTCCTATAGATTCTGTTTCCATGGCGACTGTCACGTGAGCGAGCATTTTGCAGCTCCACCCCCTCGGTGTACTCGTCCACCCTCCCGTCGAAAGGGATTCTGGGTAAGAGAGAGGGAGATGCCCCGTGCGGATGTTCCATGAGAAGACCGTGGATCATCAGAGAGAGAGGAGAGGAACATCCTGTTGTCTCTTCTGACCACATTCGAACATGGAACCAGTCCTTAGCACCTCTGAGAGTCTGTTGCGCACGGCCTCCGTCCGCCCCTTGCAGACGATTTTCAACTGTTGATCGGGGAAGTTGGACCAAACGATCCTATTCCGTCGGTAGGCCAGTTGTTTACGCTTATGAAAAACTTTCATAAGTCATTATTTTGGTTCTCGGTCTACTTCACTAACGCTTGGAACAATCAAAGGAACTGCTGCTATAACCGTCTTATTATTAGAATCTGTTAGAAAAAAAATTTCCATTAAGTTTAAAATCATTAATCCATTGTTTTGTACATAATATTATTCTACGATACGGGTTCGGCGTGTGTTCGTCAATCCAACTAGAATATATATAGAAAAGTAAAAGAAAACTGTTCTCTCAAACTATTTTTCGTTTCACGAATTACATTGTGATAAGAAAGAATTATATTATAGAATATAAGAGTTCATTTAGAGTTTTAGATCTTGTTAGTAACATAATATTGCATGATTTTTTGAAAGAAATATTTAGAAAAAGTTAGAATTCTAAGTCTGGTTGACAGTACCAAAAAGATCAAATCAGAGCCTTAAATACCAGTGCTATTAATAAAGTTATAGAAAAACGAACAACTTCGAAGTGAATTCTGCGCGTACTGAAGCATTCCTAATTGTATTTTTTAATCAAAATAACTGACATTCATCGATGCGTAAGTGATAAACCCCAAACATTATCCCTGAAAAATAATCAACCAATTATTTCCTAAACTGAGAATTCTTACTAGTGCAGATTCTTTGAAACATTATACGTCTTTGTAGATTTAATTCGAAACTACCGGTCGTGGAGGATGTATATATAATAATATATAAATACCACCAAAATCGCTAGAGATTTAGATTAGCAGGTACTAAGGATTTAGTGTGCGATTAAAATCGAACACTCAATACACAACAACCACTCAACATAGATTGACGAGACAAATCTCTTCGAAGAGCTACAGACTTTCGATCAAACAACTTAAAAAAACAGACACAGTCCCCTAAAGGATCGGAGTTGTATATTTTTATCATCCTCCAAATTGCGAGCTTTTGGTGTAGAGAGAGCAAAGAGAACTAACTATACACAAAAAAAGAACAAAACAGAAGTTCGAAAACGAAGCTCTCCGTGCATTCCGATACACTCAGCAACGCTTTTCCTTCTTGCTTTACTGTGAAACGAAGCAGCGAAAGCACAGTCAGCCATCAGCGCTCGCAGTCGCAGCGAGCAACACTTGTTGAAAGTCCCTGCCGCTAGTTGGCGGTACAACAGGTACAGCGGTCTCCAGTTTGCAAAGGGTAGTGTCTACTTTGCGGCCACACAAGGAAGACGAGGATAGAGGACAGAGAGATAGCTCTGTAGGCCCACCTCTGCAGGGTAGGACGAGAGGTAGGTGATCCTTTGGTTTCCGTAGCTGAATCACCCCGCCATATGTTGGCGCCCGTAGAGTATCGAAATTTTTCCACAACTCCACCTATTCACGCTCGCTGCGTGCCATATTCATATCTCTTCCCGCTAAACATCGACCTTCGCAAGCGCCTGCTACTCATTTCCCACGCATTTAATGTTAAAAGCGTGATTTTGCTTCGATGGATTAATCGACTCCAAACGATGTTCGTTTTGTTTGAAAAATTGCGAGGGAAAATATGGTTGGTTATGCCGCCGAAATTCTTCTTTTGATGCAATTGAGAAGGTTGTTTGTGATGTTTCAAAGGGATTTTATCTATGCATTTTGGTTCAGTTATTATGGTTTCATTTTTATTTATTTTTCTATGTTGGAATTTTTGATAGTGTTATGGTAATAGTGCATTTTAATACTTTTCTTTTTCAAACTACTTTTTTCTTTGAAATATTTTTGTTTGGTTCTTTTATTATTTGATTATAAAAGAGGCATTGTGTGACAGGATATTTTTGTTCTAAAAGAGTTGATATATGCGTTTGAAGAAATAAAATAATTTCTTTTTCTTTTCATGGAGAAGAAAAACAAACAGTTTTACAAAAGTTATAGGGTTCTTTATTGAATAAATTCTATACTTATATATATCATTTATTGAATTCAACAAGGAGAAAAAACAAATTCAACGATACACATAATTAAGCACCAGGGTTGTAAATAATTTATCTTGAAAGAGAGCAAATTTAGTTCCCATTTTCAAAAAATTCCTATATGGGAAATTTATATTAGTAGACGTTTTTTGGGTTTATTCTAAACTAAACTTAATTACAATAATGTTCATTTATAACTTGAAATTAAAGTGCACAGTTCTTTCTAAAAAAATAACTTTTCTATTGAAAATTAGCTATCTTTCTTATGTTTAGAAATGTATGCATCAATAAGTGGGAGTTTTTTGCTGAAAATTATCATTCATTTGTTTTTCATGCAAAGTTCTTTGGTAATGGGTGTTTTTAGATTATGAAATAAAACTAATATTAACAGAATCAAGAATACCAACCATCGAATATTGGTAAATTTATTAATCAATTCGATGTCAATAAAAATACCGTTGATATTGAAATCCCATAACAATAATTCGTTTTTAATATAAAATTTGCTATATTTAGCTTTCTTCAGAATAAGAAGTGAGTTCATCATTGCAATCCTTTATAAACTTATAAAATAATTAAATATTGGATGGCTATTACGATTTCTTTAATAATCTTTTTCCTGATTTTCTTCGGAAAAATTTTAATGTATGATCTTGAAAAAAGTAAATTTCGAAACTCATATTTTGTTTTCCCATATTTATATCTTCAAAAGAATTTTAAAATAAATAATACAATTGCATACACTTTCAGTGGAATATTTTTTAAAAAATACAACAACAACAACAACAAAGTAAGCAGTCAAATGTTTCATTTTAGAGACTGAAAGCTTAGTTTACGAATTTATTTTAATTGATTTTGATAATGTACACCACTTCGAAAACACACACACTCCACTAAAGGTTTCCCAAAATTAAGCATCATCTTAATTTTATATTTGAGACAATACTATTAGTTACTTCTAAAATTGAGTAATATGCGTTGAATTTTTACAATGTTTCTGTTTTAATTCGTATTACAAGATAAATAAACTCATTTCGATAAACGTTATAATTATTATCATCAAAAAATCCTTAGTTGATCAATTGAGAAACGTTAAAAAAAAGTATATTATTAAGCCTTTCTGCTTCGATATGCAATTAAGTTGCAAAAATTTCTTAATGAAATTATAATAAAAAAATCCTAAAATTAAGAGTTTATTTTGATTTAGTAATTCGTCTTGATATTTCTCATGTTACTCTGCTGAAAAAATATTCAATTTAAAAAGAAAACTCAATGTGCATATTATTTTCTCCGTTTTAATATCAAACGATAATGCTTAGAAATTTTATAAACATAATTTCTTTCTATTTTTCTTAGTTAAATTTAATTAAAGTTTGGTTTAATACTTTTAACTCGACTTAATTTCCATCGAATAATTCGAAGTATATCCATCGTTGTTTACATGTTAATTTTTAAGTGAATTTTATTCATTAGAGTCATTTATTTTTATGGTATTGTAAAATGTGAGTTAAGAGAGAAGTTTTGTATTAAATAAAAAATTAAACCTTTCTTTGACTACATTGTCTTCCTCAATAAAATTATTAAGCAGGTTTGAGTTTTTCTCTAAGAAATGATAAAAATTTAGTCGATGTATTTTTTCAAATGCTTGCAGCGTTTTATTTTAACTTAAAAAGATGTTAAAAATTTAAAAATTTGTAAAAAAATAAATTTTTAAAATGTGTGTATTATTTTCTGAAAATCAGTCAGAATAAGTGTAGCATTTATGGAACGTTATTTTTTGTTTAATTATATAAACACAATAAATAAAAGTGTTATTTATTCAAAATTTGAAATTCCGTATAAATTTATATATGAAACACCTTTTGATATTTTAATGTTGTTTCAGTCTACCATTTCAAATCAGCTTCATATTTTTTTAAACAAATTTTCACTGTTTATATACATTATGGAAATAATAAAATTTTAAATTAACTATCTTCACAAATTGATTCACTTTACTTTTATTGTATTGCATGTAAATAAATGAGATAAATAGCTGTATTTAATTTTATGATTATCGAAAACTTTTTACACAATTTGGAAAATCAGTTCTGGAAAAAATTATTCTGTATCCGTTTATTATCCATTCATTGAGCATTTTAAAATTTTTGATGCATTATATAGCTTATTTAATTAAGCGCTATTTAAATATCTGAGATTTACTTCTTTTTTGAAACTATGTCAATTTGCATTACTTGTAAAAAGTTTTAAGAATACCAAAGGGCTTATATAAACAATAATTAAAATTTGACTAAAATAATGGTTTTTCCAATATTTTTCTGAGGAAAATATCCAATTTTAGATTTTTCCTATCAATATATATTTCAAAAATATACGAAAAAATATTAGACATAAATATCGTAAAGAAAAACTGGATACGATTGATTTAACATGCTTTTGAAACAAAGATAGAGATTTAAACTAAAATTAAATTGTTCTACAGAACTAAATTTTCTTCAAAGCGATGTGTATAACGTATTAAAATATGCAAACATCCAGGAATTCGTATGGGAAATTGAAAGATTTTTGGCATTATGCCTTCATTTTAAATTTTTGTTAAATTGCATGTTTTGAATTCTGTGCAAATCTTTTTGTTCATAAGTGTTGTTGGTATGTGTGTGTGTGCTCTCAAATATTTAGAATTCCATTGATTAATTCGTTTCACACTTCCTCCTGTAAACCTCTCCTGTTACGTTTTAATTCCATATAATAATTATTCTGTTTTGGTAAATTATTGGTTTTGACATTTCTAATATACTTTATTAAGTTATATATCTGCAATGAATATTTGCTTTCTTATGTTCCAATATTTCCATTATACACATGTGAATATTTTACTTTACGAGTTGTTTAAAATCAAAGCATTTTACAAATTCTAACGCAACTAAATTTGACACGTTCTATACTAAAAAAAAACAGGAAAAAATTACCTGATTATAATAATAATGAGATATTCAATTATTATATCGAAAAATTCTAGTGTTGTTTACATTTAACATGCAGTTTGTGTGTAAAATATCCAATAATTTGTTTAGAGAAATTATATTTACGTTAAAGATGAAGATATAATATGTCCATTTTTTAATGTCCCTACATGATAAATGTATAAAAATATCTCCTAAAACTCTGTATGTTATTAATTCTTGATGAATTGTTTGATATTTAATTAAGAAATATCTTTGAATTTTTAACTGTGAAATAGAGAAATACAAAAATATCAAATAAAAGAGAAATATTTATTACTTTAATTATTAATTTATAACAGCGTCTTTTCGATATAATTTTTTTTATATCCTTAAATAGATCAAATGTCATATACAAAAATACATATTTTCTTTGTCCTTTTAGAGTAAGAAATGAAATAGACCTTTGATTTATTTATATTCCGAATTTTCCCCCAATACGCAATAGGTACTATATTTTTATCACTACGAAATGAATATCTAATTTCGTTCTAAGGAGAACTAATTATTACTATATGATTATAAATATTATACACAGAACTTAAAATCAAATACAATTTTCAAGTTCCCCATAAAATGTACTTACCTTAAAAATTTCGTATTTCCCATTCAATCTTTCTATGATATTAGAGTTAATTTTAAATAAAATAAATAACGTAATTTATATATGGTGCATATTTTTTTAAAACAAAACTTTTTTATCGGTTTTAAAAAAATAATGTTGTTCAAAACGATGTAATGTATAATTCAAGAGACATGAGCAAGGACTTGTGATGTTGTTATCAGTTTTTTTTACTTGCTTCGTATCTGCCCTTCTTTTAAAGTTTCTGAAAGTAAAATAACAATTTTAAGATGTTTAGCCTTATGATGATGTTATACCTTATAACCAGTATACTGTGTACACCATATTATTACTCATTTATGTTAAATACTGGTAAAATGTAACATACATTATTAACTGTATAAAAATTAAAAATGTTTACAAACCTATGTACCAGCAATAGTTTCCTGTATATTTAAAAAAAAATGGCCAAAGTTCTTGAAATTATACATGACAGATCTCTAAAATGCTGAATAAGTTCAGGAAGATATTCGCATGCATCTGCATGAGATACTTTCAAAAACAGTACAAACATCCTAAAGCGTACATAAATTAAACAAAATTTTACAAGCCTTCATACCAGCATATGCATCAAACGCATTCGGCAAACAGTTGTCGAAGTTAGTTAGAAACTTTAAACACCGTGAAGGAAAAAAAGGGGATTTAATACATGGTGTGAGAATTGAATGTTTAGATTCTAAGCAAACTTTTCACAGGATAGGTAATAAACAGAACCAGGTTCTCAGAGCCCTTTTAAATCGCAAGCATCCTCAACTACCCTTCACCTTTTCCCTAGTAAAAATTCAAGATGCGTGACTTCGCTTCAGTTCCTTTTATACATGTACCGCAGCAATAACCCCCATCTGCTACCTAAGCCACGAGCGTTTTGTCTAAGAGAGGGGGTGGGGGGTTAATTTTGAATCTAATTACAAGCGGCTGTACCCCGTTTGGCAGTAATTCCTCCCACCCTGTTTCACCTTGCTTCTAATGATTTCATGTTTTGGTCACGTAACATGCTAAGCACCCTGGATGTGTATGTTTATACTCAGAAGTAAGGGAGCGGAAATTTTCCTTAGAAGGTGTCGCCTAAGTATCTTATACTGTTAGGCTGTCTATTTCTCTTCCTGTTTTTTTTTTTCTTAAGTGATTTATGGAATGATAAAGTCTAGTTTCTCCGATTTAATTAAGAATTATTTATGTCATGTTAGTGCTTGTTTTTCGGAAATAAAAAAAAATGGAAAATAAAAATATTATATATCTATATATGTATTGGAGCAATGCAAATGCTTTGTTCGATTGAGTGCGATCATTTGAGTGCAATAGCTTAGAAACAAGTAATATAAAAAAAATGTAAGTCAATTCCTACTTAGATCAACAAAAAAATTATTT
This sequence comes from Trichonephila clavata, assembly GCA_019973975.1. Taxonomy (NCBI): domain Eukaryota; kingdom Metazoa; phylum Arthropoda; class Arachnida; order Araneae; family Nephilidae; genus Trichonephila; species Trichonephila clavata. The sequence goes on from BMAO01016695.1 coordinate 154,794, forward strand.
TAGCTACTTTTTATTAAATAGTTACAATCATAATATGAATATGTATATACATATAACAGAATCACAACATTAAGTGGCAATTAATTTTTATTAATTATCATTAGTGTCACATTGCCATATATCCGAAACAATCGTGTGTATAAAACTTCAGTTCAATTGTTAAGCTTTGAAGCGTGAGAAAAAAAAATCTTTTAAAGGTTTGACCCAAGTCGCTAAAAATGAAGCCAACGTGGCTGTATCTGTAATTCTTTAAATAATTAATTTTAGTCAATAATTTTAATTAATTATAATTATATTATCGTATTGTTACCCAAAGCAATAGTGTATAGAAAATTTCATCTTAAATGAGCGCTTTAAAATGTGAGTAAAAAACCTTTTCAAGTTTTTACACGCCAAACTGGTCGCTAAGCCGCCAAAAATGATGCCAACGTGGCTGTATTTATAATTCTGTGAATAACTAGATCTAATCAGTTAATTTATATTAATTATAGTTAAATTACCGAATTGTCATCCAAAATACGTGAGTATATAAAATTTCAGCTCAATTGAGGGCTTTAAAATGCATTTTATTGATGATTGAAAATTTAAACAAGATAAATATAGAGAGAGAGTGAGCTAATAGAGAGTAGGAATTAGAAAAGGAACATATTTTCTTTCTTAAATTTTGATAACGATTTTGGTAGAATTAATATATATATATATTTTAATATGATTTTTTGGTTGAATTTAATGTCACGGGTTCGAATCCTGGTGCCACTGAACACCTGCTGTAAAGAAGGGATAGATGTACATTACGTCCTCCTATTAGTGCGATTTGGTAGTTAGGACAGTGTCCGTTCTCATCACTTGACCAAGATTCAAAATTACGAGGTACGTCGCCAATTGGCACGTGATGCTTTATAGTGTGACGTTAATACAACTCTCACGCACTCACTTGGTTGAATTTGAGATAATTAATCGTATCTTGAATAATTTTTTGTGTTTGCTTAAGGTTATAAGTTTATAAAACATTAGTTTTAACTATTTTTTTTTAAAGAAAACATTTTTCATTTTTAAAAAATGCGTCAAGTTTGTTGTATGGATTAAAAACATTTATTTTCTGTATAACCTGAATCAGTGTTCACATACTACTTAATTATAAATACTGTTTATATGCATATATCTATTTTATTATTAATAATATAACTGAAGAGACAGCTAAGTCAGCTGAAATGTCTTTGTTTGATAGTATTATTTTCTTTTTAAATCTTTTTTGTATGAGAAATTTATAGAAATATTTCGTTTTTTTATTTCATAGTTCTTTTTTTATAGTTTCATATTTTTAATCGAATAATTACGTATCCAGAAATAAGTAGTCGTTTTAATTGCTAACGGCAAGACATGTTTTTTTCATTATTTAAAAAAAAGTAGATGTAAATTATTATATTTTAAAAAACTAAGCACCATTGTTTTCTCTTATCCATTGCTAAATTATTTATTTCATGATAAAATCGTTCATTGATTTTTTTTTTTCTTGTGGATAAAACTAGATTAGTTTTGTAAATTATTAATCGCAACGAGAAATTTGAAGAAAGATTTTATCCCTGAAACAAAGAGAGAAAAAGAGCTTTGTACTAGACGCAGGACTAAATGGTGGGAAGAGCAACCTGTCTAGAAAGGAAAAGAAGTAGAGGGAATTTCGAGCAATATATAAAGTTTATTCACATAAATATAGAGTTAATTCTCATCGCACATACACACACCCAGAAGTGCAGGCGTTGACTGATAAAGGGAAATTTCCATGGGGATAAATTTATACTTTCGGAAAAAGCCCGTGCAACGCCGGGTTAAGCGGAGAGGAAACATATCCGTCTGACAAAGCAGAAATGTGAAAGGAATTTCGAAAAAAGAATTCTAATGAAATTATATAGAAACCACATACACACCAGTAATTTCTAATACTGAGATGGGAAGGGGAAATTTCCATGTGCAAAAAGTTATACACTCGAAAAAGCTCGTGCAATAACGGACCAAGCAGAAAGTAATATATAAAATTATTATTGTTATTATAATAATTTAAATCTAAGCAATGAGCAAAAAAAGTAGCAATATTCTGTAAGACAAAATAGAATGGTCAAGGTAATAAATACAATTCCAAATTCTTAGATTTAGGACTTAGGGTTTTAAGGCACCAACTTTCCTCTTTTTTTCTTTATATTACAGATCTGAATTAAAATTTAGAAGAGAATATATATTAAAAAAAACATTTCATGCTAAGATTAATTTGTAAAATATAATCCCATAATCCTATAACATCACTATAATCCTAAAATATCAAATTATCTTCATATTCCTGAATTATCTCTAAAATTTTATAAAGTTCACATAAGTATTTAATATTAAAAAATAATCTACTTACCAGAGGTATATAATAAACTTTAAAAAAAAACACTCTAAAATTTGATTTATAAAACATCTAAATAACTAACAACTAAAAGTAACAAATGTAATATACAAACCTCCATACAAAGATCCAAAACAATGGAAATGATAGGATTGAATATCAGGAAATAATGTGTGGTTCTTAAAAGATTCCATATTTAAAAAATTCATAAGGACTATGAGAGCAACATTGTTTGAGGGGGGGGGGGTCAATCTGGTTATTCTGTAAGATTATGGGTGTTTATTTTTTTAATGTTAATCTGTCACGAAATATTTAATTAAATTTGCTGCTTTTTTTACTAAAAAAGAATTTTTTTGTAACAACAAAGATTGCCTTTCAATATTTTTTTTATAAAATATCTCCATTTCTTTCTGGTCATGAAAATTTTAAATTGTTCCTCAAAGCTTTCTCCTTCGAAATTTTATGAGTGAATTTCTAGGAGGTGAACAAAGTGTTGAATACCTTACAATTTTTTGTTCAAAATTAAAGAAAGAAGAAAATTTCCTTGAATGCAAAACAAGGCATGGTTTAAAAATCAACTGGCCACCTATTTTTTTTAAATTTAAAGTAGAAAATTATTAAATTTGTATTATTATCCTTTTTTTATTGATTTTATATCATAACCTTTTTGTTTATTTGATTATGTAAATTTTTCATTGCGTTTTATTTTGCAAGTTTTCTTTGCAATTCTCTTATTTCGTCCTTTTTATATATTCTTTATTTTATTTCTATTTATGGTCCCCTTGTAGTATTTGCGATGAAAGGAAAATATTTAATTCATTTTCAATAAAAAAATAGACAGATTTACGAGTTCATTTACAACTGAATTAAAAGTAGAAAGAGATAAAATTAATGGTTAACATGTCATTTATTATTTCCCATAAATTCATTTATTTAGCAATTAGCCACAAAACTAATACTGCTATATGATCTTATCAGAAAAATCAATCCATTATTACTTCTGCCTTTTCACCAATAAATTAAGCATTTTAAATATATAATTATAGGTTATTTGAAATGAAATGCTATACATTTTATCTGTACAGTTTGTTTTTAAGCACGTTCAAGGGATTTTGAAATTTTCATTTTTGTTTTCTTTATTTAAATAGGTTTTTCTTTTCGAATTTTCATCAACATGTTTTTTCATAGGTATTGAAACAATAGATGGTTACACCACGCGTCATACAATATTTATTTTACCAAACTCATTAATTAATAAATATTTCATCTTAATTAAATCATTTAACTAATTTTCATAGACTAATACTTTTTAATCTTTTTTCATAAAAATCTTTTACAAAAAAAAATTTTAAATCTCTTCACGTATGTAAATATTTTTAGTAGATAAGAAATTATTATAGATTACTAAAAATACTTTATAAAATACCTAATTCTTATGTAATACCAGGATATATTGTAGAATAAATCGCTTAAATCACTATGAAATTATTCTTGTATTTTAGATCATTGATTCAGATTTAATATATTGTTGTACTGTCACATTCTATATCTTTAGCTGCATGTTGTATGTGTGTTAAAATGAATTTACTATTAAATTTGTATTGTCAAGAATGCGATTATATATAATTTTAGTAGATAAATTTTGCTTAATACATTTATAAATTCAGGGTTTAAGTAAATATTACTTTAAAAAAAGCAAATAAGTTTTCGTTATACGCTCAATAGAAATAATTAACATAGCATATTTATTAAAATTATATTCTATAATTGATGTTATAACTCTCCAGGACAGCTATTTACCATTGTTAAACAAATATTCTTATAAACCGTAAATGTTTTATATACTCCGAATATATCCTCACTGTTGCCTCCTTAAAAGTAGACTAACTATCAAGACCGGGGTCGAAAACTTTTTAGTCACTTATAGATTTTAATTTTTTTACATTCCTTTGAATAAGCTTTTAAATTTATTTATTATCTTTTGCATAAATTAAACTTTTTAATTATTTTAGTTATATACAGTTTGTCTATAGATAAAGGAGGATGATCTGTAAAAATTAATTACATTGCATGTAATTCTAAGAGCAAATTAGTAAAATTTGGTTCTTTAAATAAGCATAACACAGGGGTGAGAAACTGTTTTGTCTTGAGGACCATGTAAAAATTGATAAATATATGTTAAATAAAATAATGGTAATTTTATTCAATATCTTCATTGCGCAAATTTCATACATGTGTCAGCAAAGAGATTAAATTTTAGAATCAGTTTAATGAGACAAATGTACCCTATTACACTCATCTGTAATTTTACTGAAATCAGTAGTGAGATTATTTTTTGAAATTCTCATCACAGCTTTCTGTAAGTTAATGTCAGCGTACTTTCATCTATATTTATTCTTCTTGATCTTCATGCAAGATCACAAATATATGTTGACCCAAATGTACAGAACAATTCCTGTAGATTTGGTTTTTTTCTGACTGCCTTGTTGGGCCGCGTGTGACCCTCTAGCTACTATTTGCCCACCCCTGGTATAAAACATTTAAGCTTAGCTAATTATTCAATTAATAATTCTTTTTATCTAGAGCGGCGCTTCTTAAATTTTCAATATTTATGACCCAATTTTTAATCATAATTTTCATCATACAATGCATCTCTTCTATAAATTAACAATGTATTGAATGCAATAATAATGTACTTTGATACTAAAACTACCATACGACCTTAATTTTAAGCCGTACAAATTATCAAGACAAATATTAAATTTTTTATATCTTACTTTTATGTAATGGGTATTTTAAGTAAATAACTTAAGTTACAGGATCAGCATTATATATATAATTTCGCTGGTATATAATTAAGCAACAGCTGTAGAAATCATCATTGGTCTCCATTTTAGTCCAGAATCTCTTTTGGTATCTTCAATTTTAATAGTTCTACTACTTTGTTTCCTGTTTTGTCTGTTTTTAACCAATTTTAGTACAATATTCTTTTTCTTTATTTATATTCTCGATGTGTTTCTTAAAATCCAATTTCTTTCTTTTTTAGACTTGAAGGAAGTACAATTTTGCCTACTTATTATTTTATTTTATTATAATATATATGTATATATATATTTACTATCTTGACTTGTTTTCTTAGGTTTATTACTATTATGTGTATATTTATAAATTATATATATATATGTTATATTATTAGTTTTCCTTTCTAATTTTTAATTTGGATCAGATTGTTATAAACATGCAACGTGTATTTTCATAATATCAGAAAGTAAATTTTGTTCTGCTTCCTTCCAGTAAATTAATATTTTTTCAAAACATTTCTTTTTATTTTTGATTTTTGACATACTCCTGCCCCCATACCATGCCCCCCCCTTCCTAGAGGGATGTACCCCTACAGTTTAAGAATCGCTGTTCTGGAGAATAGAACTTCGCTTAAATAAATATAAAAAAAACTATTTTGTCAATTTTCTTTTTCAAACACGCTTTTAAGTAAAATTCCAATGCTTTCAATCACAGGAAATAGTTACAAACTAACACTATAAATTACCATCACAATGATTCATTAAAGGGATGACACTTGAACAATTAGACCCTTGACATATCGATTGATTAATGAATCTCGGCTTCAATGCCAACTTCCATCAATCTCTCCAAAATTGCAGGGAACGATCACCCATATTTTTATCTATCATTCGAACACCCGATACCACTCTACAATTCAGCAATCCAACAGCAAAACTCTTCTCACCATATCTCAATACCCACCGTTCTTAGCAGAGAAACCCTTTCGCTCTTAGAAGTTCCCATATCTCTAAATTGCTGTAAATCCTACACCAAGGTAGGAATCTCTCTCTGCCGGGAGACACAATCTCCGCACAGTTCATTCGCTTCTCATCCAGTGAGAACAGGGGCCCCATTAATCTAAGTCCGGCGCCCTGGAAGGATGTGTTTGTAGCCCCAGCACTGTTTGTGTGTGTATTCGTGCGCTCCTGCTAAATTTCTCGCGGGCGATATGGAAATGCATTGTTTGCTTTTATACGAGTTCGCCCTGCGAGAGAGGGCAGTGCGGGCGTGCTTTATTGCCGGGGCACGAAAACACGGTCATTGTTCCGATGTAGAGCGTCGACTTTAATTATTATGTTTCAGTTTCTGTGAATAGAATTGTTTCGGAAAATTTACGATTTCGTTTGTGTTGTGATTAAGTGTGGATAGGAAAGAATTGGGGGAACATGAGAACTGTTCCATTGTGCGATAATGAGGACCTCGCCTTGTTTTGTAATAGCAATTGTATTAAATGCGGTTCTTTCAGACTTATAGCGTATCGTAACACTTAAGAGCTCATGTTTTAAATTTCCTGAAATGGTAATATTGCAGGTGAAAGTCCGTTAATGCATCTTCGGTTCAGCATTTTGATGATCGCAAGCAAAATGTTAAGAAAGGGAAAACAAGATTTGTAACTAATTGTAATCTTGCACATACATAATTTCTGGACATATTTTAGATTTATTATGAACAGAGACGTCTTAAGAATTCGTGAGGCCTTGGCACTTACGTAAAAGTCGGCCCTGGAACCCTACACAAATGCAGGCTCCACCTATGACGCATAAAAATAGATGGTGCATGGCATACATCGCCATATACTTGTAAAAACCCTAAACAAATAAATATGTATGACTTACAATCTTACTATTCGGCTAGACCAACTGCCGCCTTTTAACTGAATAAATATTATAGTATATGTAGTAAGCCTAGGCCTATATAGGGACGAGGGCCATCTCATGTAGCCAGTTGACATATCGTCCGGAATTCCTAGTTTTTCGGAGATTACAACCCGAAATAACATTTGACTACTGAAATTATTCGAATCCTGATCCTATTAACGCTGAATAGAGAACGAGGGGAAGCCCCCATTATGTCCGAGACCCTGGGCCCGGGATCGGTAGGCCCATGCCTTAAGACTTCCCTGATTGTGAAAAGGGTTATAGTATTAATAAGGGTTTTTTTTTTTGGAATACTGAATTTCGAATGTTATCCGTCTTTTTCATCTCAGTGCAACTACATCTATCATAATCGTGTACATAGTTATATATATGTTCTTCTGTATTATGGAATAAAAGCTATCCTAATTCGTGAACATAAACATGTTACTTTATCGCGAGATTTACCCTTTAATTTTGATGCATAAATAAGTGAAATTGATAGCAAAAAAGTGAAATTGTGTTACACAATTTATTGCATGCAACTATTATATTTTTGCTATGCATAACAAGTGTAGTGTAAAGATATAGAGGAAACCACTTTTAAAAATTTAAACACTGTTGTATAGCAGTTAAAAATCCAGTAAAAAATATAGATTTCATATAAAGAAAAGCAAAAATGAATGTTGTGACACTGATTTTAACTTGCTATGAAAATTAAACTAAAGCTTAAAAATTGCAAATTAACTAGATTTATACATATAAGTTATATAATTTCGTTTATACTAAATTTAATAAATGGTGTATTAGAGAACAAATTATCCATATATATTGTTCCTTTTAAGCATTAAATATATTTCGAATTCGATTTTAGAATGCAACATAAAACATCCTAGACGGTAATTTAAACAGAACACTTTCTTGAAGTGTTATTTCAAATCATAATTTAAGCTTTTAAAAATATTCCCTGTGTGTAATATCTTGTATTTAAGGAAGTACTAGTTTTAATTATTTAGGGGGGTTTCTTTTTATAAAGGTCAAATTTTAAAAGAATAACTAAAACTGTTAAAAAATAATTTTATAAAAACGTATTGTGAGGAATTCCATAACCTAAGCGTCATAAAATGTTCACTAACCTTATTTTATCAAGAAAATACAATAATTTTCCTCGACTTTTAAAAAAAGCACATATATTAAAGAAAACTTTAAGGCTGGATTTCTGAATTGGGATACATTTTCAAAAAGAAAAATTATCTAACTTTAATATAAACTTGCAACGTTGTAACAAATACTTTCGTTTTTGTTTATGTTCTTATAATATTTAGAAATATTCCAAAAATATACAGTTTTTTACATCAACACATAAAAGCCATTACATCATTATGGCACAGAACTCAAAACGCAGAATATATTTTCCTCATAAGAGTAGGTTGAACTGTACTTGATACAGGCAATGTAATAAAATTCAATATCTCATTCAAAAGGATTGTGAAGTTAGAATATACTATTAATGTTCGAATTCTTTTTTTGATAAATAATATGTTGAAATGTCGGTTCTATACTTTAACAAGACGTGAAGATAGGCCATGATTCAATGATTAAAATCTAAAATACGCAATTGGGCTGAAATACTAGAAAATTCAAAATCTATATCAATCAAGAGTTATTCAAAGGGCTTGAGATTTCGTGGGAAATAGCAATATGGTAGGAGAAATTCATGTCAAACATGTCCGAACATGTCGGCATCACTTCCAGCAATTGCTGCAGTGATTGATACATAGATTCCGATCATCAAGATTAAGGAGAAGGGGAAAGTTGAAGACCTTATCTTTGACATCTCCTCATAAAAGAAGGTTCAGGGTGATGGATTATAATTTTGCGGTAGCCAAGTGTGTGAATAAAGTGCTGTCACGTGGATGCTTGCTACATCCATTAAAGAGCGAAGTTTGTCATTGAACTAATTTCTAACCTATTCTCAATACAACTATGTTTAAAAATTATTATTTCTGAGTCTGCAGTGTTGAAGGTTGTATAAATATGAAAATAACAAATTAGCTAGTTGTTCTTCAACTAAGAAACAACGGGTTCCTTAAATAGGCTGTCTTTGGCCAGAATTTGATTTTTTCGGGTATAAAAGAACTCAAGCATTAATATTATGTTCCTGATTCGCTGTCTTGAAGAGCAACATATTTTATCAAACTAATTCTTTTTTATAATTTGATCTGTTTTTTCTTGTATAAATGGGATTCGCATTTTTCTTTTTTATTGTAACGCTAAATGAGCTATCCCTTAACATGTAAGCCTTAAATTTGTATTTATATTCTATAAAAATTAATTACTTAACAACTAATCCCATCTGAACTCTTTCGCCAGATTTTCATTTATGCAATACAATGAAAGAGTCCTTAATATCGTAGGGGGTACTTGTAAAGATAGGAAAATTTGTGTAGAGCAACCCTTAAATTTGTATTTATATTCCATAAAATTAATTACTTGAGAACTAATCTCATCTGATCTCTTTCGCCAGATTTTCAGTTATGCAATACAATGAAAGAGTCCTTAATATCGTAGGGGGTACTTGTAAAGATAGGAAAATTTGTGTAGAGCAACCCTTAAATTTGTATTTATATTCCATAAAATTAATTACTTGAGAACTAATCTCATCTGATCTCTTTCGCCAGATTTTCAGTTATGCAATACAATGAAAGAGTCCTTAATATCGTAGGGGGTACTTGTAAAGATAGGAAAATTTGTGTAGAGCAACCCTTAAATTTGTATTTATATTCCATAAAATTAATTACTTGAGAACTAATCCCATCTGATCTCTTTAGCCAGATTTTCAGTTATGCAATACAATTAAAGAGTCCTTACTACTGCAAGGGTACTTGTAAGAAACGTTACCATTTGTTTTAAACATATAATCTTAATCTTTTTTATTAGTTCCAATCATGATGCAATAAAAAACATAGGTTGCAAATAAATACTGTTTAAAATTACTTTTTATGAGAAGCAAAGCTTTAAGTTACAATTAAATTTAATTATTAAAGCAGTAAATTTATCTTTTGATATGAATGTTAATCAGTAGCGTACATAGACCCCTCTTTCGAGGGATTACATTTTTAAAAAATTGTGGACCAAAGCTCCAAGGGATAATCTCTTTGGTACAAACTAAAAATCTGTAAAGCAAAGCCTACATTTGCCAACAAATTTAATTATTGATTTAGTAAACTTGCCTTTTGATAAATGTTAATCAGTTTCGTACATAAACCCCTGTTATAAGAGGGGGTTATACCAGTAAGAATTCCCGAGTGGTACACTCTATGGTAAAAATTAAAAATCTCTCGGTCTACGGGGAAGGGAGTTGAACTCCCACCTCCTTGTATTAATTTTACATTTAAAAATATTATTTACTGAAATCTTTTGAACGAATTGAAATGAAAACAAAATAATCCATTAGTGTTAGTAATGCATGCATAATATTTTTAACTTACCGTTATTCTGTCAGAGAAATTTAACAAAGAAATAATTCTGAACAAATGCCCTACTTATTAATAATACAGACGATATATAATGCAAATGAAAATAATAAACTAAATTGCCAATATATTTCCTTTTATATTCATTCTTCACTTCTTCTTAAGCGAAGAAAAAACACCCATCAAAACAGCACAGCCCCATATAACACTACTTTTTCCCAAACTATCACTTTTATATCAATTCCGCGTGCACTAACTTCTTGTCGAAGCAGCTGCCGCTTAACCTTCCCGCGTATCCAGCCCTCTTAAATCCTTTAATATTAAAACTGAAAGGATGAAATTACAAGGCCAACAACAGGCGCAATAACACTCATAAAACGAGGGGGGAGGGACGTAACCCCACAACGTCCGCCGTTGCCCTCTATAAGGAAAGGGGGGGGGAAGGAAGCACAGATGCGAATTTGATTGAAAATCCACCAGCTCCGATCCAAACACACCACGCTGGCTTCCGTGTTGTCAAAAAGAGGGTCGAGTGGTCTATATTAAAAAGAGAGAGAACTTGAAGCTTTATTAAAATGTCGCCCAATATGTTCTGTTCCTTGACTTAACAGATTAATGAATGTCGACGTTGGCGATGGCTCCTACTGTACAAGATTATGAAAGTCGTTCGTGGGGAATGTAGGGTGGACGATCCTTTAAGGAAGGGTTTCTTTTTAGGAAAAGGATGCATTTTTGTTTTGGCGAGGGGTGTGTGTTGTGTCAATGAAGGCTGACAGCTTTGAAGCCGGGTGAAATATTATCCTTTAAGCGAAATTAAGTAAATTTCTTGTGATAGCGAAGTGATTGGGGAAAGGGTGTGACAGTTGTAAACAAGATCTGAGCGAAGCACCAAGCGGATGGAGAGATCATGGAGTGTTGTGAGAGGGTTTGATTTCTCCTAGAGAAAACAAGATTGCTCGAAGTATAGAGCCAAATTAATTGAAAAATAATAGTTTTAAATTTAAATATAAATTAAGGAAGTAATTTAAGCCTTAGTAAAACTAGAATTGAATGTTGGATTGTATATGTATATATATAATCGCAAGTAAGGCTCATTTTTAGTTATCTTTTTTAGCGCGTTTTTCACGTAGTGGAACAAAAGCACTATTAGGACGCAAATTTCGTCCTCGTCTTCGTTCCATATTTTGTCGTACCTTTTCTCAGCCAATAAGCAACCCATTGAACCCGGGTTTTCGGCATTGGGTCGCATTTGTGTCCTAGATGAGCCGAATCCTATTTAAATTTCCCCATAGTTTTCCCGAATTTTCCTACAAATTTTCATGAATTTTGCTAGTTTATAACAAAATTTTCTCAAATTTTACTTAGTAAATTTATTGTTTGCAAAAAGTTTTTTAGAAAAATCTACCTGCAATTTGGAGGAAATCTTCACAAAAAAAAGTTCAGAATACAAGTATAAAAGGCTCTGATTTTCCTTTTTTATTTAGTTCATTATTGTAAAATACAACATGTGAAAAACGCGCTAAAATTACTTGGCCATGCCAATGATTGATATCTTGTTTTAAAAAAAATAGTCTAAATATAAAAATGTTGCATAACGAAACAGCCATTAAAAAAAAAATAACTTTAAATGCTAAACGTACTAATATAAATAAATCTAAATTTTAAGAAGATGAAAGAAAAAAAAGACAGATGAAAATATTAATTTGAAAGGAATCCCCTTTCCCAAACTATGAATCAAAATAATTTTATCACAGAATTTTTCAGATCTGAAATAATCATAAGATTTAAGCAAAATATTTATTATTATTAAAATATTTCATTTACGTTTACTATAAAAAAATTCTAAGAAATTCGAAATTCGTTTCAATATCAATGCTACTAAATACTCAACCTTTCCTTAAATCAATGCTAAATCTGTGCATGGATAAAGTATACTAATTCAAAAACATGAACAATTATCAGAATTCTCTCTTATAAGATATTACAACATCGAATTTTTATAGTTAAAATCAAAATAAATAATTTTACACACATTTTAATAAAAATAAAACCATATAAAAAAAGTCGAGTTTAAATTTTATTTTTAATGTGAAATTTTTTTCTGTTTAACCTCTACATCTTAGACTTATTATTGATAACTTTGTTTAATATGCATTTAGTTTTAATGATAAAAATTTTGTAGGTCATGCTTTATATTTAAATTGCAAACAAAATTGCTATGAGATGAATTCAGTATAATTCAAGTTTCATGGTCTTCATTACAACTGTTTTAGCTAAAAATCCATTTATTCGTTTAGTTAAATTACAGTAACTATTAGCATTATTACCCAATGTTTTTGTAAAACATTTCGCATGCTTAAGATGTTTCAAAAATCTTTCTAACGCATTACCATGTATTCAGAAAATTAAAAGTACAAGAAAATAACATGAAAACGTTACACAAATGTATTGGATGATGATCTCACTTTTTGTGTTTATCAATGCAATCACTTTTTCCTTAACCTAAATAGGAGTAATTTTCTTATGTTTTTATTTCTTTTTTATCATAGCATCTCATTGAGTGAACTTAGCAAATGATTGTACTCAATTTATTTACAAAGTGAAAGAGAGCCATAAATAACAATAAAGCGGTTTCTATATCCAAAGTACAAAGAGAAATAATTAGAGAAAAATTCTAAATTAAAACATGTTAATTTCTTAAAATAAGATATTATATTCAAAGTATAAAGGGATATTCGTAGTAATTTTCCAAATTTAAATAATTTCTAAATATAAATAAACTATTCCAAAATTACAAAAAGATAAATTTTATTTAAATTAAAAACTGTATAACATATTTATTTTTGATCTTAAACTGAAAATAAAAGATAGTTTCCTAAAAAGAAATTGTTACATTGAACAAAAAACAAAAAAGATATTCGAACGGGTTAGGATGATAGTAAAATTTAGTGTATGTGTGATACTAGTTAACATAGTTAAGGATACTCCAGGGTGTAGTTTACGGAGATTTGAGTTATAGCTTTGAGAGTTGAGTTACTGAGACTAGAAGGGATGTGAATTATACTGCATACAATTTAATTGGTTAAACTATTTAGAATATCTGCATTCTTAATGTATTAAACAAAGAAATAAGCGCGATAAGATAAGTATTTTGGTGTGAAAGCGTTATTATTTAAAGCAAAGCGTTAATATTTTATGTGGTAAAAAAATCAACCACATAATGTGTCTGAATTTCTCATTTTAGCACTTAGCTTTAACAATTACAAGCACTTATTCTGTAACAACTTAAGCTTATATATATTACAGTATTTTGATACATTCTATCCATTGTATGATTCTGTTGATAAATTAAACTCAGAGAAACATATATTAAATATTTCTTTCTTAAATATTTCTTATCTTTGGATTCTATATCTTTATTAAAACAAATTTAATAATAATTATGGCAAAGAAACTATTTTATGTCAGAACAGTTTAAAACATCTATTTTTAAAAAATTTTTACATTACCGAGCATTAGATTTTCAAAGTGAATTGTGAAGTAATTTTCAACTTTTTGTACAATTTTATTAAATATTATTAAATCCACATGTAATATATAAAATCAAGCATTTTTTTTTACTCTTCATTTATTTACTTCTTGTGTATATTTCTAAAATCTTATTCTCTTTGCATTTTGACAATTTAATAATTTTATGCAACAGTATTCAAAATAGATTATTTAATTAAAAAAATTAGTATATCACTAAATCTACATATGTAATGAAATATTTAAAATCTATTTACCTATAAGATAACTTCACACTTTTTTAGATATTTAATACTATTCTATAATACGAATCAATAGAATTTTTTTAGCGAAATGTTATGCCCCTAATCTTAATTATTGTAATTTAACAAGATATAAATGAATAACTCAGATTATCTGATTGTCCTAAATTGTTCATAGTATTTACTTGAAATTATCTTCCATTATATCTCTAACACGGAATAAACATTTTTGTAACTGAAAGTTAAAAAAGAAATGTTTAAGCGATTTAAGCGGTTTTTTGCTTATAGTTCTGAAAGCATTATATTTAATAATGAATCATTTAAAAATATAATAGCGTAAGTGGAAAATTAATTGTGGAAAACTAATTGCATATGCGCAATTTTTGAGCATTTACTTTCTGATTTATATCGAAATTTTAAATGATTGACGATAAAATCCCGACAATTTCATTTGCAATTCATTTTCTCATAAATAGAAATAAAGGAAATAAATCAAAAATTTACTAATGAAATGACATTTTTAACACGAAAAGTACGTTATAGCGTATGCTTTCGCGGAATTCTTTCTTGAATTGATAGTTGTAAAATAGGAACAAAATGGAAGCATTAGATTTACGTCTAATTCCTGGTATTTTAAACTACTTTACTTTCACTAATTTCTATATTTACATTTTTAATTTAAAAAAAATTATCCCTTTAAACGTCTAAATTTTATAAAAAGGATCTATTTTACTCCCTACATAATTTTCACCTATATTTTTAAGTATGGTTATAGTTTAGAAATCTCCGCAGTTACTATTATGCACGTGTCTGTTGAAGACAAACATGTATATCGTGGTTCATTGAACAAACTCCCTCCTTCTCATAAACTGAGGCATTGCCCCATCTTGATTCAGCGCTTTCCTTCTTCCAGATATTGCTTTTTGAAAATAAACCAAATCATTTCCATCCATTCCACGATTAATATCCAATATTTAAAACAATTTTACCCTCCTCCAACATCTTTATTAACAATAACCATTTAAAACCCCTTCCTTTCAAACACATTCACTAAACACAAAACCGGGATACATTTTTTCCCCTAATGCCGTTCGTTCCCACCACAATATGCAGCCTAAATTTTTAACTATTGGTTATCGCTTAAAAGTTCCTACACCGGACTGACATCCAAATGTCATCCCTAATCAAACATCCATGGGTATCGAGGGTCGTTAAATATCTTCTCTTCTACGTATAACCTAAAACATTGGCCCCTCTCTATCGATTTGATGGGCGTCGCAGATAATTTTGGTTTATGACAAAGTGCGTTAAGTTCTCCCTCCCTTCGACCGACCACCCTTGTCACGTGCAGGCAAGAGTGCTTATACCAGATCGATCCTTGTGCGAACGGCGATAGCACTGAATTAATTGGGGATGACTTACTTCCACCCCCCTGGTGTGTGTCCCATACTTAAATTATAACGAGCATCGATCCCTATACTGCGTAATTTGCGGGTCACAAAAGAGATGGACTCGTTCAAACAAACGCGTGTGCCCACCTCTCGGAATGGCACACAGCTGGAAGCATTCGCTATTATCTGACGACGATCCGGGAAATGTGATATTTTCAACAGCAGTTATCTATTGCCGGAGCCTGGACCCGAATGTAGGCCGGGGGAGTTTGGAATAAATGACACATAAATAGAATCAGTCAGGGCGTAATGTTCGTGGTAAGGAAATTAACAGTTTGCATGACATAGATATTAAATGCTGTTTGGACGTATATCGTGGTAAGCGAAACTGAGTTGCATGTAATCCTACTGAGGGTTCTTTCTACGAAATGTAAACCCCCTTTACTCTGATTGCGAATTTTTAAGACGTTCATAAAAATGTGCCCTCTTCCGAATTTTTTTATTCCAATACAGTCAGTCTATGTTTGAGAACTATTTTACATTATATAGTACGAAGGCTTTCAACCTTTAATGCTCTAGGACCATATCAATAGATCCCCAATAATCCTCGGGCAAAACGATTATCAACAAAAAAAATAATGTAGTCAAGAAATTTAAATAAAAAAGGGAGGTTTGTTTCACAAGACTGCAACTGATTCTAAAGGAAGATAGGGTGTTACGTATATGTATCAGTTTCAAAAACATTAAATGAAAGTCGAACTAAAATATTTTGTGTGTTAAAGATAAAAAGTTCACCTTTTCTGGAGAAAACTTCTGAGCTGTTACGCATAATGAAAATTTTTTACATACAAAATGATTCAAAATACAATGAAAGTTTTGAAAATTCGTTATTTTAAGAAAATTTTATCTCAAATGGATATCAAATACATAAAAAAAAATTTAATATCGAAAATAACAGAAAAAATGCGAAAAACGCAGACGAAAGAGTGCATCAGATTCAAATAAAGGGTCACTAAAATGCCTTCAGTGGGCCATCCGTGGCCTGCCTGCCAGGAATTGAAGACCCCTAATGTAGTATACGAGCTGGTATTCTTAACATAAGGCGTGTGTTCAAGATTTTTGGATACCCGTGATAGTCTAGCGGTCAAGGTAACGGACTCATGGCCGGCGTGTCATGAAATCGAGTCTTGTATTGCTGACGACCCACCGTGCAGAGGGGGCTGATGAACGTTAAATATGTCGAGGCTCTAACGTCCACCCATTTCAGTGGTGTGGAAATTAGGAGATAGAGTGCTAGCTCAGGTGTCGTCCCCGTCACTTGACCATGGTACAAAATTACGAAGTCCGTCGCCAAAAGCCCTCGAGTAGCTGAAAAGTGAGACGTTTATATTCACTCCCCCACTTACTCGAGATTATATGCCCATCGAAATATAGAGGTGTCCTCCTGTTGGTATAGTGTGGTATTTTGGAAAGGGAGGTGCCAGATCAGGTCACTTGTCAGGTAATTTTGAACCTCGTCTCTTGACCAAGGTTCAAAATTACGAAGTCCGTAGTCTACAGTCCTTGTGTTACTTTATAGTGCGACGTTATTATAACTACCTTTTTCTCTCTCTCAATTATATAAAAATAGTATCAAAAATTAGTTTTAACTTTAATACATTGTACCTCTTTCCAAATAAAAAAAGCTTATTCAGTTTTTTCATGAGGCTAGAATATACAAATATTGCGTTTTACAAAAAAAAATTCACAATTTGATTACTTGTTTGGTGGGAAACTGACTAAGAAGGGTACAAAAGTATATTCCAGGAAAGTCATTATTTGTATTGCTATGCTTTTTTTATATTCAAATATAAGCTGACAATGTTATATATGTATTGTCATAGTATTATAGGATACAGGTAAATAATACGTATTGTTTACATAATTTTCTAATTTTTTTTATTTAAGTCAATAACTAAAAACCAACTTTGAATCTCTTCCATTATGTGAAACAGTTTTTGTTGTATATTTTATGGAACTTTTGATCATCTTTTTGATGTGGAAATTTCAACGGCGTATGAGTGATCGCGGTAAATGAGTGGCTATACTCGCGAATTTGTGGCTAGCATTAATGAACCACAGCTTAGAGTTCTTGCGCTACTAAAGACTCGCTGTATAGAGGTGCTGATGTTAGTTAAATCTGTCCAGACTCGAAATATTCCCGTTGGCGTGGTGTTGAAGTTAGGAGAGTGTGGTGCTAGCTGCGAAGTCATCTTCATCATTTTATTGATGCTCAAAATTACGATCTCCGTCGTCAAAAACATTCATGTTGCTTCAGAAAACGACTTTGATAACAAAATCAATTGAGGACTTAGAAGTAACTTATTTCTCTAAACTCATCTTTAATGGAAGGACTAGAATTCGAAGACATGAAACTCGAGCATAAATGGCTGTGAAATTCACAACTCTCAGCTACCGCCGCTGTTTTAGCGGACTAGTTTCGGTGATAATCGATTGCTTATTTTAGCTTCACGTTCTGAAATTATAAGAGCTATTTGCGGCAGACCTCGAAAATTTAAATCTCGTTCAATGGACGAGGATGACATATGAACTGTGTGTGTGGTATTCCCATTCTCCTAACTTGTTTAAGGGTATAAGGACATGATCAAAGAGTAAAATAAGATTCTTTGTTTATGCGACACACATCTCTAAAAGAATTCAAATAGAGCTTAACTTTTATTGTGATCTTAATAAAAATATTTTAATTTATTCTGTAGAAAAACAAAAATATTTTTGAATTAAATTTTTTTTCTGTTTAGTTTAAGTTGAATATAATTTTTTAGATCTCATAATATACGCTTATATTTAGATACAGTTTTATAAAAAACTCTCTCTTAAACACGTAAAATATTTTTTGCACATATATAAAACAATGCACAAAATATAGTGAACTTATTTTTTAGTAAAATATTAAGATAATTTCTTTAAAAAAATTAGAAAACTTTGTAATTTTAAAATTATTAATTTCCCCCCTTTTTCATACACAAAACTTTTTTTTTTGAAAAACTATGTACTACTTTGACTTTAAAAAAATAGGCTCACTATATTCAGATATCCTGAATAGAAGAAGGAAAAATTTGGAACCATATAATGCAATGGTTTTTTTAAAGTGTACCTAAAACCAAAACATTATGCTTTGGAGAAAAAGTGAAAAACTTAACATTTGTAAGAGTTTGTCAATTACTTTTTTCATATTTTAAGGTTATTTTATCGACAAACATATAAGGTTATACATTTTTAAATTCAGGAAAATGTGCACTATTTTTAATACTACAATTGAAAACCGTTTTTTTTTAATGTGTAAGATATCCTTGTTCCCTTAAAACCGTATCATAACAATTTTGAACCTGGACAGTTTTAACATACGTCAATCTCTCTGAACGGCGGATATTTAATGGCTGCAGTACTTGATAGAAATAACGCTACCAACCAAATCAGGAAGGACCATGACAACTCTGCTACTGAGGACACATTTGGTCAACTGCAAGAATGCAGTTTATTTTGCCTTTTTAAAAGGCGAACGCAACCACGTGGAAGGATTCAAATGAGCATAAGAAATTCAATTTTCAAAATAATTTATTTACCTTACTGTGGATTGTTTTCTGTTTGTATAAATTACTAATCGATAGAATGATAATTAAGAAAACTAACTTTTAAAAGCGCGCTTATCTAGGAAAAAATGCTGGTTAAAATATTTCAACAAAATTTGCTTTCTTTTTCCGCCCACTCAATCACATTAATTAGTGGTTAAGACAGGTTAGTGTAGTAAATATTACATTAAGAAGTAATTTAGAGTAATAGTTATATACTTAAAAAGGTTCTATTGGTTTACTGTAGTCATCTGGGAGCTTTACAAAACTACTTCTTCAACACATTTGAGAAAAACTAGCTGAAAATTTTAATTAGATAGACAAATAATCTGAAATAAAATTGTTAAATTTACTAAATGATTTTACTAAAAATTTAATTCAGTACAATCCTCATAATATTTATATTTCAGTTGAAAACTTACATTTCTCAAGATAGTTTTAAGCTTTTATTAAATAAACTGTCTGAACAATTTATAATGTTTTACACAAATATTATAAAGTATTAACAGTATTTCATGTAATGTTACAATAAGTATAATTTTCTTTAAATTATTGATCGTAAAAAATTATTTTGTTAAAATCAAATTTAATAACTTATAATTTCAATGATTATGATTATAGGAATTGATCCAAGAACATTTCAAAACCAGCAGTTGTTTTTTTTATCGTGTATAAAATTCTTTTACACCTTGAATTTATTGCAAACAGCAAAACCTTTGTCGCAGATTTTCGTTCGCTGAAGTGTGAGGGTTCACCAAAGGATGACGCATTTTCTTAATATAAAAACTTTATTATGTCTTTCTAATCACCAACTAAATTCGACATAAGCTATGTGAAGAATTACAGCTGTAATACGTAGTAGGATTCAAAAGTTCCCGGGCTGAGCCTATCATGTGAAAAAAGTTTGCATTAGAGCAACTGCGATAACACTTCTGTGTTAATGCATCCTTCCCCTTTTCTAAAAGTGGTTTGTCCCTAATAACGGGGTTGGTGGCTCACCACAGTGTGGTATTTTGTAGACGGTTGCATTTAGTAACAGGGGTTTGAATGAAATGGCATTTGTTGAAGAGAGAATGTTCGCCTGGGAAAGAGTGCTACGGAGACTTACGAAATATTGAAGCATGTGTACGACAGGTATACATTATCTAGATTGCAATCTTTTTAGTGGCATCGATGTTTCAGAGAAGGCAGGGAAAGTGTTGAAGACGTTGGGCGCTCTGGATTTCCACAGACTTCCCGCACCGCTGAGAACATCGAAAATGTTTCTGCAGGGGAACGTAAGATCAGACTTTAAACAACGACGGATGAAAACCAAAACAACTATTTTTCCACACATCCTCCTTACTCCCCTGATTTTACACCTTGTGAATTCAGAATATTTCCTAAACTGAAACTTCGCTTGCAGAGTCGTTGATGCCAATCCGCAGATGAATTCGAAAGTGCACCTCAAGCTGAGTTAAAGGACATTTCTAAAAATGGATTCCAGAAACGTTCCGTCGGATTTTACAAGCGATGGCAAAAGTGTGTTGTTACTCAAGGGTCTTATTTCGAAGGAAAATATGTTTCAGGAATTTAATTAGTAATATTTTTTTTTAAATTATAGACTCAGTCCGTGAACTTTTGAATTTATCTCGTATTAATTTAAATAATAATATAAATCTTATACACATTGTGTTAATATATATGTAGCAAGTCCTCAGAAATACCGAGAGTCCTTGAACTGCTCGTCTAATGCTTTCATCCTGATCTACGAAGATTCCATTATTAGTTTCTCTAACTAAAGTCTTAGTTACCGCAGGACAATTATCACTTTCACCACCATCCCACTTCACTTGACTTTAAATAGTAGCCCTCATTATAACTTAAATGGCGTTTCCTTTACAGAAAGAGGTTTAAAAGTCATTTAACGTCAACAAAAATTTTTTTCCCCTAGAGGATTAGCCAGAATCAAGAATAAAACCCCTTACAATGTTGCTAAATTCTTCAAATCAACTTTCGTCTATTATTATATAACAAACAGTAATTTTCAGTAAATGTCGCGTGTAAATAAAAGTTATGGGCAATAATAGCTTAATTTTCAACCCTCTTTAATTAAAAACATCCTTCCGTACCTGTCACTTATATTCTACACACTTTTACTTGGAGTTTTCAAAGTTGTGTCCATTCCAATTTGCCTCAGTTTCCCCCTAAATTAGAAAAAATTCAGATACCAAACTGACTCTCCAAGTCTAGCACTCCATCAACACAAATTCTGTGGCATTTAATTTATTTCCTCACACAAAATCTAAGCTTTAATATCAATAAGCTAGAGCATTTGGAAATATTGAAAAAGTCAGTAATGTAAATACAGCGCAGTAATGTATTCTGGCATAACCGCTTCCTCGGGATAGTATTAAATCTTCTAAACACAGAAATGTAAATCAATCACTCTAATGAGGAGTTGAATAAATCGAGAAAGAAGAGGAATAAAATAAAACAGCTCCTGGAAAAGAAGGCGATGTTGATGTCGGTGAAAGACATTAAGGGTACATTAATGTTTCATTTTGTTTGTTTTTTACTTCCTCTTTCCATTCTGAGCTGGCTTGCATAATTCACTAAACAAAGTAAACAAATAACATAAGTTGTCAAATCTATTTTTTTCCCGCGGCAATTCTAAGTATAATTATATCATTAACGATTGCAGTTGTGTGGAACTTTTCTGCGTGTTGGATCGAATAGTAAATATAATAATATTAATATATATTATAATTTATTTTCATAACATAATTTTCTGATTACTATGTATTCATCGATTAGAAAATTTAGAACTTTGCCAGTCAGCAGCGCACACAAAATTTTTTCAAGGAGGGGGTCCATGGTCGAAAGCCTACCAACTCGTACCATACCTCAAAAAAGCACCAATTGATTCTTTTGATTTTGTCGATTCTGTTACCAAAAACAGTAAAAAATAAATTAATGAATTATTAATTAGCAATAATTAATAAAATAAATTGTTAATTAGAAATACTTAATTAAATTTCACGTTATATATATATAGGATTATCATCAATCGAAAAAAACACAAGGGCTTTGAGGGGGGTTCGGACCTCTAGGAAACCCCCCTTGTGTGCGCCACTGTCACCAGTACTTCCTTCTGTGCCTGTGTTTGCCTGGTAGCGCTAGCCCAGTGGTCAAAGTTACGGATTCGTGGCTGGTATGTCATGAGTTCGAGCCTCAGAACCACTGAAGATCCACCGTGAAGAGCACTGATGCACGTTAAATCTGTCAAGGCTCAAACGCCCTCCTGTTGGTGTGGTGTGGAAGTTAGAAGAGGGGGAGCCAGGTGTCATTCTCGTCAATTGACCGAGTTTCAAAATTCGCCAATAGCCTTCGTACCGCTTTACAGTGCGACGTTAGTTTTACTCTCCCTTCCGGTGTTTGCTTTTCTGCCGAAAAAATATTGTCGCTGAAAAGATTGTTTGCCAGACGAAAGAGCTCGTTCTTTCAAATAATGCTAAATGAATAAATACGATTGATCTTGGGGCGAAATTCGATATTCGACAAATTTTAGTCTAAACTTTGATGTTTCTATGAAAATCCAGAAGCGTTAATTGGGTGATTATTTAGACAGCAAAATTCGGAAGCCCCTGCACTTTTCTTTTATGAGGAAGGAAAGAGGGTAGCAACATTGGAGTAAGACATTTGACACCAACAGTGCGTTTAATTTAATCTATGTGTGCTCGTGGTTTTGAATGGTGCGTTCAATATTTGTGTAACTTTTTTGAATCTATCTGTGCTATTGTAGTTACTTAAAAACACACACAACACTAACAGTGACGACACAAGGGAAAAGGACGTGGACATGACAGAGACACACAAAAGCATTTTTGTTCGCTCTGGAGACCTCAATTTTTACAATTTTTGTCAACCGGAAGCTCTTAGAATCAAACGATTTCCGGTAAAGACTTTTCTAATGGGTCAGAATACTCAGGTGTTGCAAGATTGCATCATTCTGTTTTAAAATCATTAACGTGTCACTTTTTTGGAAGGTAAAGTTGCGGTTACTGTTAGGTGGGAAAACTAAAAATCAATTCTCATGCAAAGTGTAGGAGCGCCCAAGAATATTAAAAATAAAATCTGGAGAGAAAATTTAAATGAATTATTACCTATATATTTTATTTAAATTAAGCTTTATTATAATTTTTACGTAGATAAATATTCTTTCATTGTTAATATAACATGTATTTATATGTAACTAAAAAGATATTCTAATTTCCAACTCTCTCTCTCTTTTTTTGAGTGGCATTAAAAGCAATTAGATTGTCTGAAATAAGATTTAAGTTTTAGAAATATTTGTTAATTCTATCAAATAAATTGCCTCTATTATGTTTATCACTTACTTCAATTCCAAATGACCTTAAATGTTTATCTGTTAATACTTCTAAGCATTAGTTTAAATTTAAAAACCAAATTAACTAATAATTCCGAAGCAAATCTTGAGGATTAAGGAAAGTGAATAGCAGTTGCAGAATGAGCCTAATGAATTCAAATCACTTAATGAAAATATAAAGAGCTAAATCGCTGGAAATAGCTCTGAGACTACTTTGCCCCAAACGACCTATTGACTCTCTCCATCGTCACGATTAGTAACGATTTGTGTCAGATTATTTTCCCAGTAACAAAGCAACGATGTTGCACGTAGGGATACTATTAGGGATTCGATAGACTGTTGCCTCTTAGATAATGAAAATATTTTTCACACAATATAGAAAGATGGTTTTTGCTATCTGTATACAGTAGAACCTGTTTTTATGCGGTTCTTTTTCTGTGAGATTTTTTATACGTTTTGTTTTGTGCGATTTTATTTTTGCATGATCTCTTTTATGCGGTATATGAATTTCAACAGCTTAGGCGCTACTGTAATGTTTTATATTAAAGTACAAACCTGCACTTCAAGACGCTCTGTTCATTGGTTATAAACAGACTCTGGACAGTTCACGTTCAATTGCTTTCTCTCAACGCACTAGCAGCATGCACTTAATTGAAGACAAACTTTCAATGGCAGTTACATTATCAATAATTTGATTGATTATAAAGACGGACAGAAAGAACAGGATTTTTTTAGAGTGAATAAAAATATGCAGAGGTCTAGCTTTCCAACAAATCGTTAAAGTATTTTTTAAAGTAGATACCAATTCCGAAAGGAGATTGAAATTCCACAAAAAGATTTTCGATCATGCATATCTTGTTATCGTGGCATTCACAAGCAACTGGCCATTACAAAAACGTATCACTTAATTTATGGTGCCAAAAAATAAATCAATTGAATTTGTATCTTCAAGTGACATCGATTTCGAACTATCTCATCAAAGGAAGATGCGCGCTTTGGATTATGATGAGTGACAGTGAATAATGTATGTGCATTTTGAAAATTTAACCTAGCATTAAATAAGAAAATAAATATTTTTTTATATGTTTCTATGTGGAATTTAATTATTTATTTTGTTTAGAGGTATTTTCTCATAAATTTTGTAAATAATTGACAATTTTTTTAAATGCGACTTTTTTATGCTGTCCCTCTCTGCCGCATAAAACAAATTCTGTAATATGTAAGTTGTTAATTATACGTAAGTATTTAGGAAATTTTCGCATATTTTTTGTGCGATTTCTTTTTATGAGGTTCCTATCTACCGCATAAAGCAGGTTTTACAGTACTTATTTATTGTGCTTTTTATATCGAATGAAGTCTGTGTTTAATACGAGTAAAAAATAGTTTCATCTTCCTATTTTAATCTCGAAAAGAGGGTTGTTCCTTTGAAAATTAATAATTTAAATAATTTTCCATTAAAAGCGTGTATGTTTTCCCATGTACATCCATTCGTTTTTTTTTTTTTTAATTTTTAAATATTTCCATTCATGAAATAACTTTTTTCAGTGAACAAAGGAAGTTTAGTTGAAATTTAATATGATTTCTTAGAAAAACATTAATGGAAATATGAAATAGAATCCCTATTTTCTTAATAATTATTCAGTAAACTTTGAAGTCCAGTCAAGCTTCACAAAATTAGTTCTCCTAATTTCCAACCAAAACATTATTAATTGTTTATGTGAACAATTCAAAATACTTCACTCAAATTTCAAATAGAATTAAATGAAAAGTATTCTTCATATATATGTGCGTGCTTGAATTAATGTATTTTGATATTGAGGTGATATATTTGGTGATAGTAATAGGATGCGTTGAAAGATGAGGAGGCAGGGTATGTTTAAATTCCCCTTTTACTAATAAAAAAAAAGTAAACAGTTGAAGTGGCGAGATGAAAAGTATTGCACAATTAAGCGCACATTTAAAAAACATTCATGTTTTGCTCCCGAGATCTCGTCTATTTATTGCCATGGTCAACCGGATGCTATTAAAATCATATGATTTCCGGTAAAGTTATTCCTCATTGATCCGCTTACGTGGTTGATGCAAGATTGCATGATCCTGATTTGGAAACAATACCCTTTTAATTTTTTTGAGAGATAAAGTTGTTATTAGTTCCCATTAGGTGGAAAATCAATTATTCCTTGAAGTTTTGGATGGCTAGAGACCATTATGAATTAAAATCCTTCTAGAGCAAATTTGAGTGAATTATTACATTTTCCCCACCGCAAGTACGCATCCCTGGTCTGTCCTTCCAGTAGTCCAAAATGACTGAGGAAATGTAATATTCATTTGCATTCAGTTTAGCTTGAAATATCATAAAGTTATACTGAGCTCTCTGGAAATATTTTTACAAAAGTATTTCTACGATAACATGTCATAGTATTTCTATAATAGTTATTCTACGCATTCCTGTACATTCAATTTTTCCTCAAATATTCATTTGACTTTTGTTTTTCCCTAAGAATAAGTATCAGATGTTCTTTTGTTTCTGAATAAAGATAAAGTGATTTTAAAAACAATTTTAATTGCAATTATTTTTATCTAACGATTAAAGGAATCAAACATAACATAAAATAGTTAACTTACCTTCAAGTTTTCCAAATTCTAGTACACAAACATCACAAAACCAAAGATAAAATAGCCATAACCCTATTCATCCCCCTTTCCTTGTCGTTGCCACCACCTTTTCCCTAGTTCCCTTTTACAATTTTCCGAACACCCATGAATAAATATAATATAAGCATTTCTTACTCTTCCCTCCCCCGAGCACAAGTACACCACTAAATCCTATAAAACTCATAACCAGAAGTTGTTAGAACCCGAGTTGCAAGTCCCGAACCTTCTTACCTCGTTTGCATGCTCGTGCCAGTTCTCTGCAAAGCAGATTAATACGAGTCCCATCCGGCGAGCATCAATGGCAAAATTATATTCACGCTTTTACCCATTAATCCGGACGTCGCGACTTCTAGCGGTATAATTTATGCAAATGCATAGCTCTTCCTGGCCGTTTTCGATAACCTTTTCAGTTGCATCTGGCTGAAGCGATAAATGGTTAGAATTTTCAGCATGCGTCGTACATTTG
Source organism: Trichonephila clavata (assembly GCA_019973975.1). Classification (NCBI taxonomy): domain Eukaryota; kingdom Metazoa; phylum Arthropoda; class Arachnida; order Araneae; family Nephilidae; genus Trichonephila; species Trichonephila clavata. Next base: position 181,630 of record BMAO01016695.1, read on the forward strand.
TTCGATTTAATGATTTCAGGAAGAGAGCACGCAGCCATTCCCACCATCTGTGCGAAGATCCACGACGGCTCTGTCTTCTCAAGCCCATGGATTCGGTGCACCCCTCCTCGGTAGGTGTAATTTTATCGGCTGGGCTAATATTTCTTGAAGATGCCGAATTGTAACTGAGGAGGTGGAATATTTTCATATGGATCAACACAGCAGTGCTTATCAAAGATTCTACATTTCACCAAACACCGTTTTTAACTGGAATTAAATTATATTCCGAAGAATACATAAATATCAAAGATAATAAAAATTAAGTATTTATTAAGTTTTTAGTATCTCAAATGGGATGTACCTAAGCTCTTTATACTTTATTCTGAGAGAAAAAGCTACAAGATTAATAATATGTACTGATTTTATATAGAGAGAGTGATATTAATATATATAAAGAGCGATTTTATATAGAGAGATATTAATATATATAAAGAGCGATTTTATGTAGAGAGAGTGATATTATTTTTTAATACTTTCACTTCTGGTTTAATAATTTTTTTTTTCAGGAGCATAATGCTTTCCATATTTTGTTTAATATATTATACAGTTAAACTAAGTTTGGGCACGTAGTAGTAGATTAATATAATATATTATTATATTATTATTATTTTAAATTATATGTATATACATCAAAAAATTATAAGGGGAATTAATTAAAAAAAATTGTCAACAAAATAATTAAAATAAATTGCGAATATCTACTAGAGTGCAAAACTTGAGTAACGTTTTCGATTTTGTCATAATTACGCAAGAAAAGTAATATATAGGTATAATGTAGTACTTTAGGATTGAAAAAAGCATAATAACAAATTATGCAATTAAGGTACGTACTGTGTAGAATGAAGCAGAAAACGGCTTTATTGACAAAACATTGTTAGTACAAAATTGTTTTTAACTTGAAAGAGAACAACTCTTAGTGAGGAATATGACAATCCCTAACTGAAATGGTTGCATAGCACCCTCTATTCATACTCAACACCAGATTATGCAATAGTTCTTATGGTATGAATTCCCATTCTTCATCGAGCATATGTTTGGTGTCGCACGGAGGATACGGTGGTATCACAAGGCATCTTTTGTAATGCACCCCACGCATGTTCGAGGTAATTTAAGTACGAGAAGTTATCTGTATAATTATATACCTGATAATTATCTTTCCTTTGCGGTCGTGTGAGATCAGGGACTGTTTGAATCCCTGATCCCAGAGAAGTTTTTTTTAGACCTTGGAAAAATGCAGAAATTTGCCCTACTTGATATCTTTAAAAGTAGACAGTATAAAGCACACACTGTCAAATGCTTGTTCAAACGGTAGTTTGAAACAAATAAATGTGCACGATTTACAATCTCAAAAACACAGGCACAAACCAGCTCGACTGGTGACTGCAGTTCGACTAAATGATGAATGATTGTTTATGGTATTAGACTTATATATAGACCAAGACCCATGAACTACGGTCATCACATAATAAAACTGTTTTACCATTTTTGTCAGTTGACATGCAATTTGAAATTCCCTGTTTTTCGGAGTATATGTATGGGAATAATATTTGATTACATTAAAATTATCCGGAACATTATCTTATTAAGAACAAAACGATGCCCCTACCGAAGGTGTGACCCTGAGCCCGGTCCCAGTTAACCTATGCCTTAAGAAGCCCGTGAGTGGGACCCAAGTGTTTTGTTGAAAATGTGGAGCTTCATCCGTTTGTTAATCATATAACTCCCCCCCCCCTTCCCGTAAAACAGCAAGTCTTCCCTTTCTTTTCAACGGTACCTTCGCTGATGTTAGATATGATATAAGAGTATCTATCCCAAGCTCTCTCCATATCCACTGGCACTGAAAATTATCTGTCCGATTGAATCGACTTGTATCGGAAAAAAGATGAACCATTGATGATATATCTAACCTTTGCGTTAATTATACCATTATAAATGTACGATCGACGGGTTGTTGTAAGTAGTATGCAGCGTTAAGGATAAATAATTCACTTTTCTGGCGATGTCTGTAAGTAATAAACAACGACACCTCTAGTCCAGTTGTCGAACGTAACTCCTGAGTAGTTGTTCTTTTCTTCGGAATTACTTGTTTCAGTCTCCGGTTCTTAGACAAGTATATATTGGTCATTACTTACAGTTATTTTCCTCGCCTTTCCCCTCCACCCACCAACTTCTCGCAGCCATACCAGCACTTTGGAAGGCTTTCCAAGCTATTGGTGCTATCCTTGGGACATGTCCTATTCACACCCTTTCACTAACCATCTTGGAGAAATACTTATTTAAATGTTTGAGTTCAAAACCGCCTCCCGCAGAGAGAACTTGATTTTATTTTAATTTGAGTGTTATTTAAACCCTAGAAATGTGAGTGTTAGAGTTAGTCATTACGCTGTTATTTAAAAGGAGATTAACGAAATGACTTTCAGAAGCCTTGGTGGAAGGGAGAAGAAGATTTAGACTGGAACATAGTTGACCTAGGAGACATATGACGAGGGCATTTCCATCGGATCACAATCAGTGAAATGTTTAATTGTTTGTCTTATAAATTTAAGATAGACTAAGAAATCGATTGCTCTCTCGGCTTATAATCTTGATCGATAGTAAAATGATTGCCCCAAATAAAATTTATTTATTTTCATAACAATGCCTAGTCTTTCGGAGTCTCAAATTTCCTTGCGACCTTCGGGTTGCGACATACCTTTATCAACTGTAAATTCTTGAAAACACGCGCCATACATTCCCTGCTCTACAGCCTTGTTTGATCATTCTACCTTACGTAAGGAAGTCCACATGGTTTCTTGTTTCACTTTTCACGACCTCGCTTTCATTTGAAACGAATGTCTGGAAATGAGCTTTATTTTTCAACTTTTTAACTAGCCTCGCACTGCGCATGCTGACTCCACACGCTCTTTGAGAGAACTCACTTCACATACGATGCAATGTTTTTTGATGTTTGGACATGCATCACTTTTCTACTGTTTCCTTTTTTAAACGGATCGTAGAAATACTTATTTTACAATTTCAATGTAGCATTGCTATAAGTGGCTTAATTTTTATAGTTGCTTAGTTTTGCGCACTAATGTATATATATATGACTTATGTCAAAAGTTTTCTAAATTATTAAAGTATATATTTCAAATGATATTTTAAACTCAAAACAGTCATTATCTTGATCAACCAAAATTATACAGAGAGAAAAACAGAATATACCGACTGTATTACAGAGCATAATAATAAAAATATATAATTTAGGGTTTTAAGAACATCTAAGCAGTGACATTAGACAAATTTTTGAAGTGAAAACTTCTTTAGCGGCGTTGGGCACTTTTTGGTAGGGGAAAATTTTATGGGTTCGCGTCACCGACATGCTCTCACTGGCGCACGCGCAGTGTGCTGTTCGCCTTATGGCACTTTTTGGATGGGGTGAAATCTCGTGCGTTCTCTAGAACAAAATGAAATAATTTAAAGTACAAAAAGTCTAAGTATTGCTGAAATTAATGATGACAATGATGCAAACAATTAAAATAATGTTAAAAATCAAGTACATTGAAATTTAAGTAAATTCAAATGCTATCCATAAATAATATGATTGTATATTATTTGTTATTTCAATCGAATTGTATTTATATTTTGTCATGATCTTGTACATCTCGTAATATATTTGAATAATAAAAAACCATATAAACATGCATTTAATTGTTGCTCGGTGTGTCAATGGATGTGAAAACCAGATTGGTTGATTCAAACATTATGAAATTTCAAATTTAAATACTAAAAGTTCTAAGCTTTCACTTCTATTGGCAATCTCTATAACTGCCAATTTTTTTAATTTAAATCATATTACGATATTATAGTTGTTAATTATTCTCTGCAAAGTTTTCTTCCTTTAAACTCGAAGTTACGCTACGAAAATGGATAGAAAAACGTACTGTCACCATGGAATTAATTACTTTATTAAAATATTACAAACATATCAAAATACGACAAGACTTATTTATTTTATTTTGAAATCAATCATACGTTTTTAAAAATGAATTTTAGTATTTGATAATGTATTTATATGTTGATGTATTTTCTTTCTTTACAAGATTTGCCCAATACTTTACAAAAATATGTTTCCCTTCTGCTTAGTTAAAAAATTTATAGATAAAAATTTCACTTTATTGTCCATTTTCAATCATTCAAGAAAAAAATCGAATCTCTTTAGCATTCTTTAGATAAATGGGATCATCTAAACACAAATTCTTTTGAGTAAATTTTCTTAGTGAGAAAAGAAATATTAAGCACAAAACAAAAATATCTCAACTTCCCGAAAAATTTTTCTATGGTAAACGTTTACTGGATAAATAATGATGTGAAATTAATTTTAAAAAGTCGTTCCTATTGAATGATAAAGAATTTTACATTGTTTACGAGAAACAGCGTATTTTTCTGTTTTAGCATTAGAAAGAAATCATTAAATTTTAAGATTCAAAACAAACACATTCTTATAATTATTCATTGTATGGATCTGATTATAAGTTGAATTTTGACTTCTAATGCATTGTTATTTCGCAAATGTTATTCATTATTCTGATTTCTTAAAGAAACAAGAAACAAAAATGCTAAAACCTCTAAATGTTGTTTGTTTTTTGTATAAGTTTGATTTTAAAAACATGGGGTTTATATCAAACGCTACTTTTAAAAAAATAGTCAGAACTATTTGAGCTATTAAAACGATTTTCCCTTTTTTGATGTAGTCATATACAATATGCATATATATATATATATATATATATATATATATTGCCTTTTGTCTTAAAAAACGTTATTGTTTTGTAAAATTGCTGAAAATATTCAAAAATATATTTAAAAACATAACAAAAGGATTTTGAATTGTGTAAGTAATAAAAGAGAAAAACATTACTTTTAAACTTTGCAAAGATTTTTTTTTCTAAAAAATTACCTTAAATTGATTTTTAATTGCAAAATTTTTAATCAATGCTGAAAATCGACAAATCCCATGTGTGTTCCTTTTTTTTCATTGCACTTTAAAAATTTATTAATAAAATATTATGAAGCTTAAAAATTAGAAATTTATGTTATGTACATAAATTTTAATACTTTAAAGAAAATTTTGAAGGTGAATAAAATCCAATTTGAGTAAAACGAATGAAATCGCAGCAAAAATCTCGTAAAAAAAAAACCAAGTATCCCTTCATGAAATATAGCATTACAATAAAAAAAATAGACTTATTTTTTAAATTTATGTTGTTATTGGTAAAAAATTTGTTTATACATTTAAATAATTATTTATTAATCATTTTAATTAAAATATTTTTTATAAGTCTTAGCTTTATAGCTATAGCTTATAGGCTATCCAAAATGATCGTGCGTATGTGATGGCTTAGTGAATAACATTGTAGTAATATTTTTAACGCGAAACTGATGCTTTTATGAAAATATTTTTTTTCTTTCAAATAGGCTGCATTTTGGCAGCTAAACCTTTGCAGACACAGCAATTTCCCAAATGTGAGAGCCATTTTATTGGTGGCTCACTCTAGTGGCAGCTAACACTACCAAAATTTCGACGCTTGAATTTATTCAATTCATGTTCTCGTCGAAGATAAAATAATGCCATGATTTAAGTTTTCCGAGAGTACCAGAGCAAACTTGATACTCAAGGTATCTCTTACATGCCACATAACCATATAAAATGCGCTCCTATGATTTTCACATCTAGAAAATTTATGAACTCCAGCCGGGATCGAACCCACAACCTTGGGCTTAAGAGAAGAGTATGCTACCTGTATGTCACTGGGCGGGCTTTATATCAAAATACCAAATCCTTAAAATAATTTCAAGCAAAATAAAATTAATTAATATTTTTAACCTCATCTTCTCATTTAAATAATTTCCCGTTGATTAAATTCTATTTATTTAGCTAGCAATATATTTCGGAACTAAAATTCTTACTACCTTTTTTTTTAAACTCATTTCAAACTCTACGTATTTATTAAGTAACTGCTTTGAGAAATTTCTCCGAACAGGATATTTAAACGTCACTTTTCACGAATTTCGTGTTAAATTGAATTTTTATTATTTAAATGTACGAGAGATGAGCTGTTTAAGCAATCCACTGAAATCTGCAACAGCGAAAACACGCAATAATTCCGACCACCTGTGTTCATGCTCACGAGGCTACCATGCTCGGCGTCGAAGTAATTCCGTAAATTCTACGGAAGGTTTTGAAAGGGAGTATTTTAGTTAATGATTCTGCGAGTAATTTCATCAAAATAAGTACATTTCTATTTAAAACTTAGACTTTGTATTAGTATATTTATTTGCAGAACGTGGATATGCATTATTTGATTATATAATGCTATTTTTTGTAATAAAAATTTGAATTTTCAATTGTATGTAATAATAAGGCATTCCATTTTGACCTGAGAAAGGATAAAATATTTTTGAATTTAATCAAAATTAAAATTATATTTTTATTAATTTCTAACTGAGTGTATAGTGTTAGCAATTTTTTTGTTGTTGTTGAAAAAGTTATAGTTGAAAAAAATTATCTAAGAAAATTTATAAAATTCTATACAAAATTAAATTAAACCTTTTTTTTTATTTGATCATCAAAAAAAGAAAAGAAAAGAAAACGTGTTATTTCATGTAAATTAAAAATGATAGGATACTCAAACTTACATTTAAGAATCTATTTATCAAGTATTATATATATATTTTTTTAAATTGAGAAACTTTGCTTCATATCCTAAGATAATTAATAATATAACCATTTTATAAAAGTTTAAATTTTTTTTTTTGACAATTGCATATTTTCTTTTTAATTGAAACTATAAACGTTTTAGAGTAAAACAAAAATAACTGAAAGGAATAATGAAAATAACATACTCGCTTGTCCGCTATTTATTTTCTAGTAAGCTCAAATTTTTGAACAGTTTTTTCAATTAACAAACTGTTACTTTTTTTTCTGATTTTTCAAAATTCATCACAATTTTATTTGCTGAAAATATACTTCTATAAATTATATCTACCAAACTTTAATATATTCTGATTTTCTATTTACTTTTTCCACCATTGTTGCTCGCCAAATCTATTTCTTCCCTTATATGAGTATTTTTATTTTTGAAATGATCAAACGTAGATTAATTTTTTTTATTTCTATTAAATTTCAAAAATTTGTTATAATTTCATTATTAACTATTTATTTAATTTTTAACATAAAAACTTTCCTGTTTTACATAAACTATTATTTTAAAAAAAAATCTTAAGAAAATCATGATTAATTGTTATAATAGAAATATTGCAACATACTCATACACATTTTAATTTTGAATTTCCCAGCAAATATTACGAATAAACATGTTATTTTCTGTAATTTATATTGCATTATATTTTCTTGTTTTCTTATATTGCAATTATTTATGCATTTGCAATAAATATACAAGATTTATTAAATTGTTATTACAATGTTTAATAGCCTTACCTACAATACAATTATTTATGGAACAAATATATTATTTTTTCACTCCATATTGCTGTACTATTTATTTGCTTCTACAATACTGTTCCATAAATAGACATTTTTATATAACATAATAAATTATTTCGGAATTTAATAAATGCAATGGTTTTCTACTTTGCTATTTTTCCAGTTTTGGGGAAAGTAATCAACACTATGTATTCTAAGTCTCCATATTCCCATGATAAATTCCCATAAAAGATATTACAATTGTTATGCTATAATAAAGTTCAAATGAAGCGCCCGCCCCCACCTTGCCCCGAAAAAAAGGCTTAAGATGAAACAAATCATTTTCAAAAGTAATTATTCTGCCTCTTATTTTTTCCGTTTATTTTCCTTCCATATATTTTGCGATACAAAGGAAAAATTCAGTATAAGGAATTGTTACAATTACTTGACTTTAAAAAATAACTATTTAAATTTTCTTAATAATTATCTTTATTAAAAACTTATTCGATAAGTGTTATTTGTTTGTGATTGGTTAATTCCGTGGTATATAAACTTTATCATAAAAACGTTAGATTGTTTTAAATAGTTTACTATAGTAAAAGGAATATAATATTGTCTATAAAGGAATATAAATCGTCTATTGGTATAAAGAAGAAATAATTTGAAAATTCAATTAGTTATTTATTTATATATAATTAATTAATTCCTTATTTTATTTCCTTTCCCTAAGGACTTTCAAATACTTCAGACAATTAAGGTATTATAAACATAATATCGTTTATAAATATTTACATTAAATATATAACTTGTACTTTTTTTTCTAATTGTTGAATAATTGCAAGCGGATTCCAGATCTTTACAAAGAATTAATATTTAAAAGTTTTGTGTATAAAATTTTTTTTCAAAAATTAGTTTTTTATACTTATTTTTAAAGAATGAGAACCACCTTTTGTTAATGATATATTAAATAATATACTCCTATCTTTGTATTGTATTTTTTAATTATTAAATTATTTTTTAATTTATTTATGGAAACATATCTGAATGGCTCATCCATTTTAACTCTTTTTTTTCTACTCTATTTTTTTTAATTTTTTTCTGCTGCTTTTATGTTCTCAAAAATTCTTATAAAAATATATCCATAAGGGAAAAGTGAAGACCTTTTGCAATGTCGCAAAACAGACTTAATTTAATATTTTCAGTAGTTTTCTGAGACCCAAAACTTTAGTGATATATCTAAATTTTTAACATCAAGAAAATGTTCATAATCGTCTAAAAAGTTTACAAAATCACTCTTTCAAGACTTTTTAATCTATTTTCTCATAAATTTGACAAACGTTTTTTTTCTACATTCTCAATTATTGTTATTGTAGCTATTTTTACTTGTGATTGACAGTATCTTGTTTAGTTTGTGTTTAAATAATTTTTCTACAAGAGAATTTTCGATGGAGAGAAGTTTTTGTTTTCCGTCAAAGAATGTCCATTTTCTAACCCGGAATATCTTGTCTTTTCTAAAGTATTAGTTTATTTCATATTATGAACCTCCAAAATACATTTTTTTAATGTAGGGTAATGGACAAATTTAAAACTTCTATGGGTTTCTGGGAGTTCATGTGGACCCCGGCTGGCTAGTAAACGGTATCTAAATCATTGTAATAAGGAAAAAAAATACGAAACTTTTTTAATGAAACGTTATGGAATGATATGAAATATGCATTGTTATCAAACTCCTGATCGCAATTTATTTTGTGAAAATCATATCAATCTGATATTCTAGCTCCGAAATTAACTATTCTGAAAGGATGTTGTCATATAAAATAAATTCATATTTACTTTTGTGTTTATTAATGTCTTTATTTTTAAATAGCGCATTTAAATTAAGATAATTATTTGTGAATTTAAATTTTGAACGGAATAGTAACAATTGTAATTTAAAAATTAATTTTAGAACAGTAGTTTTCAATTAATTTCTCAATTTTATCGTTGTTTTGTAATAAACGCTTTTTCCGCTATAGTACAAATTTAATTTAATGACAACATTGTAAATCAAGAAATTTTTGATTGTTATGCTGTACTATAGTACCACAAACAAATAATCACTAGTAAAATTTCAATTAATTGTGATAAATTATTTGATCTTAAGAAACAATATTAAGTATTAATTTGAAAAATTTATTATTTTAAGAAGGGTTGATATACTTCTTTTTTGAAACTAATACAGCTTTTGAAACTAAGTTGGACCCAAAACTACACTTAATCGTCTTAAAAGTGTAATTTCACCTGATCATAGCCTTCAAACGTATCTTTACTTCGATGGTCAGACAGGAATATCTCCGCCTCCTGGCGATGACGCAATTACCGGTGACATGACCACGCCTTCTTTCCCACGGAGACACGCCTCTCTTCATTCATCTTTTCTAGGACAACGAGAAACGTCCATTATCTCAGTAACAGGTTCGCGAATATTCTCTTCTACTCGTTGCCATTTGTTGTGACAGAAAGAAGCTATCGCTCATTTATTCTATATGTCTTTTTTTTGGGGGGGGGGGGGCTCTTAGCTTCAAGAAAAGACGGGTGTGGTGCGCACAGAGTTTCATTTATTCCACTTTTTGTGAGACAGATTTTTCCTCGTGTTCGCGTGCATCGAATTTTTTCTTGAGCTGCTTGACTGACAGAACAGATTTTCAATGGATTTAATGTGCTGCTTTTTAACAATAAAATATTTTCCAAATTAAGGAAGAGGGATGAATATTAGCATATGATCCTTTTGTTTTGTGTTTTTCTTTTGCATTACAACATCTTTCAAAAATGAGATAAAAGCATACGCATTGACTGAATTGTACAATTTCTTAGTGGTAAAATCAATCAACTATTCTAGAAATTGTTCTGAGATTAAATTTTTCGAAATGATTAAAAATTAAGGAAAACTTCAGAGTTCAAAAATTGAACATTGATTTTTTTTTCTAAATAAATTAGAGGAATTGCGCAATAATTAGTGTAAACTATATATACTAAACTACATTGGAACCAATAACAGTTATTATTGTATAATCAATAACGGTTAGTTTTGATATTTTCTTACTAATTGTAAAATCAGTATTTTGTTGATGTAATTAAGAATATTTCACGGTAATGTTTTACAAAAAAATTATTAGAAAACTTTATTTTTATAAATGTTATTAAATTTTTTTTAGTAAAAAATTTCTATACAAATTTTGAAAATCATTTAGTTATATTGGAATGTAAATGAATATTTCAATTTTAGAAAGTTTTTTTTATACTATTACTATGATTATAAGCACTGTTTGCTTTTTCCCCACGTATTATTAAAATATTCATCCAAAATGAGAAATTTTAATCAAAATATAAATGTAATAAACTTACATTTTACATTTGTATATTCCGGTTTAAGCCCGTATTACTCACATTGTATTTCAATTTATTATTCATCTTAAATTTTGAAAACTAATGAATAAATATGAAGTTTATTTAAAGAATTCATTTTTCATTGAATGTATTTCAGCAAAAATGCAAGTTCTTTTTTTTAAAGATTCGTTTAATTTGTCCTTTATATGAATGTTTATTGGTTCTGCATCAACAGTACTTGAAAGAAATAGTTTATAGCCCAAATATGTTGTTTTACTTTACAAATCCTGTCTACAGATTTTTTCGTTCTTAGATAATTTGAAAATCAACGTACGAAACGTTCAAAATTGTTGACCAAAGAAAGTAATTGGTAATTTTAAATGCACATGACCAGTTGTAGGATAACTCATTACCATTAAAATAAAACACTAAATTGCATTTCAGTAAACACATATTTCAATTACTCTCCCTGCGTTGTAAAGCAGATATGTATATAGTTAATATTCTCTACTATAAAGAGATTAATTATCAATAATCACTATAACTGAAGATATATATATATAACTAAACAATGGTTTGATAATCTGCCTTATACTATATTGCCTTATGACTGTACTGTTTCAAAATAAAATTTAACTGATTTTTTTCCTATTAACTTATCTATTTACTTAACTGTATAAAAAGTTCCCTCCCTTAATTTTAATTATGGAAGGAAGTGTATAACTGAAATTAAAAACAAATTTTATTCTTAGTAACAGTTCCTTTAAAATCTAAAAAGTTCCTCCTCCTTATAAGATTATAAAATCTTATATCGCGTAAGAATCAAGAGGAAAGAACTGAATTCGCGCGAACACGTAAACAAAATTACAAAAGGAAGTATGTGTTCGCAGAGGAATGTAAATTTAAATTACTCTCAAGTTAAGAGTTGGTGTTGCCTAGGAAGGGCACGTATTTCTGGAATTATGTGACTTTAAATATTTCCAAAATCTTTTTGATGAAAAGGAGTGACGTTGGATATAAATTTTAAAACAATGTTATTTAGCACTTACAAGGGGGGAAACTCTTAACTATATACGTACGTAGCATGATCCAAAAGTTTGGGGACAAGGTGTAGAAAACCTTACCCTGGATAGTTCACAGCATTGAAGTACGTCCATCTTCAAAGTAATCCCCTTGGGCGACGATGTCCTTCTGCCAGCGTTCGTATAAGTTCTGGAAGCCATTTTTCACAACTTACCGTAACTCCTGCAATCCTACTTTCACTTCATCTGATGACTCAAAATGACGTCCCTGTAAATGCTTTTTCCTTAATGGCAACATGGGACTAACTGTGGTGAATGGGGGACGCGGAATCCTTTGGTGCGAGGAACTGTTTTATCAATTGGGATCGATATGCTGGTACATTGTCATGCAGAAGATACCAGTCGTCATTCTGCCAGAACTGAGGCAGTTTATGACGAATCGATTCCTTCAAACGTCGTCTTTGAGAAGTGCGTAACCTCAGTGATTTGTTCAAGCGTTTGGCAACGATCTTTTCGAACACATTCAGGCACCAACGAGTTCCGTGAAGTCGAAGGTCATCCAACGCGGTAAATGTATTCGATGGATTATCGACCCTCTTTAAAACGGCAATACCATTCGTAAACCTTGGGTTTCGCGCCAAGGTAGATTCCCCATGCACCTAAGTTATCATTTCCAAAGTCACATTTGGTGTTTCACCTAAGCATTGACAGAATTTAATGTTAAACGAAGTTCAAGAAATGCCATCTTTCTTATAGACCGTATAACAAAGCTAACTAGCTTCGGAAGATAACAGTTGCGTGTGCAGTTTGGTCACATGACCAGCCTGGCCAAATACGGGAGGCTTGGGGAAATCTATTTCAAGTGCTTTAAACTTAGGTACTTGCTTTCGTCGTCAGCAATGGCCACAGTCCCCGAATTTTTGATCGTATTTCGTATAAGAAAGAAGAAAAATACATAAGTATTCGATCCAAATAAAAATGCGCCAAAAGTAAAGTTTAATTTCGCATATATAGCATCACACACACACAACGTAAAAATATAAATATAGTGGATATTTTAAATTTGACTACCAAATGAAACTTTGAATTTTACAAAATTTCGTATTTTCTCCCTTCGAAATACCGAATTATTATTTTTTTTAAATTTCGCTTCAAGAAATAATTAAATTTAGAGAAACATTTTATTTTTCTTAAAAAAGTGATTCTCAACCACCGTGCCGTGCCACTTTTATGTGCCACCAATTTTTTTTAAAGTTTATTAATTATTCTCTGAGAGAAAAATAAAATCTGGAACCGAATCATTCGACCTTTTTTACAGAAATAAACTAAGGGTATTTATTCATAATATATTTAACTTCTTCTTTCGTGGTGATAGAAGTTTATTACAGATATCTAAAATTCTTTTAAGTTTATTTTAGTGTTAGTGTACCGCCAAATTTTGAAGTTGTTAAAAATGTACCAAACCGCAAACAAAAAAAAAAAGTTTAGAATCACTGTTCTAAAGGGTTTGATGAAATTATTTAATTGCAAATATTAGAAATCTGAATTTTCTCTACTGTTATTAATGCGAAAATGTATTGTTACGAATTTTATATAAAATAGCGTAAATAATTTGTATTTAGATGTGCAAGGCATTTATATTACTCTATGCTATATTTGTTTCACGTTAAAATTGTAATATTCACAAGCAACACCGTCCTTTACGTTATAATGGCGATTCAGTGGGAACTTGGCGAAATCTTGGCGATAGAGCCAAGTTGGCATCATTTTTGGCGACCATTTTAACGACTTGGCGATCAAGTTGGAGACCATTTTTGGGGAGTTACTCTCTGGATTCTTCTAGAAGTTAATGAAGAAATCCACTAATTCCACGATCTATGACGCACATACACACACAAGCGCATCCTTCTCGAAGTTTCCGCCACGGCTATAAATAGAGCGATACTCGCCGTAACAGTCAGTCTTGTTTCAACCAGATTAGTGAGCATTGTTTTGACTAGTGATTAGCTCGGCTATGCTTGTGAATAAGCTTATACATACGTTTATTTTAGACACTGCTTATTGTGTCTGAGTGCTGCTGAAATCCTCCTGGTATTTATTCTGTGAATTTTGCTGTTGAATCCTGTATTTCAAGGATTGATTTACGACAACAAATACTCATCGCTCGTAGAGAATCGCCTTGTTGTTTACGACTGATTTTGCATAAAATCCTCGAACCCCGATCAACGTAACAGTAGGTTGAAACTGATATGATTATTTGTGGCAAACACATAGATTTATGTAATGTGCTTAATTGATTACTTATTTAATACAATTAAAAATAAAATATATTAGACTTTTTTTTATTTAACTATCAACATTTAAATATTTATTGACTACTTGATTTTTTTTAAAGAACAAAATGGCCTTGATGTTTCTTCGTCATATGACGTCAATAAACACTCAATCAATCAAAGAAACAAATCCTTTAAATAAACTATAAATTTATTCTAAATGTTTACGTGATTCAATTGATTGAGGTAATTCATAAAGAGAATCTTTGATAAGTCGGTATGATGTGTGTGTGAACCACACAATCTATTTTGATTCTTAAAAGTTTGGGAATCTTATTGATTAAATTGTAGGCTGGGGTTATGCAGTCAATAAAGTTTGTGTTTTGAGTCGATCATTATCCATTCTCAAGTTTTATTCCAACAAATATTTACCTATATAAAAGCAATCCTACTTTATATAACGCTTGTAATTTATTGTTCTTTCAGAAGGATTACGGCTTGATATCTATCGACATATTTGCATTGTGTGAATACAAATTAAATGCAGATTCGTACTCATTAACACCTACTTTGGCTATCTCAAATTATCACCAAAATAATAATTTCTGTTACATGTTAGATATAAAGGACTCTCAAAGTTTTCAAATGTCCAGTTTTAGGAGTTTGGGATGCCGATACATTTCTTCCTTCATGTAACCTCCATTTTTAACCACATTTTATACTTTTCTACACCACTGTCAATCTAACTCATATATTACACATTCTCTTAGTCATTTAACATACAAATTCAATCTGTCGAGTCTGAACGTGCCACGTTAACGTGATGTCTAAGCTTGGAGATTGTGGTGAGAAGAGAGTGTCGTTCTCGAGTTATCACTGGAGGGTTGAAGGATTTGATCGAATTTCAGAATCAGTTCAACTGGCAATAGTCCTCGTTTTGCTTTATAGTGCAAAGTAAATAAAAAATCACTCAATCAATGTGGGAAGTTCACTGATTATATTATTATAATCTAATGTACCACTTGAATGTATCTAAATAAGGTTAAATTACGTTTCTAAGAAATTTCAAACATTGAAACACAATTTGTTATTATTGATATTTATACGAGTGTACTTAGCTTTCATTGTAGTGACTCCTTTCTGTCGCCATCATTGGTTTGAATCTTGGTGACTCGAGAGTCACGCCATGTAGATGGACTGATATGTACATTAAACCCACATAGAGACTCAAAAATCTCAAGTTAGCATCACGTGAAAGTTCGTAGAGTGGGGTGAAAGCTGAGAAGTTTTCTGCTCACTCGATGCAAGAATCAACTGATGAGTTAAATCTTAATTATTTTACCATTGCAGACCTAGTATATTCCCCAGGAGCTGGGATATCATGTTAGTTCAGCACCCTATAGGCGGATACCAATCGCCGCAGGTAATTTTGACGCCCAGTTTCCTCCCTAGAGGGAGGCACCTGAGCTCTGATGATGAGAACCTGTACTGGCATTTAATTTTGCCGAGAGCATTCTAGCCAAACAGACACTCTATGGATCTTTTACATGCCGTATAATCATACGAATGACCGCTGTCGATTTTCTGCATCATGAAAATCCACCTACTTGGACCGGGGCCAAACCTATAACCATCGGTGCAGAAGAACAGCGACAAACAAACCACGTGGTGGTAAAATATCATCATGGTTAATAATCACGCTTTGGCTTTTTAATAGACTTCAAATTTCTCATGTGGTATAACATGGAAGTTCGAGAAGTAAAGGGCAGATTCAAATATTCTCTCATCACGTCATTGGGGTTCGAAATTATAATATTGGAGGGGGGAGGGCTGTCGAGAGGGAATTTAACTTAAAACTAAATCAAAAAATGGGAGTTAATTTCGAAAGGATCATAAATTTTTAAAAAGCTTAGTGTGGAAATTAGGTCACAAATATCTCTCATATTGTTTTGCATCGACATTAGGCAGTGGTAGCTTAGTGGCTGTGCTCAGGGACTCATGGTCGGTGTGTCATGAGTTTGATCCCTGGTGCCACTAAAGACTCGCCGTGTAAAGGTACTGATATGGCGTAACGAAGAATATTAGGGCTCAACTGCAAAGTCAGGTTTTGGGCCTCAAGCCGGATCCTACAAAGGACTGCAAAACCATAAGATAACTTAGGTTTGGGGCCCTCTAGAATCCTGCCCCTCCACCACGATGAGAGGGTTACGCGGGGTGTACGTTACGCCACTGGAACTGATGCATGTTAAATCTGTCGACGCGTGGTGTGGAATTTCGGAAGGGGTTGCCCGCTCAGGTGTCATCCTCATCACTTGACCCTGGTTCAAAATAACGAGGTCCTGAACCCATAGTGGGAAGTTGGCAAAACACCCACTCCCTGGATTGAAATAAATTCATATTTAATCAAAATTTATATTTACTCTTTTCAAATATCAAAACAAAATGTTTTCCAAATTATATTTGTTTTTCTATACATAAAAATAGTACGAATTAAATTTAGTTGTTTAGATTTAAAATCAATGGAGAATCATTTTAAATAATAAATTCCCTTTGCACGCATTTTTCAACTCGACTATATTTTTATCCTAATAAAACGCCTGTCAACAACGAATAAATAAATACTAAAGAATATTTTCTTTTTTCGAACTACAAACACCGAACAAATCTGTACATAAGCAGAGAAATAAAAAAAACCTTAACAACATCCCGAAACTTATATATCTGCTTCTCTTTTATTCTAACGCCGGTATGAAACGGAAGCGAGTCACGCAAAAGAAGGCCAAAAGAAGGTAAATCCAAAATCCGGCTGACGAACGATATCTCTCATCAAGACAGGAGCATTTGGAGGAGTCTTATTTGGCAGTCTCTTCGAAAAGCGAAGATTTCTATTTGGGGCATCTCTCAGTCGGAGAGAACTTACTTAATACAAGAGCGGCGCTGTAATTAAATTAACAAACTGGTCGAGATCCGAACGCTGGCTGCTGTCAAATACGTCCAGACGCGATTTGAAAGATTCTCGCGATTCTTTAATTATTCTGTTTATAGGATCCGGAAGAGTTCTCAATTAGAAAATTCAAAATCCACGCACCAGTGGGATGAGTCCGTTGGGGGATTTGCCTTATTTTGCCCTGACATAAAATGGCATTCACTGAGTGTCGGCATTGATTGTCGGGAAAAGGTGGGTTTGAAGATGTATTTCATTTGCTGGAAAAATAGACTGGATGTTCAGTAACAATCGATTTTATCTCATATTCGTAAGAATAGAAAATTCTTAGACAATAAATGTTACTCGTTTTTAGTTAAATTAGTAAATGTTATTTATGCTTTTGTTTGAACTTTAGACTCTCTTTCTCGTAGACCCTCCCTCCTGCCCCCCCCCCGAAAAAAATTCTGGTGACCAAATGTACATAATACTAAATGTAATTAGGAAGCCGAAGGAAACATTGTCACACTCCGGTGGTTGTACCAGTAGCGTGGGCAGTGGCGTAACATATACCCCGCGGGATGGGAGCCCAGAATTCTAGGGGGCCAAAACTTATGTCATGTTATGGTTTTGCAATCTTTGTAAGATACGGTTTCGAGCCCAAAACCTGACTTTGCACTAGGGCAGTAATAGTATCCATTTCGCCACTGACTGTAAGTCATTGATAAGGCAGATATGCTGTTATAACACTAGTTATTTTTATTTCTGATCACTTTATGAGTACTTTATAATAATTCATTAACCTTCTGAGCAGCCCTAATCTTTTAATATAACTAATAAGATAATTAACGCTTGTAGATCATTTGTCAACAGGGACGTCTTAAAGCATGGGACAACTGTGCCCGGGCCCATGGCCTCAGTGACAGTGGGGGCCCCGTCTCATTCTAGAATCAGCCTAAAAAAATCATGATTCGAATAACTTTAAACGGTCAGATGTTTAGCTCGGTTGTATTCTCCGAAAAACTGGGAATTTAGGAAAATATGTCAACTGACTACATATGATGACCGCGTGTAGACCTACCGCCATACACCATCATTACTCATTCAGTCAAACGGCGGTAGTTGATCGAGGTGGTTTGTGAGATTCTAAGTCTTGCAGATTTATTTATTTCGGTTTAAGGTTTGTACAACTATTTGACAGCATATGCTATGAACTGTCTAGTTTCAAGGGTCATAGGTAGGGCTTACATTTGTGTAAGGGTGCAGGACCTACTTTTGGTAGGGGGCCTAGATCCACATGAAGTCTTAAGACGAGTCTGATTGTCAGCTCCTTCCTAAACTATTAACGCCTTCTTCAAACCAATTTCTCTAGTATTTCCACTGCTCTGAAGGGCATTATAGTTTGAATACTAACTTCAGGATGAACAACTCACGATTTCAGATCCACGATTAACGTAACACACCCATTGTCAGGGTTTAAATAGCATTTTTATAGTAGATTACATCGATGGAAAGCAGTTCTTAAACTCAAATCACAGTTAAAGAATAATTTCCCCAAGAGGATTAGTTCAGTGCTTCTCAAAGTTTCAATATTCGCGACCCAATATTCAATCATAATTTTCATCTCGCCCCCTTCATACATTAAAAATGTATTGAATTCAATAATACTATACTTTGACGCTAAGACTACAAAACGACTTTAACCTCTTAAGTGCCACCGACGTATATAAACGTCTCGCTCAGGTGAAGTATTTATTGCCCAGGACGTATATATACGTCTTTACGAAATACGATCTTTTCTGTGCACCGCTATTCATAACATTATTCTGAAATCTTCGGAATGCGATAAAAAGACCTTGACAATATGTTTGCGAAGGATTTACTTATTTCAGATAATTTGCTTCTTTATTCCCCCCCCCCCAATACGTCACATACTCGCGCCTACGTGCAAAACTGTGGCATTGGGAAGCGAATCGCGTAACATTTAATCGGCAATTAAGGGATTAATGATAAACCGTACAAATTAACAAGATAAGTGTTAATTTCTATATATAGTTTTATGTATGACAATTCCATGGGGTTACTGGTTTTCATTAAACTTGTTCTTAGCTTGGTATTTTTAAATTAATTATAAAATGCCTTGTGTACCACTGATGCATTTATAAGAGTATAACTACATTTATAAGAGTATAACAGTGTAACTGCGTATTTTATTTTTTATTATGTCACAATGCATTTTGTTTGTTTACTTTCAGTAAATTAATATTTTTTTAAATAATTGTTTGCTTAGGACTTTTCAATATGCTCACTCCCCCCTCGTAGAGTTGTCACGCCCCCCAAGGGGGTGCGCCCCACAGTTTGAGAAACGTTGGATTAGTTGAAAACCCGCAGATAGAACCCGTCACAACATTGCCCTCAGAAGCTACACGAGGCTTTTGAAGACGGACCTCATTGTTTTTAACTTTGTCAAGTGATGAGGACAACACTATGTTTTTACAAACTCGTGATCGGCATTGAATCTGTCGAGTCATTGGCTCGAGTCTTGGTACCTCTAAAGACCAATCGTGTAGAGCGTCTGATGCACATTAAACCTTTTGAGGCTTAAAATTCTCACATGTCGGTGTGATGTGAAAGTTCTTAGAGCTGGAGTGCCAACTGAGAAGTCATCCTCCTCACTTATCCGTGGTCAAAATTTGCATTGTTTATGGCCAATAGCCTAAGAGTAGTTTCAAAGAATGCATCGTAAACATACAATGTATTAATTGAAATGTGTGGTTATAAGCAATGCAGTTTCCTGGTCTGCATTCAAAAATTTTAAAAAGTGAATTATCCAAATGAATCGCATAAAGTAGTTTTAAGCTTTACTAATTTAGAAGCTCCCCTCTTCCAAACTGTAACATTTTCTGTATCGGTATATAGTTCACTTCAATCTTTTAAACCTGAAATTCGGGAGAGATATTTTTAGTAGCTTTTTAAAGATGTTTCAAAATATGAAATGAGATCTGAAATTTAAAATGCACTTTGTTTGGCTCTTATTTCAATATTTTCTAATTTAAATAATTTTTTATAGTAATACCTGAATTGATATCGAATTCATATTCTCGAATGTTATTAAATTTTAATACAAGAGAGAAATACATATGTATATATATGAACTTTATTTCCACAATCTATTTTCAATAATAATGAAGAATGATGACATGGATGATACACATATCTTTTCATAATTGTTATTAGTTTATATAAATATTCTCATTCAAATCACACACACACACATGTAGCTTCTTTTAGTTTTAATACATAATATTATTAATTTTGATTCATTGAGCATCCATTTCTGTCTCTTTCGGGTATAAGTAAAGGGGCAGGGGACAGGATTTTTAATCAGAATTTAAGTTTTCGATTGGACCTCTTCGTTTATTCTTCAATCAACAACTTTCAATAGTCAAAATAAAGAGAAACTGGGAATTATAATAGGAATATTTTAATCACGTGTTCAAATAAAATAAAACCATTGTTATGTTACAAACTGTGTAGGTGGTGTTAGTGAAATGCTTGGGGGCACGTAGGTTTCCCTAAGAAAATGCATGCGTAGGCTGTTTAGTTGTTTTTCTATGATTAGGAAATGAATCAAAACGCAGTGTTTAATCTTTTTAATATGGGAAATGAAATGTGAGCTGGCGTATGGATAAATGATATCCGTAACTTAAGTACACGAAAACATATTCAAAGTAGAATTCAATTTAATATTAAGCTAAACATAATTTAAGTTAGTATTTACACATGTATATTCGATCGCGCTTGCTACCATTGGGAAATATTGTATTTTTAGGAAGAGGAAAAATAAATTCTCAAAATTAATTTTGGAAGTTAGATTTTTTTTATTGAGGGATTAATGATGATATATCGCTAATAATCATGAAAAAATGCCTTAATGATGTTGTAAAAAAATATCGCGAATTGTTTTTCCCCCCATAAGGGTTCAAAGGAAAGATTAAATTAAACCTTAAGGACTTGGAACTAAATTTCAAAGTTCCTTTTTTCAACTAAAAAATGACTTTTTTTATTTCCTATCATGACCTTCCTTTCTGTGTTGTATTAGTATTAACTAGAAAATAAAAATGAATTAAAGGTATTCGACTGATTATGACAAAATACAATAAAATATGAATGAAAAATAAAATCCAACTAAGAGAATAATGAAGAGAAGTACAAAAGAAAGGAATTAAATCATATTTTATTATTTCTTATATATTGTTCGATTATGCAACCAGAAAAATATATCTAAATAATTATGATTGTACAACGAAAATTTGATTTCCACGTGCTTCTGCATTACATTATAGTCATTTTATCCTAGATTTTTTAAAGAGAGAGAAACATCACTCATTGTTAGTAATGTTTATTTAACAAAATCGGAAAACTCTAAATATCGAAAAAAGGAACAATCAGACATGGAAATTCACTTCAGATTTAACGATATCACGAGTAAGAAATCTGTAAAAATAAATAAACTCCAAACGGAAAACAGATTATCGATTGTTAAAATGCGCTTTTATTAAACCATTACCAAGTGATAAAGAGGCCCTTGGAAAAAGAATATTTTTTTTCTTTGCCTTCATTCTAAACTTAGTCTTAAATAAAGTGGGAAAAGAAAACAAAATCTTTTAAGTTTAAAGTCGGTATTAATCACTATTAAGCTCGAACCAATTGAGGCGATCTTTTAGATTTTAAAATAAAACGAAAAGATTTCCTTATAAGGAAGAAAAAGGATTAACCCAATCAAAACTCTCTAACGTCATTATTATTAATCTCAATTTGATCCCACTAACAATTGCAGAAGGAACGTTGCAGTAGGACCTTATAATCCGTTCCGGTACAGCAGATGATACATCACTGTCGTGCGGACACTTAATCAAAAGCGATTTAATTTGCCGCTTGGTTTGGGGTAGCTACCGATGGGTTTTAATTACTTTCCAAAACTATTAATCGAAAGAATTTTGTTGGTGCTACTGTTTTTTGGAGGAGGAAGCTATCTTTTTATTGGTTTGTTTATTATTTTCTTCGTGTGGAAGGAAAAAAGGGGGGAGGGGTTGTTTTTCGCACTTTCTGTTATAAACGCTCTCATAGGCTTCGGTTCATTTTAACGCCTGGAAAACTTCGCGGCGTTAATTTCTAGCGTTTTACTTCTGCTCCGCTGATTCTTGATTTATTTTTCAGAAGAACGTTTTTGTTTTGTTTTTCATCATTATTATTTTTCTTCTCTCCATCCACTCACCCCCCCCCCGCTTTTTTATCACCCTCCTTTTATATATGGTTTCTAGACTTTTTTTCCGGGGTATTTTTTTTCCCAATGCGGTCACACCGAACGACCCCAGACGCGTAGGTTTACCAGAGAATTGTGTTTGTGTGAAAGAAATGCGGAAAGAGAGAAAAGACAAAAGGAACGATAAGGTTTTGTGGGGGGGGGGAGGAATATATGAAATTTTCAGAATGAAGAAGAGGCTAATGTATTCTAAAGATCTTCACTAGAAAATCGCTAAAAGAATATAGTTGACGCTAATTATTATCTCTATTTGGTAATGTTTAATACTTACGAGATATTATACATAAATATTGAGCTTTAAAAATGAAATCAAAAAAGTCCATTCCTGACATTAAATTAAATTTTAAAATTTACAAATTTTATAATACGTCTCTTGGTTTTGATATCTGTGAATTTTAATGTCTAAATATTTATAAATTACTATAAATTATTTTGTATTAATTTTTCTGGAAGAAATTTCTCGACTTTTTAACATTTATCTTATGTTCATCCATGAGTTTATTTTTTACTATCTACAAATTTTCACTTTTCTACTAGAAATAAGTGTCCATTTCTTGTAATTTAAAAATTGCAAATTACTTTATAATTTGAAGAATATGTACTTAAATGTATTAGAATTTGTGTTTTTGCGAAAAACTGTTCTTTATATTTGAAAATAATGGACATCCAACATTTTGAGTTTATTATACAGTATAAAACTGTCTTTTATTTAAATTGTAAGTAAAATATTAGCACATATTTTTAAAAGAAGTATTATTTTTGTATATCCCATAATGTAAACTGGGCAAGTTGCATTTGTTCAAATCGTTAAATGTTTTGATTCAAATTTACAGCAATTCCTTATAACTTTGTCTCTGTAGATGTTGGTTATTGAATCTATTTCTGCGTAGATTAAAATCATGTGTTGCAAACCACTTGATATCACTCATGTGAATTAAGCTGAAAAAATTACTAATATGTTTCGATTTATGTAAAATAATTTTTGTTGATCGAAATATAACATTACAAAAATGTTAATTCATTTCAATGTACCTTCAGAAAATATGGTAAAAATGTATTATAATAGTTTTTCTTTTATGAAAGAAATATACAACGAATAAACGTTCCGAGTAAAATAAAGTTTGAAAAATTCGATTGAAGAGAAAACAAATGAAAAAAAATATTAAAAACAGAAATATTTTGTAAAAGGATCTTATTTATAAATCTAAGAAAAATATTCTTGTTTTTTTTAAATTGTTGACAGAATGATGAGGAAAGAAATCCAACTGATGTTTTAATTAATTCAAAATTCTTCTGTGATTTATTTGAAGGAGCACAATTTTTTACAAAAATAATGTATGCAATGTAATGAAGTTTAAAATCATATAGTTATGAAACATAAAAGGGAAATTTTCAAACATACTGTTGAGTATAGCTTAAAATAAAATTTTTATTTTAAACTACACTTCTGAGACATATGTACTTGAAGCAATTTTTTTAAGCAAATATATAGTATAATGAAATATAACTTGAATTTGTTTTTACTGTAATCTCTTAAGAGTTTATTCTAAGAAATTGAAGCATAATTTTCTTTAAAATTCCAATTATTGAGAAAATTTTCAATTTTAATACTTTTTGATGGAAATATTTGTTTTCTTCAGTGGCTCAGCAACTATATTTTTCACACTTACTGGATTTCGTGTTTGTTAAAATCTAGTTGTTTCTATTTTTATACGTTAATATTATTATCATATATAAATTTAAAGTAGAGAGCTGGGTAGTCTAGTGGTTAGAGCATCGGATTGCAGACCGCAGAGCCTCGGTTTGGTGCGCCACCAAATTCCTTCCGAGTACACACGGAGTACGTGCTCGTTAAATCAATGGGTCCAAACGTCTTGTGGGCGGTCGCAGTAGAAACCACAGGGGCAGGGGGCTGGAGAATATTTCCCTCCCCTTCAGTTCCATGCCTAAATTGTGGAGGCGGATTAGGTTGCGTTGCCATGGATCGTGTAGAAGTCCAACCTGTATCAGGCTCTGGCAACTTTCATTCATTTCCTTGGGGAAGGACACGGCAACAACAATAACACATGTTTAAAGCACATTTTTCATTTCTTTAACACCGTTATTTACAATAAAAGCCAGCGTATAACGCGCTACTCTATACTTTCAAGCTGCATTTTTTTATTGTTAAGGTATGTTCGCCGTATAGCGCGCACTTAATTCTTTATGAAGAAACCTGAAATGTGTAAGTGTGTAATGCTCTTATGTTTTGAAGTAATTTAGTTAAGGTATTATCTTATGATTTTGAAGAAATATAGTAGTATACCTCTAGAACTACAACCCTTTAAGTTCATAAAGAATGTCATTTCTGTAAAATAACCATATTTAGACACATCATGTAGAAGCCTTATTTTTTCATATGCTCATCTTTTTTTTTAAATTTTTAAATGTACTATTTTTGTACTCGCACCCGTACATTTCGATCCTATATTTTTGTGTATTAAAAGAGCGCTTTATACGCCGAATTTCCCGGTAACTATTTTGCTTCGATTATTCTTAAGGTATCCGACTACCCTAAAACTGTGAATTTTGCCAAAAATTGACAATTTTTTTTATGTTTTTATTTATGGGCCATCTTATTAGCTTTATGAAAATATCAAGTTTATCATTTTCCGTTCACTAGAACAAAAAATACAAGTGTTTTATTAAAAGCAGATGCCATTACTCTAACCAAGATGTCATACTTTAAAACGCGTTTGACTCGAAATGTGATTTTTTTAAATACTCAAACGGAGCCAGTGATTGCTCAAAAAGTTTTGAAAATAATTAACTAAATTTTTTTTGTGTATGTTCTGTATAATATTAGAAGTATTTTAACCTTTAGATTTATCAATCACTGTTTTATTGCAAAATTTACATTCCCTTATGTGAATATAATCACTGTCTTTTTAAGCATTTTCATATAGCAACCGAGATAAAGTGCTCTAGTTTTTGTAAAAAAGAAAATATCTCTTATCCTGAAGATTATTTCAAAATTGAATAATATAGCAACACATTAGAGAGATTGAAAAAATTGAAATGTTTATAAACCTTTAGTGCAGAATGGGCCGCGTTTATGCTATTTTTGTCAATTTTTACCTATTTTTTCCCATGTTAGTAACAATAATTTCTTTTTCTCTTCCTAATTTTAGCACATTTTTCTTAAAATGCTCTAAACAAATCTAAAAATAACAAAAAAATCACCATATCTCTTTTTTTTAAAAAAAAAAAGCTGTCGCAACCAGTCGGGTACCTTAAGTTTTAATTTCCCATTATATTGATTCTAGCATATTATTCTAATAAGTTTCTTTATAATAATCTTCACAGTTTCATATAAGTGAAATTCCATATGACACTTGAAAAAACATTTGTACAGTTACACAAAGGAAAATTTCCTTCCAGTGCTAGAATATATTTGAAGTGTTTATTAAAGTATAAAATATTAAATTTATAATTCGACTATTGATTATTTCTATCCATTCTTTGAATATTTCACAAATCAATAAAAAGAACACAGTGGGAAACTCCTAGACATATATTTTATAGCGCAAAGGTTTTTCCCGTTTAGAGAAAAGGAGTTCTTGGCTAAAGTAAAATAATTACTGGAACACAAGTGAAGCATTTCAAGAAATTTTATTCAAAGCTGCATTTCAGAATTAAATGTCCCCATTTTATTCTTTTATGGTTAATTTTTAAGACTACCTGACTTTTCAACTGCAACCGTAGCGGAAAAATAATAAAACTAGCAAAACCGAAGTAGCTGGATTTGTCTTAGCTCGCTAAACATTTAATAATGGCCCATTTTCGCAGCACTAAAGTATTCAAAGAAAGAAAAAAATCCAAGCAAAAAGTTAGAAATATGCCAGGCATATTATGAAGTGTGGTCCTTCAAAACTCAGATCTTGGAGAGGAAAATTACTTTTCAAGCATTTCACTGTTTACTTTCAATGATATAAATTTTAATTAAGAACGACTGAGGTAAAAAAATTCCTGTGTAGAATTTTTTTTTTATTTTCAAAAGAGTTCCGAGAAAAAAGAAATTTGAAAGTAGTATTGTGTTGGCCGAGTTGATGGGAGGATTCTTCAGTTCTATGCCCGGCTTGAAATTAAAGATCTTCCATTCTTTTTAGGGCAAGAGAAAACTCGAAATTTATTTTCGAATCTTTTTTTCCCCTCGTTCCGTTTTTCACCATTTTTTTCCCCTCCACCATGTTTTCGTGAAGTAATCTACCATGAACTCTGGAATGGTCGAGGGTTGTTTACTTTTCTCTATACAACCCTAAAAATATATATTTCTTTTTCGCAGTTCAGTTAAAAATATGAGAAAAAGATAAATGTTTTTCGCCTTTCCTGGTTTTCAACAACCTTTCCTCTAAATTTTGCTACAGCGTGCACTAATCTTTTTTTTAAACTTTTTTTCCTCCTCTTTTCCGGAATTTTCTCCCGTTTGCAGAAATCTCAGGAAGTTTTTCTTCGCATATTTCTTAACCTTGAAGTATGGAAAAATAACGGTTGCTGAGGTTTTGTAATTTTCATTAAGAACGCGAGGGAAAAAATTTCAGAATGTAGGGAAAATTTGTTTTGTGTGAAGAGAAGGAATGTTGAACGTCTTATTTAATAAGAAATGAAGCAGTGAAGCAAAGATTAATATTTGAACATCTATCCTCAACAAAATATGTCTAAATTATTTTATTTTCAATGTGTTTACTTCTCGCGTTTATTCAAAGTGTTTTGTAAATATTTTTTAACGTTTCTATTGATGTTGGAATAAAGTTATTTTAGTGGGGAAAAATATTTACAAAGCGTTTGGTCCATGGGTATCTGAAGTGTTAATGAATTTCAGACTAAGCTGTGTGAAAGCTAAATTAATTTCCTCATACGTAAATGCAATTTACAATATAAACAACATTAAAAAGAACTGAAAATTCACTTTTAAATATTAATTTATACGTAAGTTTATGTATAAATGCAAGTGACTATTATATGATGTCATTATATCATACCATCTAGATGTATATTTCGAAATTTCTTTTCAATCTTAGAATAATTGCTTTTAGAAAAATTCTGGTCACATAAAAATTACTTTTTCAAAATTTTCAGTTCATACCGATTCTGTTTATATGAATTATATTTATATCAATTGAAAAATATGAATTTATAATTCTTTTCTTAAAATTTTAGCTTGTACCATTATCGATTTAAGAAATTGAATAAGATTTATTCAATTCTTATAACAGCATGCAAATCACTTACAAAACCGTAGTAGTTAATTCGATACAGAGAAATTGGTTTTTATCTTTCAAATCGATAAATTAAAAATGTAATATAAACAAAATTCCCTAAGTTTTTCATGTATAATGTGGAATGAAAGAATATATATAGATCATGATTTCTTTTAAAAAACCCATTTAGATTTTGTTGAAAATATCCATAAAAAATTTTAAACTGATTTTCACAGCTGAGGAAAAAAGAATTATATACAGTCCGACCTCTATATAACGAAGTCGCTAAATCCCGAAAACAAGCTATTTATATGGAAAATACTTTAGGTAGTGGTTCCTCTTTCAATTTTATTTATAAACCACGTAAAACAAATTTTAAAATCCTAAACACTATGAATTTCAAAAAGTAATTATTCACATCTTTTTGTAAATTAATATATATTTACTTCATATATCTTACCTATCAAAAAAAAGAAAGAAAGAAAGAAATGAAAAATTGCAAGAAAAGTTTCTGGATGTTTTTATCCACTTCCTGAAGAATTAAATGTTTTTCTTTGATGCTCAAGCATTTACATTTTAATATTTTCGAGCCACAAGAAACGAAGCTACCAGTGGACAATGAGGGCTAAAGGTTGCACTTCTTCTATGAAACGCCCAGAATTCTATTGCTCTTGGTGATTTGGGCATCTAATAAAACCAGTTCAAGATTTATGACCACCATTTTAAAAGAAAGAATAACTTGAAATGTCCAGAAATACTTTAAAAATAGAGAGAAAAAACTCAATCACAAGAGAAAAGTTCTTTAAAAAGAAAATGCACACCGCTATTGTGAGGTTATTTTAGGAAGAAAATCGTGAAATGTGTGTTCTTCGTTCCAGGAAAAAGTTCCTATACTGTAAAATTCGTAATATAAAGGTTTGTAATATGGAGGTTCGATTGCACTTGGTTAAAAAATGAGTCGTTATGACGTCATTAATATGTTTACATAGGTATGAATATTATCTGATTCATTTTTTAAATCCTTTCCAAATATGTAAGGAGGAAAAAAGGAGATTCCGAGACGAATTTGATGCTATATTTTTTATCTATATATTGTTGCATAACTCCGTCGGATTAATTTTAATGATCGAAACTGTTTTCACAAATTAAATAGCAGAAACTATATCTGAGAAAGAATCCAGTTAAATTTTATTCTGTCACTAGCAAGGAAAAAAAATTCTTTCATATTAATTGGATTCTAAAAATGGGACAATTATCAACATATTCTCCTCTCATTGTTTTTTTTATTACACATTCCTTGTTAAGTTTAATGAAACTTTCTTTTGAAGTAGCTACTTTTGAATAGTGCACCCTCGTTAATCGCGTTTTTTCATCCAGATTCTTTTTCTAATTTAGATTCTTTTTATGGGAAGATACCAGAGAGAGAAAGCAAAAAATGCTAAGTGCCCAGAATAAATGTATTAAAAAATTCCTTTGTTTCGCTTTACTTGATTTTTGCTGTTAACGGCAACCGGATCGGTATTAGATCCTTTGATTACGCAAATGAAAGCTCTTTTACTTTATCTGAAAAAAATTTATGCTGCGTTTATTTAGATTTTATTTTTTTTCTCCAAGAATTTTTCAGAATGATGCATTGAATGCGGTATATTTTCTATTAATTGTAAATTACTCAATCTACTTAGAAAAATTTGGAACATTGGCATTCTATTTTTAATTAACATCTAAACCCTTTTAATATATATAGTTACCCAGCTTTAATTGCAAAAACATGTTATGTTGCATATTAAAGTTTTACTATAAATAAGTAAATTATTTGTTGATTGTACCCACAAATTAAGCAAATTTAAAAAAAAACAAAACAGATATTAAGGAAGTGCTTTAAAAAATATAATAAAACTTTGTCAAATTTCAATCTTTTGAGGAATCGTAAATATGTTCAATGAACACATGTAACAATTAAAAGGTAATTTTTCATTTAAATCTGAATATATAATTTTAATAACAAAAGTTGATTTTCCATATTAAAACTTTTAAAGCATTTCAACCCTTTTTTTTAAAAAGGTTTTAGCTTATGAATATTTTAAAATTCACCATACTATAAAAATATAGAAGCTTTATGAACATTCAATTGAATAAATTGTTCGTTTGTATTAAAACGCGCGAAGATATTGTCTTACGTAATTGAATTAATTTCGAATGATTTTTATTAGGTGATTTTAATTTTAATTTTCTTCTACAAACTTCTTTGCTTCAGAAATATCCATTTGAAATCAAAATACTTCAATTCTTTTCTTTCAATTTTTGTAAATTTTTAACTATTTGTTAAATTGCTTTCCTTTGTTTATTCCGCACTGATCATCCTCACGATAATCAAATTGATATATTCTGTTGCCTCTGTGCTGCCATCTAGCGTCATAGATCAAAATGCTTGGGAATTAAACCATTATTCCGATCAAAACGAAGGCTAACAAGTGCATAAAATGATTTCGATCGCAAAAAATAAATCAAAATTAATGCATATGAAGTACTCGATACAGTTTCAATGAATTTAATTGTGTGCACTTGGTGGAAAAAATTCGCTTATGTTAATTAAAAGTACGAAAAAAGCTTGAAAGATAAATAAAAGTCGCCTTTAAAGTATGTTTTGTAATGGGTTACCTTACATAAGTCAGAAAAAGTTTAATTACTTAAAAAGCTTTTTTTTAATATATATTCTTTCACAAACAAACAAGTTTTTAAAGGAAAATAATTAAAGTTATGATAAACATTATTATCATGAGCTATTTCTTAGAAAATTTATAAGAGTTATTCATGGAATAGATACTAAATATTTTTTTTTACTTATTTTTAATCGGTCATTTTCAGTTAGTCACTTTTAACCACTTGCAGAAGAATAGCCTTTTACTAGCTGAAAGTTGCAATGGATATATATATATATATATTAATTATTGTTTAATGTGATGATTAATATGATAGAAAAAAGCAAAGATTTAAGTAAAAGCAAAACGCATTTAAGTTTATCTTGTTGAATCTTTAAGAGATGATTCCCTTTTCTCATTTCTATTTGCATGAAATGTATTTATTCGACAAGACTAAAAGCATACACACTAATATGTCACGCAATTCATTCTTCAAACATCTTAATTATTTCGAAATGTTCTTAATCCTGAAGAATTTCATTCAATTACATCACAACAATATTAATCTTATGAGAATGTAACTGAATTCTTACTCTGAGAAATGAACTTTTTTCTTAAAAATTTCCTGAATATTTGAGGAGGAAATTTATATATGTAATATTTAAATAAATTATTTTTACACTATAGTATACCATAAGTTAGAAATCTTTATTTTCGCAGATGATTTGACATAAACTGCAATTTTATTGGAAAATAAAATTATTTCTATTCTTCGAATAAGCTTGTTAAATTTATTCTGAAATGAAGATAAAAAATCAATTATTTCTTTGTCATCATAAACAATGCACTCATTAAAAATATTCTAATAATTTCTTATTATATCTTGGAAATGATTGTGAATGTTTGATTTTGAATTTCTGAATATTTTATGCGCATGATAATAAAGTTATTACTGTTCTATTTTTGTTTTAAAAAAACTCATTGTTGTGTTGTATGAACTAATTTTAATTTCACAAGAATTAATTGTTGTATTTATCAAGACAAATTTGATTACTCATATTTTTCTTTAAAATTAATTTCGTATATATAAATACAATAATCAGTTCTTGTGAATTGTTTCTTATAAATTAGTTTATACAATAAAAATGAGTTTTTGTACAAAAATACGACAGTAATCCGATAATTGACATTAATAGAACATTAGTAATTAACAGAATAAAACATTAATCCAACCATTTGATACTTATTAATTAACTCTGATTACGAACCTGGAATAATTAAATAAGTATCAAATATTGGATCGTACATATACTACATACATATATTATGTATATAATTATTCTCTAACTCAGCTCATTAAATGCATTTTTATTTTGAATTATTATATTGCTATTCTGTAAAAGAAAATTTTTGTCGAGCATAACCGTTCACGTTATTTATTCCCTACTATTAGATCACAATCTCCCTATATATATATATCTTGTTCAAAATTTAAATTGTTAATAAAATACATTTTAAAGCTCTCAATACAGCTGAAATTTTATATACACTATTATTTTGGATATCAATACGGTAATTTAACTATAATTCATAACACGGATTAAAACTAATTGTTCAAAGAATTACAGATACAGCCATGTTGGCATCTTTTTTGGTGACTTAGTGAGCCTTTTGGAAACTTGTGTCAAAACTTTAAAAGGTTTTTTCCCCTCATATTTTAAAGCACTCACTTGAACTGAAATTTTATATACACGATTGTTTTGGGTGATAATACGATAATTTAATTATAATTCATTAAAATTAATAGACTGAAACTAATAATTCAAAAAAAATACAGATACAGCCAAGTTGGCTTCATTTTTAGCGACTTGGCTTAAAACTTTAAAAGATTTTTTTTCTCACGTTTTAAAGCATTCAGAGTTGATCTGAAATTTTATATACACGATTGTTTTGGATGGCAATATGATACTGTAATGATAATAATAAAAATTAATTGCCACTTAATATTGTGATTCTGTCATATGTATGTACATATTTATATTAATTGTAATTATGTGATAAAATGTAACAAAAATAAAATTTTTCTTTGTTGACCTAAGTAGGAATTGACTTTAAGAGTTTTTACTTGTTTTTAATATTAAATCATCTGTTACCTTAATTCAAAATCGTTTGCTGCAAGATAAAATATGCATCGAATTTCTCCATAGCTAATGTTTCCAAATATTACGACTAAACAACTATAGAGAGCATAAAGTGATTTATAAACAAAGGTTTTAAAATTTTCATTTTGTCTGAGTTTGAAATATGAAGGTACCCTAGGGGAAAAATAGTGAAAAAGCACCCACAGAATAAATCTCTAATGTAATATGCAACGAAAGATTTCTTCTCTAAAGATTTTCGAGATGTGGTGACAAAGCTAAATCGTTTCGTTCCGGTAACTTTAAAATCCCCAATATGCCATCTGCCTCCGATGATATATTTGCGAAAGGTTTTTCTGCCACCCCCTTCTGTGGTTTCATTGTGGATAAATTTTTGTCCTGCCGGAATAGCTTGTCCTGTGATGGAATAAAACTTTTCCAGGTGTTGAAAGAATTGTAACTCGTCTCATTTTATGAATTTCATTGTTCCTTGAAACTCTTCGGATTTAATGCATAATTTAATTTATTTGCCTATTATTGTACATTACTATGCACGTAAGAAAAGGAAAATTATTAACTAAAATTACATAAATTGACTATAGACTATCAATTATATTTTTATAAGGTGTTTTATTATTGATTTGCCATAACTCAATTGTGTATTAAGCAAGATTAGTGCAAACCTACACAAAAATTATGTTTTTGTTGTTGTAAATATGTTGCCACCCAATCGACGGTATCAGATCGATGCCTACAAAATTCATCGTGGCGAGGGGCAAGTTATACGTCATTCGTTATCAGCAGCTTAGAACACTATTCAGATAATAGAACGTTTTGGATAAATTCTACCTCAACTTTGATGGTGGACACTGGGGAGATCATCAAGAGGCCTCCTACCTCTCTTCTCCTTCTACTAACCACTCGAGAGCACTTGTGATTTGATTAATATTTAGAGTACCCATGCCACATAGGCATTATGCATCTGCAAACAATAATGTAAAGACAACAAACAAAAAATCATGCTTGATGTTACTCGAAGTGAAAAGGATTGTCTGTTTAACCTTTTAACTGTTGATGGCGTATATATATGTCTCACTCAGCAGGTGCGTTAATTGTCCCCGGCGTATATATACATATTTCCGGAAAGCGATCCTTTTCTTTGCACTACGGTCAATAAAACTCTTCTGAAGGCTTTCGAATTCAACAAAATGGCCTTTACAGTGTTTAAGAAGGCTCTACTTCTTTCAGAAAAGAATTTGCTTATTTATCTCCCCCCCCCAATACACAAAATATGAGGGCGCCTATGTGAAAAGCGGTTGCACAGGGAACAATTTGCGTAGATTTAATCGGCAGTTAAAGAAATACAATGGAGAATACGAAGATTTTAAACATCAAAACTCGTGACTCCAATTGAAAATTTCATCCAAATATCTTTTTTTAAACAACACAGAGACGTAATCACGTTATCGAAATAAATACTAAATACAGTTTGTATTTTTCCATATTCTTCTACAGAGCATTTGTCCAGAATATATCATGGAATCTAACGTTAAACATCTCTGGGCTATGGAATCCAATTCCTTTCGAATGAGCAGCCAAAGAATAACACACGCACGCAACCGAAACCTTTATTAATCGATGAAAGTTTCCTATTCTTGTCAACTAGCAATTCAGAAATGCAGAACAAAGACGAAGAATAACAACAACAACAAAAAAGAACACTGAAACCTCTTTCCTTCGAAAGAAAGTTAAAGAAGTTTAAAACCAACAGGGGGTATCTAATATCGCATCTCAAAGGCTAAACGCAGTGTACGTTTCCTTGCATGGAACAGAAGGCAAGTAGAAATTGTTTTATATGTTGACACAGACTGTCTTGTTCCTTACATCGCTTTTCGAATGATTTGGAGCCTTTGTTCTTGTTCTTTATTAAAGGAGGACCTTCGTTCGGACGACCCCTTGAGGCTTGCTTTTACAAGAAATACTTTTCGTTTTCCTTTGTGCTCTGGACCTATGTCCCGGGTTCTAAATTTGTCCCGATATTGACTTTTCTGCATGCAACTTGATTGTGTTCCTCTACAACCCTTCCTTGTTTCTCGGTTCGGCAGAATGTTCTTTCAGCCTGGTAAACACAACCCCTATGGAATCCCTCTTAATATTTTTTGAAGCACAAAGCGATGGTTCTGCAGTAGAAAAGATCTTTCCCCCACTCCAACCTTCTTTTTTTCCTTTTACTATTCCCAGTGTAAACAGCCGTAGTGATTGCTTCTGATATATTTTTTGTTTGTTTCCTTTTTTTTTGCCTGTTCCGTTGAATTTGGTTTGAATTCGATTCTTTTAGTTGTAGCTTTGAAAGTATTTGCTCAAGAAGTTGAGTAAATATCATCTTTCAGATGTTATTATATAAAATTAGAAAATTGTAAAGAGAAATAATGTTCAAGTTAATGGTTTTCTAAATAGAGCCCTATATAAACTATATAAAAGTACTTTGTAATATGCACTTTGTAACACAAAGATCCATGTGTTTGAGCTTTGAAACAAAACAAAATGTCCCGCTAGTTTTTTTCCCTTCTGTTTCTACCCTAGTTCAACAACCAAAATATAATCACATCATATGCTTAGGAGTTTAATTGAATAATTATCTAAGATAACTTTTTTTCTGAAAAAATAATAATTCTATAACTAATAATAAATAATAATTATAATCTAAAATAATAATTCTATAATAATAATTCTATAATAATTCTATTATATTCTATAATTCTATGCATTTGAGACTAAACGAAAAATTTAATTTGAATGATGACAAAAATGTCACAATTTTTTTATCTTAAGCAATGTCCTACAGTTCTTTTCAGTTTTGGTGATCACAAAATTCTGAAAGATTTTAAAAAAACATTTAGAGAACAGAAAATTTGAAAATGTCTTTTCTTCATAAAGCAGCAGTACGATTATTTTTTTGAAACAATACCATAATTAGTAGTAATAACTTAACCATTATAAATATAAATACAATGAGCATAGACCGTATTGAAGATAATTTAAATAACTGTAAATCAATACTCTTAATTTCAACACCGTGAAAAGAGAAAATAGTTTTGAATGTAACAAAAAATTGTACTGTATGTCTTAAATCTAATTAATGAATTACAAAATGAGTATATAGCTGATTTTCTTGAAATTTAAAATTCTTTTATACTCTACACGTTATTACAATGTGAGCAACGTTAGTTACAATAAAATAACATCCTTCTAAGTTACTCAAGGCTTATGTTTGTTTTAGATTAATCAAAATTTAATTTATAAATTAGGAAGTTATATTATTAATTTCATAAAGAATATTATTTAAAAAACTATGTAAAGGTGAATTTTAAATATTTCTAAAAGAAAGAAATGTATATATTTATATTTTGAAGTTAGTTTTTTTAGGGATAAATACAAACATTTAGATTCTTTTTTTTCCACTAGTGTTTGATCTATTCCATAATAAACCAAAATTTTATAAATTTAATTTTACAAATTTAATTTTAATGCGAAAATAAGCAATTATTTAAAAACACAAAAACATTGAATTAAAAAGGATGGAAACTATAAGATTAATTACAATATTAATTGCCTTATATTTATTTTGAGCTTATACATTTTATTTGTATTATATTCGGCTTGTGCTTTAAGCCTTCCATTAATTAAAAAGCAATGCGAGATTTATTAATGAAAATATAGTTAAAATATTGCTTAGTGTGTTTCTTGTTAACGGTTAACTCTAGTATATACATGGAATAAGTTTTACATTTGAATGTGCTTAAAATACTAGTAATTGAATTATTTTATTCGCATTTTTTTCTTCTTAAAAATACCTTAATCTTGAAAAAATAATTACATTTAAAATTTTAATTTAATTGGAATAAAATGTAAATTTTTTCTCAAGCAGTGAAATTCAGACCTTCATTCTTTTGAAACTAGATGCGGTTTTGAAAAGTATAAAAATGCTGTTCATTCTTTTAAATATGCTTTTGTCTATTGTTAAGAAGACCAACAACTCTTCGAACATCATTTTATATAAGTATTGGAGTGATGTGTGCAATAACTCCCTTTAATCTCATCCAGAATAACTTTTCTATTTTTAATGGTCCTCACCTTCAGGACTCGTGAGTAAATTTTGCTTGCCCGCTGACGGGATTTAATCGTAATCGTATCTTGAAAGTTAATAGCTTGCAATTTTTAAAAATAATATTACATAAGAAACTATCGAACGATAGCTTTCCACCAATCATAGCCTCCGTAAGAGGAATTCACGTGGTTTGTCAATTCATTTAAATATCCAAGTTTCTGAAAACTCCCTCTCTTTGTCGTGTGTACCTAACTGTGTGTTCTTGACTGCTTCCTGTTATGTCGGAATGCTATGTGTCGATCTTATAAATGTCTTAAAAAGGAAATTAAAATGTCCTGAAACCAGTCATGCATTTTTCCTTCAACAGCTCAAAAACATATCACATAATCAAGGAATAAAATAGTAAGGAAGTCAGTTCACTCACCGCATGCTTTAATTAAAATATGCCTTTTCAATTAAGAAATCTTTAGCAAAAATAAAACTTCTCACTTTAGCAACGAAGTTGAAAATTTCATTTTATATAAGAAATAAATTCTAGAGAAATCCTATACACAGAAATTACTTGTTTATACAAAAGATTTTCGAATTTAAATCCTTGTTGCTCACATTAGTGAAAGATAGCCGACCTTGAAACGAACAGAACACTTATAACAACACGATAGAGACATTTCGCTTCAGTATTATTCACTCTCCTTTATTAGCAAGCAAAAACGTACGATCCACATCAAAACTTACAATTTTAGTCTTCGTTGAGCTTGGATAAACCCGCATTCCTCCCCCAATAGGAAAAAGATGGCGCATAAACTAATATAGCGAAGATACGAGGAAGTAGATGCCCAGCCAAGCGAGCACGATATATGCTTCGTTGCAGCTGATGTAATAGTTTGTTACTTTTGCAATAGGTGCGACACTTTTCGTAAGAAGGATGAAGGGGAAAAAGGAACAAAAAAGTAGGAAGATAGAAGGGTGGGGGAGGTCGAAAAGAAACAAGCCCAAGTTCTATGTTGAGGGCGGGAGGCTAGGGCTAACATCTTATGGATGTCCAATAGTCCACCACTCTTCGCACTTCTTGTTTGTGGAGAAATGGTGGGGGTGTTCCGCGGTAAACCGAGGTGAGTCGCCACTGCCCAGTTTTCTTCACTAACTAGTACAGAGACGGTTTATCTTTTACGAGAACTTTATCGCACAATAGCGGCCATCCCTCTTGGGGTTTTTAGTATCGGCCATTGTTGTTTTGTGCTGAATGTTCTTTTATAGCGGATAAATGAATTTGATTGTGTATTATTTTTTTTCCCTCCTCTTGTTCAATCTTGAATTAGTTACTGTAGCTTGAAGCTTCGATTTAATTGGGTTTTCGAATTTATAAGGTAAAGGAACACGTACGAAAGAGGATATATCTAATAAACTTTCTTATAATTGCGTTGTAGGCTGTAATAAGATATTAGGAATTCATCACAGTTCTAAAGAAACTATCAGGTAACCTGCCTACATCAGTGTGCTTTAGATATTTATAAATGATATATTTTACTCTTCAGGGATAATTTAAATGTTATGTTATAGTTAGATTTTGCTAACTGTTATGTTTTAAATACAAAAAATGTTATAGTTTAAAAAACTTAAAAACACCCTTTTATAGTTAATAGAACTTATTTGTAACTTAATCTTTTGATCGCCAAATCTGGAATTAGTCGCCATATCTGGAAATAAGATCTGAAAATGGGAAATAGTTAACTCTGATGATCCTAATCAGGACAATGGAACAGAATTATTAAATTATTGTATTGTCATCAGTCCAGGACATGTGAGAAAATTTCAAAATAATCTGGCCTTTCAAAGTGGGTAAAAATTGAGTTCAAATATTCCGTTACGTACACTGAAACTTATAAAAGGGTGTTAATGATAACAGAAAATTCATCATTTGATAATTGATATGCTGTGCACATACAAATACTGTGTGTATTCCAGATTCCATGTCGCAATCATGGAA
This sequence comes from Trichonephila clavata, assembly GCA_019973975.1. Taxonomy (NCBI): domain Eukaryota; kingdom Metazoa; phylum Arthropoda; class Arachnida; order Araneae; family Nephilidae; genus Trichonephila; species Trichonephila clavata. Next base: position 220,156 of record BMAO01016695.1, read on the forward strand.
ATTAATTTTATGCATGTAGCTCCTAATAAAGAATTTTTACTCGTGTTGTATCTTCCCTGAATTTTTTTGATTTTAGTTTTTAAAAAATATATAATCTTCCTTTTCTTGTTTGATTGCGATTAAAATGTGTTTGTTTATGACTTACGATTCTTTTTATTAAGAAAATCTTTAAAGTTTAAAGAGTTCTGGATAAAATCGTTCCAAAGAAGTGCTTCATATTTTTGTGTAGTATATTTAATAATCAAAACCTTATGTGATAATAAATGATATAGTCGTACTCAATGGGTTGTTTAAAATAGATCTTCAACGTTTACAGAACAAACAATTGTTTTAAATTAGCACCAATTGTAGAGATTTTTCTTTTAATTAATTTTTAATTTTCAAGTTCTTCTTGAAATAAACATAATGCATTTCACTGTTAAAATTCCACGCAATTTTTATCACCATTTTATATTTTTTGTTGGGATGTCATGTCTTGATGATGAAATATTTTTGTATTCACCTAATTGAGCTTGCTTATAGAAATGAATTATCACAAAAGTCATTATTGTCGTTGATTTTGTTGGATTTTGGCATAAAAACCTCTTGCCTGGGTTTTGTACCGAAGAATATTAAAATTTTCAAGATCATTTTAATCCAGAAAGAGAATGGATACATTTCTTCTTGGAACAGTGATAAAGTTATTGGAAAATAGTAAAATCAATTCCTCGTAAATTAAATGTAAGGGTATATTTGAAAAGTAAATTAAATAATTGAATAATTTAACTGTAAAAATATAAATTAAAACACACCCTTTATGAATGTACCAAATAACATTAAAAAAATCATTTTTGATTTGTAAACATAATTAGAAATGTGTATTATTTTCTGAAATAAATATCCTATTAAAAATACTTAAGCTGTGCCATTATCTAAGTGAAACAAAAATCCCCTTTTGTTTATTTGTAAGCTCTGTAACCCAAAACGTTCTATAATGTTCAGATATTTTAGAATATAAAAAAATACATTTATATTTATTCGCCCCATCTTCATTTCACTAAAACAAAATGTTTGTTCTGACTTTCCCACAAATATTAAATTATGCCTACAATGGGATACATATTTGAAGCTTCTTCCTGTACACTTGTTTACCCTGCACCACTTTTACCGTGAACGGATCGTTCCGATAAAGAACGGTCGAGTTCCCCCGAACCGTTCCGCCTGATGAACCGTGTCGTGGAGGAATTCGGAGGCCAAGAAACCGGCCTCTTCACCGCTCCGAGGACGACGAAATTGGTTTTTGGTGATTTCATTTCGACCAACCTCCACGTAATAAAAGAGGAAAGGTCCAACCGTGCAACCCTTTGCCCCTATACATACACGCACAGGGAGGAGGGTAATATACATCTATATAAATGAAAATATATATGTTCCTTTCGGAAAAACGCATTTTTATTTAATAAAGGGTTTTTTTCCCTTGTCGGGTAGGATTACATTTCTCTAAGTATTAATATTGAGAGGAGAAATAACATATATATATGCTCAGAGTGTTTGTGAATCATAGGTAAGGATTTTTTTTTTTTACAAATGAGTGAGAAAATAAATTAAGAAATAAAAGAAAAAAGGTTTACGAGTAGTTAACGAGAGTTGGTTTTGTAAATTTATTCATTTTGATCAGAAATAATTTTTTACAGTTGGAAATTTATTTTCGTGTAGGTTTTAACATCGTTATAAATGAATGGTTTTCAGTTTATTTTACGTTTAAGGTAGTGAAAGAACAGAAATAAGTCATCATTGTTTTCCACATTTAAACAAATACGAATTTCAGAAAAATGTTTAATAAGCTAATTTCAAGTTTATATTTTGCTTTTGTTTCGGGATAAATTCTGAAATCAATAAAATAAATATATTTCATAACTACCGAAACAGCATATATTCGTTTCTCATCATTTGATACATAAAAATAAGTTATCTTTATCTTTGCAGACGTTTTATCAATTAAATATAATATTGTTATCTATGACCAATATTATTTATCATATTGTATAGTATTTATATATATATATATAAACTAATGCATACATACTTCTATATAAAATGTATTACATATAAATGTGGTTTTTGTAAAATATTTTTTTAAAATTTGAAAGAGATTTTAGATAATAATCTCAGCTTTTGAAAATTACTTTTCAATAAATCAAATGATGTTAATATTTGTAGATAGTTGCTTTATGGGGATATTATATAATTTTACTATAATTTATTTTTTCAAGCTGTATTAAAAAGCAAAATTAAGAACCTTTTTTATAAATTGAAGTACTTCGTGAAATCTATGCATATGGAAGACTATACAAAAAAAATATGACTATATTAAGTTTTAAAAACATTAAATTAGAAGAAATACCAGTATATATGTTATTTTAAATATATTCAAATGAAAATACATATCTAGATTATATTTCACAAAAAATAAAAACTTTGGTTAGAAAAAAACGATAGACGCATAAGAAATTTTAAATTTATTTATAGCACAATTTATATTAATAAAAGTATTTAGATTAATTTTGCTTATAAATCAAATAACCAACATAAAGAAACTTAATTATTCTTAACTAATTATATTAATTTAATTATCCCTTATAATAATGAACCTCTTAACTGGATTGCAAATCATTTCATTTAACTAATGCATTTAGTAATTATTTTGCCTTTTTCTATGAGTATTTTGAATTATTTTTTCTTTCTGTGGTGATAAAAAGTCTTTTGAAATGTCATAGTGAATAATAATATTTTAGCAAAAACAATAGACTATTTACTTACAAAAAAACGAATATTATTTTCTTATCTTTGACTGCAAATATTTCGAGATATTATATGTTATTATACTAATGATACCAGATATATTAAAAAGATCATATATAAGAACTATAAATCATATTAAAAATATTAAATGAGAAATCTGAAAAATATAACTTATTTGAGAGTAAATATATTAATATTTATTTATTAAACACTCTATTACATATGTTTTTCATTACATACGATTTTTCTTCTGTACGATATAATTTTAAAAAGACATTTATCGTTCATCGAGTTAAATTTATGCTACATTTTATTTCAAATTTTTAATTCTTTCTCTCTTATTTTAATAACATGAAATATTTTCATGCAGAGAAAGAAAAATAAATACTTACTTTCACTTTTAATGATGAAACTTCACAATTCTTTCACATGAACGAAAATTCAGAAATATGTTTCGAATTGAGCACAACTCTATGACGCAAACGATTTAATGATGTATTTTAGTATCTGAAATTTATTTTTATTATAAAACATTTCTTGTGTGGTTTCCATAGATACAGATATTATTAAGACCGTTATATACATACAATTTTTTTTCATAACATTTTTTCCTTCAAAAGAAAAGTAATGTCTTCAAAGAATACAAAATATCGATTGTGTATTATTTGTAGATAACATTCTACATTTAGAAATTCTTATATAGTCTAATTTTTCCTTTTCGATTCGTTGGATTTGTTATAGAAGCTATGAAATATTGGAAATTTTTCATGCAAAGTCTAGATATCGTACATTTTCTTTGAAAACGATTCAAATGTGGTTTGTTATGATTATATAAAAAAGTTCTCTCGAACTTTAAAGACTATTATTTATTTTGTTGAAGAAAATGTTTTTGAAGCTATATAATATTGACTCTTCCTCATACAAAATAACTTAAAGCTTTGAAAATATAAGAAATAATTTCTAAAAATAATTCGAATTTTTGATTGTTTGTATGTGTTATATATATATAACATGATGCAATGTATCTTTCACAATATTATTCATGAATGGAAGCGTTGCTTGATAATTTTATTTAAATTTAATACATCTCTGTTGCTTTTTAGGTTTAAATTCACTGTTTTATTTTGATTTCAGAATTTTGTAGTTATATGAAACTCTCACAAATATACAAATTGCTGCGGAATCCTAGTAGTCATGGTCACGAACTCGTGACCTAAGTTGTAGAGTATCGGATTCGAGTCCTGGTTCAATGAAGACACGTAGTGTAGAGAGGTTGATGGACGTAAATTCTGTTGTAATTCAAAACTCTTACGTTGGTGTGAAGGAAAAATAGGAGAATGGGCTACCAACTCAGTTTTTATCCTAGTCACTTAACTGTGGTTCATATTTACTAAGTCCGTTGATCTAGGTCTCTGTGTTGCTTTAGATTATGGCTTTAATAAAAACTCACTCACTCGAGTATACAGAACAACTTCTAAAATATCTTTAAAAATTTCCAAAAAAAAAAAAAAAATAGCATTGAGTTTTTAAAAAACAAATTTTTGAAGAGTATTTAATGAACGGGGGGGGGGGTTGTTTTAAAATGATGTTGCTTCAGAAAAATCTTTCTCAATTGCATAATAATAAAACTGCCTTAGAATAATCATCTATATAATAATCATATTATTCTGTAAGAAAATATGGATTTATAAACGTATTTTAACTGAAATAATTCCTGCTTTTTAACACTGTTTTGAATTTTGTCAACAAAATAGTGTATCCAGCAAATTTTATAGTTTATTATTCTTTAATTCTTACATGACTAAGAGAAACATTTTTCATCGTTTAAAATTGGTGATTGCCTGTTTAGTTATAATCTTATTTGCATTTTTTATACAGAATGTCAGAATAGAACTTACGTAAGGAAGAACGCTTAGGGAATATTTAAAAAAATTTCAAATCAATTGGAGCTAATGATAAAACATTTGTTTACTCTATAATTATTTCAGTTTTTATGTGCCATGTAATATATTTCTGTGTTTTCCACTTATTTTACGTTAAGTATAATTTTATGCTATGACAAAGTATATCTGAATATCGGAAAACAAATGCTGATAAAATTACACATTTATTAAAATTAAAATGATACATTGGATCTGAAAAACTACACATAATTATGATTTTTATCTATTCCACGTCCATACAATAAGCAATTGCAAACTAATATTTTATCAACCTTACTGTCCTGTAATAGTTAATGCATTAATTTTCTGATTTTATCATCATATCTTAACATTTAAGGGGACATGGTACGATTTACGGATTTTCAATATTTTCTGGGCTGCCTCCTACGTGTGTATATTATGTAAAACAGATTTTGTGCTCGAAATTTCATAAAAAGCTAGCCATTTCAATTTCCAAGGAAAAAACTTTAAATTTTTGAAGTGGTTTTAAAATGTTACTTATCCTCCAAACATTTACGTACACGCATGTAATTTGATTTGCAAGTACGTCAAACTATGTATAACAAAAATTGGTATGAGTTTTACGATAACATGGTTGGTATTGGTACAATACTTCTTTTTTATGAATGCTTATCGAAAATTCCTTAAAAAATGTATAAATTCTGAGTTCAATTTAAAATATATATATATATATATTGCTTTGATGCAAAAATGCATACCAAATTTTGTTAGATGTATTATTAGCAACAGCTAAAAAAAATTCAAAGCATTAGGCACGATAGGAAAAAAAGCCTTAGCATTTTAAATGAAGACAAACTAGTTATTTTATCTTTCCGAGATAAGTCAGTTTAAAGTTTTGATTTGCCATATGGATGTGAATAAAAAGGAACGTAAAAGCTATCATAATTCTGAGTTTTTTAAGTTTAGAGCTTTCAAATTTTGTGAGATCTTAGAAAAATATATAAAGAATAATTTAGGCTAAAAAAATTATATTTGATTTTTTGACCGATTTTTGTCAATTGAATCGTTTTGTGTGTCCCCTTAAATAAATTAACCTAACTCAATCCAAGCTGTTTTTTATATTGAAATAAATTGAATTTCAAATACTTCTAGATTGCATTCCAATATAATAACTCTAACTATTTTACAGTAGTCTATCTACAACAAAATATGTTATATAAAAGCGATGATAACTTGCCAAATTATCTTTTGAACACGTTCCTTTTGCTCTTGGGCGCGCATATAACTATATCCTCACACTTCACAACTCCGTCATTAACACATAGAGTAGAGACTACAACCAACCAGTAGAGATCCTATCGAGCGAACATTACAAGACAACCTCATCAAGCATTCATCACTGAGACCGTGTTATACACTCGTACCCCAGCCTCGTTTCACAGGAACACATGGCCGGTTAACGTAGAAGTGATGTCCATTAGTCCATTAGTTTCCGCGTGTGCACACGATATGTGCGCCTAGAAATTGATATGCGAAATGTATGTGTATGCATATCACAGTAGAGTAGAGGATTTAAGCATATCAAAGGGAGTTATATAGATTTTAGTAAGTTTTGTCAAGGTATCCGACTGGCTGAGACAAATTTTTTTTTTAAAAAAAAGGAGATATGAGGATTTTTTTGTTATTTTTAGATTTTTTTAGTGCATTCTAATAAAAATGTGCTAAAATTAAAATTAAAATAAATTATTATAACTAAAGTGGGAAAAAATAAGTAAAAATTGACAAAAATAGCATAAACGCGGCCCATTCTGCACCAAAGGCTTAAGAAAAAATTTTCAATTTTTTTCACTCCATTGTGTTGCTATGTTATTCAATTTTGAAATGACCTTCAGAATAAGAGCTATTTTTTTTACAAAAACTAGAGCACTTTATCTCGATTACTATATTAAAATGCTTAAAAAGACAGTGATCATATTCACATAAGGGACTGTAAATTTCGTAATAAAACAGCGTTTGATAACTCTGAAGGTTAAAACAATTCTACTATTATACAGAAGTTACAGAAAAAATTTCAGTTAATTATTTTCAAAACTTTTTTAGCAATCGCTGACCCCGTTTGATTATTTTCAAAAAATCACATTTCGAGTCAAACGCGTTTTACAGTATGGTATCTTGGTTAAATTGGTATTTTTATAAAGCTAATAAGGTGCCCCATAAGATAAAACCATAAAAAAAATTTGTCAATTTTTGGCAAAATTCACAGTTTTAGGATATTCGGATACCTAGTAAAATGCTATGTGAATGGAATTCTTTTTTTTCCCTCAGAGAGATTGCCAGTGGAAATAAAGAAAATGCGTTTATTATAATTTTATAACTATTAAAATTATTTGTTATTGACCCCAATGGGTTTTTGATGGAATTTTTAATACACATTTACGCTTATTTATTGATTTGTATCTGTCGATATGAATATTTTCTAGTTGAAGTATAAAAAAATCAGTGTGGCCCCGCACTAATTTTTACAAAATATATTTCACATTTAAATTTATTTATTCGTTTAACAAAATGATTGCAAATGTTCTAAATTCTCCATTTTTTTAAAAATATTTGGACACACCTAAAATGATAGATAAATACTCACATATTTTTTTATTTCATCAATAATTATTTAAAAAAAGAAAAGAAATACCTTTTATAAGTTATTTATTAAAACAAGTGCCCATTGACTTGTGTCATAAAACGATTACTAAAATTAAGTATTGAAGCAAGATAATTAAAGAATACCGCCATGAATTTTAGCATATGCTTATCGCAGTTTTATTTCATTATGCTTGAAATTATTTATTTTCAAAATAACATAATCATAATAATGAAATTATTTTATCAGTTAAGAAGAGTTTTATTTTATTTTCTCTTCATTGCTGCCCTATGTACTTATTTTAGTAAAATAAATTATATCATTTAAAAGTTTTCGCAGCCCTCTATTTGAAAATTATTGTTTTTGTGTGACCAAAATTGTTTACTCTGAAGGATACTGTTATTTAAAAACATGATAATTAATAATTCAAATAATTCATTCTAATAACATACCGATATGGTGCTGTATATAAATTTTCAGACCTAGGAAATTTAACATTCGTTTTTGCACAGTTATACGAGAATTTTAAACATGATAAGTTCAGATATTTATTATATTATCATCAGATAATTTTTTGTAACAATTATTAAATTTAAATGCACATTAGGTTTAATAATACTAACGTGATGTTTTTTGTAAAAATACTGAATCCGAATGATCTGATAGTTAAAAACGTCGCGCTTTGAAGCTAAGCGAGGAATTTAAAAGACGAATTTTGTAGTTTTGAACCGCAGTCAAGTGATAAGGAGCTGTGACCAAAGTGATTTGAGCTGGTTTCAAATTCTGCAAACTTTTACCAATAGCCCTCGTGTTGCTTAAGAGTGTGACGTAATAAAACAATCATTCACACTAAAACACGTTAAATCTGACAAAGCTCAAAATACTTTCATTAGAATGATTTTGATATGGAGAATAGGGTAAGACTCAAACGTTGACCTTGTGCCGGTCGTGGTAGCCTAGTGGTCAAGGTATCGGATCCGTGGCTGTTTTGTCGTGAGTTCGAGCCCAGCAACACTGAAAACCCGCCGTGTAGGAGAGCGATGCACGATAAATCTGTCGAGAGCTCAAACGTCCTCCCGTTGATGTGGTTTGGTGTGGTAGTTAGGAGAAGTGGTGCCAGCTCAGGTGTCATCCTCGTCACTTGACCATGGTTCAAAATGACGAGGTCCGTCGCCAACAGCCCTCGTGTAGCTGAACAGGGCGATGTTAATATTCATTCACTCACTAACGACCTTGTCATTTAACCATGCTTCAAATTCATAAGACACACGGGTTGTGATTAGAATATCTTATTTTTAAATAAGCAACTTTAATACATACAATAACAAACACAAATAATACTTATGTGTTCAATTGCTTATAATTAAAATCGTATTTATTCTTTTTCACTACTGGACGACATCTTAACATCTAGACGAGTGTTGCGTACTGTGTAATCAATAGTTTTAACTCTTCCAACAAAACTATATGTTATTTAATCAATGTTCTGTATGTATAGAAATATGTGTGTCTAACAATAGGTCATGTAATATATTCTGTAGAACTATATATACCAATGCACGATATACATGTGTAAATGAGGATTTATGTGTTTGTTGAGCTAATAATTTGATTATCTAATCAATTCAACCCTCTAACTTCCCTACCTCTCGATGTGTGTAGCTCATATTTATTTTTAAATATTTATTAGGAAAAGAAATTGTTTCAATTTACACATAAACACCACACTAAATAAGACATGCATTTTTAATCTCCTTCAGTAGCATTTCGAAACCTATCAACTGCAGTCACTATCTTTCGCATCTGAACGATTTTTTTTTGTTTCTAAGAAAGAGAGCTCGATTTTTTTCCTCTTTTTTTTAACATTTCCCCCTTTTTTCCCCCTAATATTTCGCACAGTTGACATAAGACTGAACAGGAGATTATGGGTCTGCTCGGTAATCGATCAAAACAGCCGAACGCAGCGAAAGCATAATTCGGGGTTTTCTATTAGGCTCCGGGAGCGGGCGGATGAGTTTTTTTAGATTATAGCGTTCCCATTCCATGTACCCTTTTCCAGATACTTCTCCGGGAGCCCGTATTATACCTTGTGGATTCAACGTTATTTTTGATGAATCACGTTTTTGATGCAATTCAAAATTTTTCCGAGGGAAAAAAGGAGCTTAGATAAGACAAGCCGAATTCTTTTTTATTATTATTATTCTTTCTTTTTTTTCCTCTGTGTGTGTGTTCTATTTCTAAAACTAAAGGGTTTTCGTTTTAGGGCTGTCAGAACCAGAAAAATATTTTCCGCACTTCGATAAAATTTTTATCTATCGTTCTTATCTCGGGAAAAAAAATAGAAGATGAAAACGCGACAAAGAGGAACAAAAATTGTTTGGGCTTGAGAATATGCCGTGGATCAATTCGCTAAAAACGCCTTAAATTTTAAATTAAAAGTATGCATGTACATCTATTAGCACTCTTTTTAACATTATTGATTACCTAATAAGAAATTCTGTTAACTATTATAACTTGGATAATTACCCATTCTGTTAACTCTAATGGTTAGCAGTTATTTCAGAATAGTTGTTCACTTTCTGGTTATTCATTAAAAGGGTATAATTTTTTGTACCAAATTTCAGAGAAAAAGTTATAAAAAAATCCAAGTTGTATGCTACGAAGAATCTCAATCTAAAAAAAAAGAAAAAAAGTTTAAAAGTTTTCGAATTTATATAGTTTTTATGTAATTAATCATATGATATTGCAACTGAAACGTCCAGTAGTAAAACTTTAGCTATTAATATTTTTTTTAAATTACACTTCCTTTTTTAAAACCGTGCAGAGAGAAAAAAATTTTTCCGATTTTATGAGACTTTTGACTTTTTGATAGTTACGTACGGTTTTAAATTTTTTATTAGTCGTCTGCCATGAAACTTTTCTGCATGCATATATTAACTAAAGCAGTTTGACTTTTTTAAAAAAAATACAATAATGTTATTTGAATGATTTTTAATTTAATATTTACATCAGCGGCGAATAGAAGAAAAACTTGTTGATACAAAAGGTCAGAAAGCTTTAAGAAGCTAATAAACATCTGTAATTTTGATAAAACAACTTCAATAAATATTCCTGAGTTTTATAATAAAATCACAGATTTTCTATGAAGTTATATATGATCCTTTAAAATATTTCATTTAATGAAGTAATACGTTTGCTCCTTTACAATCTTTATTTTAATATTATTGGTTGATTGTTTATTCACGTGGCACTACGAAACTTATGGCTGGGGGAGAAGGATCTCTTAATTCTGTGTCGTGGTCATGTGACGAGACTGACTCTAAAACTGATACCCTACCCCTTCCCAAACTTCCATACCATGGTAAATCGAGGACTTAGAGAGCTTCAGTAGATTTAACGTACTACATTCCCTTTATACCAGAGGTGGGTGAACTTTTCTAGGGTACGGGATACTTCTAATATTGTAAGGGTGTTGCGGTCCACCCAATAGCGTAGGTGTGGCCATTCTTTATTAAAAATGCATGCTTTTTCTTCCTAACACATGTTTCCGACATCGTACCCATCTTTTAAAATATGACAGATTATTATTTTTACTACAGAAACACAAGTAACACAAAATTGTCAAGTTGAGTACTGGTACAACTATAAGTGACTGCTAGGCCATGGAGAGTGAACGTATTCCATGCAACGAGGAGAAAACATACGTAAACCAATGAATCTGCCACCGACGTATGTACCGGGTGGTTATATTTAAAGTTACACCATTTAGATTCATGTAGAACCCGTTTCGTTTATCGGATTTTGATGAAACTTGGAATATATGCTGCATAGACCATGAGGAAAAGGTCTCTGCAATAAAAATATTTCAAATTTTGACCACTAGGAGGAAATATGGTGCCCGAAGAAGGACAAAAAATATGTTAGAATACTTCAAATTTATTCCACTACAGAATATGCTCAATATATGCTCCATTGACATCAACAATATGTGGAAAATGCAGTATAGCGTTTTCAACGGTAGCACGAAGCAACTCAGGAGAAATTTCAGACGCATGGCATATAATGCTAGCTTTCAAATCAGGTAAAGTTCTAATTCTTTCTCTACACTCACGGTCTCTTAGAAATCTCCACAATCATAAATCACAGGGATTTAAATCGGATGAGCGAGAAGGCCATGCATCTGGAAAATATCTGGATAATCACGATTATCGCCAAAGTTAGCACTAAACGGTCATTTAACTTGGCGCCCAATGTGAGGAGTTGCTCCACCTTGCATGCATACATACGGTGGTTTGCAAACATTGTCGTCCATGTAAAGCAGGAATGATTAGCAATGACAAACACAGGCTAAATGATTCTCTGGGTATGGCTGCAAGTTTATATAGAGGTTTTACGGATTTGCATAAGGAATATTTGATAAAAGCCACCTGGTGGTAAAAAATTATACTATTTTTTTTTACTTCAGCCATTTTTTTCCCACAGTCTATATAGTATATATTCCAAGTTTCATCAAAATCCGATAAGCAGAACAGGTTCTACAGGCCTCTGAATTGTGTAACTTTAATTATAACGACCCAGTACTTAATTTGCTTGCTGCCGAATCCCGCGTCATAACGGGACGTGATATCTACACGAAAACCCAATCCCGTGGAAGCGCGGGAAGTGGAATGATGTCTTAATAGCCAATCTCGCTCTATCGCGGGAAGAGCTGATCATCAACTTATATCCTCATCTTCAGTCGGCCTGAGAGAAAAACTCATTTCTAAGCTGGCATCGCAATAATTGGTCCCCCCCCCAAAGCAGTGAACGTGTTAAACGTCATCGTACGCTTCTTATGAAAAAACATGTATCTTCTACACATTTATCGAATCATTTGCTTAAGTAAACGTAGTCCTATAAATTGTTAAATGTCGATTCTCTAGTTCAGCTGGCGTCGGTGTTCCATAAATATGTTTCTTTTAATATGCGCTTCTTAGGTCTTAGTTAAGGTGGTTTTTCCAAAAATGTCTTGTTGGCCCACCGGTCAATCGCGATCGACTTAATGTCCATTCCTGCTCTACACAGTGGGTCTTCAATGGTTTCGAGCCCCCAACTCAACAAAAATAAAGCCAGCTAACAATTTGTTAAGGTCATTTGTCTACGTATTAAAAAGAAAAGTTGCTTAAATATTTTCATTTCATATTATATATATATATATATATATGCTGTACGGGGAAGGTGGATCCGTCAAGTATACTTAACCTTAATTTTGCTGGTCCTAATTCAGCAACAGCTTTAGAAATCATAATAGGTCTCCATTTTAGTCTATATGCTCTTTTGTTTTCTTCCATTTTAAAGTTCTAACTCTGTTTCCTGTTATACATACGTTTTTTTAAAATCTAGTACAATATTCGTTTCCACCATTTATTTTATAGTTATGTTTCTTAGAATCTGGTTTTTGTCTTTTAGCTTTGTTGGTTGTATAATTATATCTTGTTATTTTTTCATTTTATTATACTATATATATATATATATATATATATAGGAATTATAATAGAAAAAAAGCGCTATATCAACTCTATATCTAAGTTGTTCACCATACATTTAATAAATCGACATTTTAAATTTTTAACGACCTCGATAATTATGTAAACATGTAAGCAGAATGTATTACTATATTAACTATCCCGATTTTAAAATATTCTATTTTATCCCGAATGCTTATAAATCATTTACATGTATTTATGTACTCTCTACTCGTATCTTCTTAATTCATTCGGCTATAGTACATCTATTTGAAAAACATATTCGAATATAAATACAATAAAAGATGCTGGTACGCTATACTCTTCAGGCAATTTGAATGCAAAGGAATATTTTAAATAATTTTTGATAGAATCAGAACACACACGCACATATAGCTTGAAATTTACATTGAAATGAGAAGACACTGAATATTTTCCCAATACCACCTTCATAAAAAGCTACATACACCAGCTTATAAAGTCAGTGTTTATCCAATATCTCCTTGTTGGACCTTGAAAATTAGTTTGTCAAAGTGCCGCATAAAAATGAACCAAAGTCCGGTCATCTAATCCCATTCTCCCCGAGTCCGGCTTTAATGACCTTGCTGGACATCATGATTGAACTTTTATCATGCGTCATTAAATTTAAAGGCCTCACATAAAAGGAGGGACCATTAGAAATCTACCCTCCCTATTCTTTATCCTTGGAACTACGCGAAAGTGAGCAACAGTTGACGCTGCTTGGGGGTCGAGAGGGGAGGAGGAAGAATAAAAGCACCAAAAAAGAACAAAATCAGTGGGTATAAAGAGAAAATTTCTTTAGCCTCATATCGCCCCAATTCGGTTAAGCATGAAATTCAATCCCAGAAACCGGCTTAAAACCTATCTTTCTTTTATATTTTTTCCCTTCTATTCCCTTTCGTTGGATATTGGGATATAGCCGAAAGGGGAAGGGGGAGAGGGAGAGGGTATCGTTCTAATGTTTTCAAACTATAGAAAATAAAATAAAATGTAATTGCGCAGTAAAAACTGTTTTGGAAGGCAATTACATCATATTTTTTTCCCCTCTAAAACTTTTTTTTAAAATCATTAATAGCAGGTTTAAGGCTTTTGTCTTATCGGATCTTAAGTTGTAATATATTTGATAAGACTCATAAAATTCCGGGAGAATTACTATTACAGTTGTTGATTGTGTAAGACTCATATAAGCAATAAGTAAAAATACATTAGAAAATTACTTGTTGCAAAATAGAACTTTTCAAAAATCAAAATGTAAGGATGTTTCGAAATGTTTTTAAATATTAGGACACGGAATCTAAAGAAGGTTTTGAAATGATGGATAAAGAAGAATCATATTACGTTCTTAACTTGTTGGAGTATCCCCTTTGCAAAACATTCGTTATTTACATTCTATACTAATGTTGCTCAATCTCTTATCAACAAGCGAATATTCTAATATATTCAATATTTTCTTCAATTTCAAACATCAAAATAAGAGTATTATGCATTTTTCAGACGTAATACTGAATTGTATGCGACAAAAGAAAAAATTAAATTAATTTCTTTTTTTCTTCTTTTTTTTTAAAAAAAAAAACTATTTTACGAAATTTATTGTACATCTGTATTAATGTCTTAAACTAGCTAAAATTACATTTAAATGGCAATTTTTTTGTCATTCGTTTATTTATTTTGTAATAGGGTCCTTTGATTTGAGATTAGAAAATGAACTTCTATAATACTACTCTGTGTTTAAAATATGTAAGGTAATTACTACACGAATTCTTTTGTTTTGGATTTTGTATTATATCACTAAAGATGTTTTAATTCTTTTTACACCATTTCTGTTTTTATTTTACCATAAAATTCAAAAGTCTATTACAGAGGTTTGCTCTGTTGAAATCAGTATATTGCTGTCCCCAAAGTTTCATTTAAAGTAGGATTTTTATAACTAAAATTTGGTACTTATTATATACCTTCATTGGAATAACTTTTTTACGTATATTACAGAAAAGTATGCCTATAGAAGTATAGTTATAAAAAATATTCAAATCAATTATAGAAGTATAGTTATAATAAAATATTCAAATTAATTATAGAAGTATAGTTATAAGAAAATATTCAAATTTTAATTTAAAATGTAGCAGTAATCGCAATTTTGATATATATATTTTTGTACATTCTGCATCCATAATTATTAGGGCAATTTGATTATTTTGATTTATATATTTTACACTACATTCTGAAATTTTGCAAGACTAAGAATATGCATTTCCTATAATAAGGAATTTTCAGTTCTCATTTTAGTACTTCAGATCTTTTAAATTTTTAAATAACATATTCTGTTTTGAACATATTAACTATCAAGATTTTTCATTTCAGGAATATGACACATTGGCAATGTTTTACACCATTTCAAAAGCGTTAAAGTAAATGTAGTTTAATGAAATAAAATATTAAGAATTATCTAGAACATATAAAAATTACTTGTAAGATAAAGAAAAAGGCAATTCCTGTGTAGCTTGGTAAAGGTTTTCAATACTATTATACGTATGAAACCTCTAAGCTAAAATTTAGTGCCTTAACAATTTGCATTTTATTTTTCATGGGTAAATAATACATGAAGGCTTATTCTAAATCATATTTTGTTCTAACAACTAAAAAATTAAAAATCATTTACTTAAAGATTTCAAATCATTCCAAGCTGTTTTCAGTTTCTTCTTTCTGGCTTAGTCCGTTTTTCAGTCTAATAATCTATTTATTTCTTTGTATTTGTATAAACTTTTAATACTGCAAAACTCATACTTAAAATTAGTTTATTAAATCACATCATATTTTAAAGTGAAAGATTATAATCATTTCCTTTTTTCTACTTACAAATGTTACTACGCATTTTATACTTTTTTTTTTTTTTTGCATCTTTCTAAGTAATTAATAAGAAAATATTTTTTCTTGTCGTATTTATATCGATTCATTTTACTTTTAAATTTAGCATATTACCAAATCATGCATGATTAGTAATGATAAAAAATAAACGAAAATGCTTATTTGCACCCCGCATGCTTTTGTTTGTCGACATATTAAATAAATTAGTTCTCAGGATGCCATAAATTGTATTTTATGTCCAAAATGGGAGTGGCCGTGTTCTCATGTATCTTTCAAATATAGCTTTTACTTAAAATTTTCAACAAAAAAAAAATATTCCAGTCAATGTGTATTTTATTGAATATAATTTTTTATCATAGTATTAAAAATAAAATTTCTGACTTTAAACTCTAGTTGAAACTTAGATAAATCAAAGCAAATACGTATGTTCTTTAATTGTAAGAAAATATTTAAAAGCTATCATAATTATCAATTGTTTGAAATAAAAATGCTCACATGGAAACTTTTAGCTATCCAAAGCTGTGTAGAGTTAAATAATTCCCGAAACTGATTGCACTGTATTTAGAGTTTTGAGAAATTATCCCAAATTATGTACGAATGTCTGATTAAAATTTCTACTCTGGTGGTTTATTAGATTAAAAGCAGGTCTATGGAATTATGAATATATTTTCTCGCGGAGATCAGCTATCCTCTCTTGTTTAACATCTTACTCGTCTCGATAAATTCTTAATTTCGCCTTTTCTAACAATTTCGAATCTTAATTCGAAATATTTATTTTAAATATTATAATGGAACATTGCAGTATGAAGTAAAAATACATAAATATAAATATTTGATTTTAGTCAAAATACAAATTACAGGAATAATGTCCTGGAGGATATTTGGTTATAATAGATATTGAAAGTAAAATCATAAGGTTTAATTTAAGAATAAAATTTGAATTCGGGAAAAATTCTATTCTGAAGAGCTAAATTCGTCGCATTAAAAGGCTAAATTGCTTGAAGTCTAACATAAGTGAGCAATTAGGGTGCTAAAAGGAAGTAATAAATATAAAAATGGATCTAAATAAATCTTTGAAGGATTAAAACAAATTAAAATACCAATTAAATATTAACCCTGCAGTCAAAGTACAACATGTATCACAGGAAAATTTAATACATTAACACTGAATGTCAAACTTAAAAATATTCTGAAAGTTGGACACTTAAATCCAAAATAAATAAACTCAATGTAAGATTTTGAAGTATATTAATTTTTCTGGAGCACAAAAGACATATATACGATTTTTAGCTCATTCAATCTTTCGTTGGTTTAAATATTTTTGGACCTAAGTTCTTTAGGAGACAACATTAATAGTTTTTTAAATTCTATACCTTTTCTAATTAACAACAATTGTAATTGGCATACATTTAGACATTTCCCGGAGAGATATCATTGAATGACATTATACCAACTTCTAACCAATGAAGTTACATGGAAAGCTGTCGAACGTTCCTTTTTCGATTAAAACTCCCAGAATATAATTTATGATACAGATGTAATATATGTATATACCTTTAATGTTATGTGTTAGTCATATGCCATGCACTTGATTTTGTCTTCGTCAAATAAAAAAAAACTTCTGTAATTTTAAAAAATTAGATGTTTATGCACGACTACACCAACACATCAAAAAGAGAGTCTCTAAAAGTCACGCTTCAACAAACAACACACACATCAGACTTATAAGAGAAATATTCAGGTAACCGAATACTTGCGACAACTTTTTTTTTAAAAAAATGAAGAGATGGTGTTTTTTGTTGTTGTTTTTAGATTTGCTTAAGAATTTTAAAAAACTATGCGAAAATTAAAAAGAGAAAAATAAATTATTATTACTAAAATGGGAAAAAATGCGTAAAAATTTACAAAAAAAAACAACATAATTGCGGCCATTTTTGTACCAAAAGTTTATGAACAATTTTTCCAATTCTGATGTGTTGCTAAGTTATTCATTTCTGAAATGGCCTTCAGGATAAGAAATATTGTAGTTTTTACAAAAACTACAGCATTTAATCTTAGTTATTACATGAAATTGCTTACAAAAAACAGTAATTATATTCACATAAGGAACTGTAAATTTTGTAATAAAACAGTGATTGATAAATCTGAAAGTTAAAACACTTCTTCTATTATACGGAACATGCAGAAAAAATTTCAGTTAATTATTTTCAAAACATTTTCGGCAATCGTGTCCCCATTTGAACATTATCAAAAAAACACATTTCGAGTAAAACGCGTTTTAAAGTATGACATACCTTGCTTAAAGTAATGACATCTGCTTTTACTAAAACTTTTGTAGTTTTTGTTCTAAAGAACGGGAAATAATATTTTTTTTATTTCTATAAAGCTAATAAAAGAGCTATAAAGTAAAATCACGAAAACAATTTGTCAATTTTTGGCAAAATTCTCAATTTTAGGGTAAGTAAAAGTTAGGGTAGTATTAAAAGTAGCTATTTTGACATAACATTTGTATCTGAATTTGCTGAGGTATAACACAACGACACTGCCCGCATACTTTTGCTGCTTGTTAAGCCTTACCGATTCCTTTCTTGTGGAGCCATAGATCTTCGTTTTTCTCTGGGGGTGTGTCCCGAAATGGGCTTAGTGGTGCGCTCGTAACAAATATCCACCTTGTGTGCGAACGAGTAGTTAGCATGTAAAGCGATTGTTCTTCGGTGGTCACAGAGGTGAAATAAAACCTACACCTTGGGGTCCTCTAATGGGTACCTTAATGGGTGATTCGAAGAGTTGGGGCCACAATAGCTATAACTAAAGACGCTAAATCCGTAGCTTGCACTACTTGGAAATCTTGCCAAGAAACAAGGCTACAGTTCTGTATCCTCCTGAAGGTGTCTTGAGAATTCTAATACTGTTATTCTAGGAGTCTTAATATTATATTTAAATTTGGTTTTTGTTAGTTTACGGCTATTTTAACATGAATCCTGCAGGCTTCATGATATATTTGCCCGACTAATTTAATAATAGTATTCTATGGTTTTGTAATTTGTTTTATTCAAAATATTACATTGTTCTGATAGGGAAATGGAAATTTTCTACATTATTTTGCGACATATTTACATCCATTTTCCTTGGAAATATAATCAGAAAACAAAAAGTAGAATTTAATATCATTAAATTTCCCTTCTTTTGCTTATAAAATATCAAGGTGTTAATGGTGAAAAAGTTTAATTAATTTTTAAAAATAAAAATAGATTCCTTTAATTTTAAAAAAGTTCCGCATATATATTAATAAAAAAAAGCTGTTCACTTAATATTTTTATCTTAGTTTAACATAAGGATTGAAGAGAGAGGATTGACACAATTATTCCTTCCTTTATAATATTTATATGTTTCACGAGATTATGAATGAAAAGGTTCGAGGGAAAAAATTTATATTTTTGGTTTATAAATTAAATAATATTGTTAAAAAATTGGTACTTTCTTTCTTGAAACTAATATCTTTTTTGTTTTAACAGTTTATTTATTTGGCGTATTCGTCTTTCCAATTGATAAAATTTTCATGTACGTAAAAATCGATCTTAGAGCATGATTCCTAGTTGTTGTTTTCTTAAATTTTTTAGAAGAATTCGTAGGAAAAAAGGTACTTGCTTTTACAAAAATCTTCACTTCATTATTGTTAAAAATATCTAATTTTTCCATTATTGATCAAACGACGTTTGAATTGCAAGGTTACGTAAGAGCAAGATATTCTGTAAATGTCGCTTTTCCGTTATGATACTCTTAGTACAGGAATGCGTACTACACTGCTTATACGAGAAACTATCATAAAAAAAATGCTTTTTTTCTCTTAGTATAGTATATATATTGAAGTATATATATAATGAACGGCAATAAGAGAGAAAAGCATATAGAATTGAACAAATAATATATTTGTGTGGTGGTAGGTAATGCAATGAAAAAAGTTTTAACCACTTTTATTATTTTCTAATTAAGTCTTTCAGGTAAGGTGAAAATAATTATGAAATTCAAAACCTTTAAAAGTGACCCTAAGTTCCAGTTAAAAGCATTACATACTTTTCCAAAATACTTATTTCTTTTTTTTAAAATAAAGATCTCTAAAACTATTAGAGTTTAAAAAACATTAAGTATTTTTATCTAAATAACATGATTTTGCAATTGATGATATTTAATTAAAATTCAAATCCCTTGATAGTAAAATATTGGATTTACAACAACAACAAAAATCAGTCTTTAAAATTACTTTAAATAGCTGTATTAGTTATAAATGTTGTGTTCCTCTAATTGACATTTTTATTAGATTATATATATATATATATATATATATAACCGCTTTGGAGATGATAATATAAGGTATCAGTAATCGTGTGTGTACTTATGATCCAGTATTTTACCTCATGTTTCATAATTAAACAATAAATAAAAAATTTTAAAAGATTTTTAAAAACAACTTGTCTATCAATCAATTGAATCATCATTTATCATTGGAATAATGTTCCCGAAGTCTTTTAACATAGTTGCGCAACACAGAAATTACTCATAATGCATTCTAGAATAGCTTCCTGTGGCATCCACCAACACCCTGTTCTCCCCGAAAAGAATGGTGTGAAACTTGGCTCCGTGTCCTCCCACCTGGGCACATTTAGCATCGCTTAATGACCTGGTCTGAGGCAATTGCGGAATACTAATGACCCGATAGCTTAAAAATCATCAAGAGACCAACTTAGAGGGAACCGATGAAACAAAACAATCTTAAAAGCTTTATCGTAGGAATGCGCTTTACAATGTTTAAAACAGCGTGTATACGGTACGAGAAGTAGGAAATATTTTTCAACTTTAGACTTTTCTTTGTTAAACTTTTTAAGTTATACATGATATTAAATGTTACGTTCCGATTTAAATATTATAAAGTACTATAAAATAGAGCTTAGTAAATATTAAATTGCTATTTTTTGTATGCATAAAATATTAAAATTTAATAATGTATATTGTATTTAAATCATAACTAGATTTTTGATAAGCATCAAGGTATCCGAACATGTCCGGAGTACTTTTTTAAAAAAAATAGCAAGCTAAAAAATTTACAAATGTTTTTTTTTAGGAATCAGTACTAATAAGTATTAATATTTAACTAAAAATATTGTTTTAAAAAGTATCTAAAATTTAAAAAATCATAATTATAAGTAGAATTTTAGCAATATTTTTGAAAAATTTCAAAATATTGAGAGAAAAAGTAACAAACTTATATCAGTAAAAGTATTTTTTAAACAAATTAGGTGGATTTATCTAGAGAATGTACAAAAATTCCAATGCTTTATTAAAATTTAAGGATTTTAGAACTAATTGATTAAATATTATAAGAAATGTGATATTCTCTTTATGAAAGGTTTATTTAAATAAGAACATATATAAAAAAATATTCATACAATAAAAAATACTTAAGTACATTCTCTAGAAAATAATTCAAATATCAGGCTCAAAAAGGTTTATAGAAATATATTTATAGCATTTTTGAGTTATCAAACTCTCCAAGATAGATTTTTTAAGCAATTTAAATACCCACTTCTGGTTTAAAGACCCACTTCCAGTTTTTCAAATTTCATAAAATTGACTGTAACTTGGCCTCTAGATAGCTTAGGAACACAACAAAGCATGTTTTGTAAAGCCTAAAGATAGCTCTATTCAATAAATAAATAAAAATGTGTGTTGATGAATTTATTCACTTAAACGTGTTACGATACTTAAATAGTTTATATTTCATTTGATTGTAAAGTTCGCTAGTCATTTTTTCATTTTAAACAGAAATATTGCATTTCATCTTAATTATAGAAATGTAAATCATATATATATATATATATGTGTGTGTGTGTTATTGTGTTAACTTTAACTTTTCAATTCAAACTAAAGACTTTTTTTTTTATGTTTAAATTATAATAGAACATCATGTTCGTTAATAATCGCTAATTATTTGTTTCGTTCTTACTAATTATATTTATTTTATTTGATATTTAATTTGTTACGGTGTCCAATATAAAATAAGGTTTGGAATCATTTTTTATGCTCTAAAAATCGTTTGCGTTGATATATGTTTGCAATTAGGCTGCAGTTAAATTGAATTTGATATTAAAATATTGCTTTAAACGTATTAAAGTAAAAATATTACATTTTAAATTTCTATGTAGGAAATTTAAATTATTTTTGAAATATAAACATAATGAAGATAATCATACTCAATAATTAAATTAGTTGCTAATTTACGCAATTTTTAAAATACATTGGGAAAGTTCTGGTGTTATGTTTAGACAAATAAACTAATTCAGAATATAAAATCACATTAAATTTCAAATTGTATGACGACTCTTAATTAAAACTTTTTTCGAGAATTTGTTTTATTGTAATGCTAATAACAATAAGATATAATTAAAAATATTGCAAAGAAATTATTAAGAGTTCTATATAAGTAAAAGTTCTAATACATCTGAGCTAAAAATTTTGTAAATAAT
The DNA here is from genome assembly GCA_019973975.1 of Trichonephila clavata. Lineage (NCBI taxonomy): Eukaryota > Metazoa > Arthropoda > Arachnida > Araneae > Nephilidae > Trichonephila > Trichonephila clavata. The sequence goes on from BMAO01016695.1 coordinate 242,387, forward strand.
ATAATATGATTTAAATTTAAAATAACTAAATAATTTAGAAAAATATTTAATTAGGAATTCTTTAAATGGTGTTTTGCTATCTAAAATCACTTAACTAATTTTTTCCAATATATCTTAATCTAAAAACATATTCAAAATAACTTAGATAAATAGAATATTAAATATTTATAGAGCTTGCATAAGTACATATATATATATAACGTTTATCAATATTTGCAATGTTTTTATGAATGCACTTATTCTATAGTATGTACTCACAGAGACACGTTCTGTTCATCTATTATACTTAGTTAAATTAAATTACAAGTAAAAAGAAGCTTGCTATTCATCGAAAAGACAGAAAATATTCATTAAAATTTATTTATCTTTTTAAATATATAAATATGTGGCAATAATTTCTCTATTTTTAAAACTTTCATCCATAACTTTTAGAAATATACTTTTTTTTACCTCTGAAGCAAATATTAGATGTCAGCAACAGACATTAAAGCTTCCAGTAATCTGAATATGTTCACAGAAACATGAAGAGACATACAACTTTGTTAAACTTAAAATTAATCAGAACATATAAATGTTACATGGTAAATTAGTGAATTATTCCCAGGAATATGCTTAAAAAAAGAGGCATGAAATGTTGAAAATTAACCAAAAAAAAAAAAGAAAATATTCAACTTCTATTCCATCAAATATTTTTTATTGTAAATAATGTTGATTTTATAAATTTTTTTAACGAAAGTACTAAACAAGAAATTTAAGTTTCATGTTTTAATAATATTTGCAATAATTGAAAGTTAAATGAATAAAAAAAGTACACAAATTTAATTTAAAAATGCTTACGAACAATGATCTGAAAAAGAGTATAGAGATTATGGGAAGTTTCACAATACACCCATATCATGTGGTTTCTGTAATGTATACCCAACGTACAAAAACTTATTTCCTGCGGAATATGATCTATGTAATCCCTAACTTACGTTTATTTCCAAACTGAATATTCTGATTCGTATAAGAAAATTTTGTTCGTGTTTTCATGTCTAGACATGCATTTCGTGTTGGAGTTTCATTCACTACACGCCATTTTTCATTTTTACAATTTGATAAACTGCCAAAAATTCTGGATGTATGTAAGGGAGATTCCTGGCTTTGAATGTATTCAAATGAATTAACTTCTTTTAGCTATAAATTAGGAATATAGCTCCTCCTTTGCATAATTTTCTTTATTTTGTTGATAAAATTGCAGCTTTTGAAATTCAAATTTAAAATTTTATTTTTACATTTTTTTCTTCTAAGAAATAAAATAGTGATATTCTAAGATGTATATTCAGATAATTTTGATACTGTATTGAATTCAAACACAATAATAGTTTTTTATTAATAATACATATAACGAAATTTAGATGAAAAATGTTTGATGTATTAAAGAATTTATGATTTAAATATAAGTGATCATGTAAACACTATTTGGAAAATAGATATTTATTGATTCGAATAATTTAGAATAACATTACGAATATTATAATAGTAGTTTTGTTACGATATTAGAAATCACATCACTAATTTTCCTCTTCTAGTTTTTACTATCATGTATAGAATATATTTTTAGTTGTATTATATTATTTTTCCCTAATACAGTACTAATTTTCCCCCTAAAAATACACATTTTATCAAATAGAATTTAAAAAATTTAGTTTTTTCTGAACTTTCAAATCTTTCAAGACATAAAATATAAATATACGAAATAAACTGACTATTCGTTGGCAAATAGGAATCCCATAGAATATTATTGGATTATATCGTAACTCTATTTCCTTAACAGTTCTAATTATATGTGCATATAATTAGATCTATTCGATGCTTTAAAATTTATTTTAATAAGTCTATATATATCTAAAATAGACCCCTATGACTTCTGAGGCGCCAGAAATTGACATTTTTCTTGCTTATCTCAGAATCTAGTCAATTTAAATTTAATTGTAAAATTGTTACTGTTACTTTCTGTTACTTTTCCGGGCCTTATAAAATTACAGGATTAAAAGAAATTTTGTAATCTCCTAAATTCACAGAAAAACCTAATATAACTATAAAAGCTCTGGTTTCATTTGCCACATCGATCTTTTCAATTCTAAAATGCCAGGCAAGGCTCATGCTGCCCTGCTTGCCCATGATCTTCATAGTTTAAATTTACTTATTTCATTTCAAAAAGTCTTCATACTAAAGCTTTGGCAACAACTCTCGCACAAATTTTAATCCTCATAAAAATCAGAGAAAGTAAACAACTTTTACAAACACGCAGATATATGCACACGCAAAACCGTGAAATTTTTTGACAGTATATATTCGTATATATATATATATGTAATAATCCCCATTAATTATTCCAAATAACTTTTAATTACCTTTGGTCCATCCCTTTAGGACCAACGTTTTAGTAATAAGTTAATCCGCCGCCTAACGAGAGTATTTTAAACTACATCCATCCACCCACACAGATCACGTGATTTAAGCTGCCTATATATACCGAGACTCCTGGAGACCGCGCCCTCTTTCGCTTCTGTATTTGTCTACTTCAACATGTAGTCCGCTGCAGCTTGTTTTGTGCTTTTTGTTGTGTTTGTGTGTGTGAGTGTATTGTATCGTCCTTGTAATGTCTTACGTGCTCAAAATGTATAATAAACAGATTCAATTAATCTCAAGACTACTTCTTCAGCATCAGTTTAAAGAATCCATTCCAACGAACATCGTCTTATTATATATATATATATATATATCTTTCTCTGTATATATATATATATATATATATACAGAATATATATATATATATCACACACAATTCTATAATTAAGCAAAAATTCGAAATTATATGAATCCTAGAATACAAAATCTCATTTCAAAATATCAATGACATATATAAAAATTAATGGAGATCCAACGTTTACAAACAAAATTAAATATTTATAAGATAAAATTTATAAAATATCCAAATGCAACCTCGGACTTAGGACCGATAAGTGTGGTTAAACTAGTTTGGTGGCGACAACCTTCGCCCTATTGCAACTTGGTAAACTATTCTAAAAATATCCAAATTCTCCAAAATTTAAAATTTTAAAAATTAATACCTAAAAAATTAAGCTATTCATAATTAAGCTGAATTAAGCTGAATGATATAACATAAAAATGTTAAAATTCTAAAACAGTTAAGTGTATAATATAACTGAATCATAAAACATTAAAGATGACGGACCAATCTTCGAAATAGTCGCGTAGAAGGAAAAGAATTTTCTAAAATTTGAAAATTCAGATTAAGAACCCAGTATATTCACAAATGAAATACATTACAAAATCAGCACATAATGCATATATATATATATATATTACAAAAATATACAAAAAATAGTTATATACCTAAGATAACTATAGTCATGATAGAATAGATTTAGCCACAGAAATACTAAAGCAAACTCCTAGCCTTAGGAACTAGGAATGCAGGTTTAAACAATGTTTTTCGGCCAGCCAGCCTTCACCTGAATTTGCCAATACTCTGGGCCATAGGGAAAGCAATAAATTTCAAGAGAAGTTTAACTATCATTATAGATAAAACCATAATCTATTAAAGTAAAACGATAATATTATAGCCTGTACTAATTACTAAAATATTTAAAATCAAAGTTAAACTATTAGAAGACTTACCACGTGAATCATATTCGCCACCTAAGGACAATAACAGTATCGCATATAATTATTAAGTTTTGATAAAGTAACGTTAATACTATGTATACACATTTAAAAACTCTATAATTAATTTAAAAATTTTTTGAAGATAAAAGTACCACCCATACATATACAATTAATTTTTAATTAAATATAATATTGTTAAATTACTTAGCTAGAGGCGCCATCTATCTATAAACTGTACAACTAATAACTTTTTTTATTTAACTGTTAGGTAACTTTTTATAAATTTAGGAGGGTAACTATGTTCCATACAATGTTTAATAAAATTATTAATATTTAAATATATATTAAATTTATCACTAACTAATACCTTGTTACGATAAATATAATTGAAAATAATATTTCTATAAATTGATATAATGTTGGAATTCCAATAAGGCACTTGAAGAATGTTAAAATTAAAATCACCTCTTTTATCATAAATATTGCACTGTTATTTATAGTCCTTAATACACAATGATACATTCAAGTAATTAGTTTTAACTGGATTACTATTAGTTTTAATTAGCTTTAAATATTCCGGATAAAAATTAATATTGGGGTTTAAATTATTATTTTTACCAAAAATAATTAGGTCATCTATGTATCTAAATATGTAATAATTATTATTAATAATATAATTATTTTCGTAAAAGTGTAAATATAAATTAGCCAAACTATTGGTAGCAAGGCCACCTTGAGGCATTTGAGGCTCATTGCACATATATATATATATATATATATATATATATATATGCAATGCTCTAGTCCAGTTCCTTCTTCACTCTACTCAACACCACTTTTATACAGAGAAATATTTTAAGAGGAATTTGTTTGTATACAAGCTGTCCTAAGTCAGCAATGTTGATAATACAGTAGCATCCATTCTTTTATATTTTTATATTTTACTCTGTAATTTCAATTTTCTCATATCTCCTTTAAAATTCTGTTGTCTGGTTATCTTGCAATTGCAATTCTTTGAAGTATTAATCATGTTAATCCATCTCTCTCTTGTAGAGAAATTTTGATTATTTATATATATATATATATATACGCTCAAAACTCGTTCTGGGACTTCGAAATGCTATAGTAAAAAAAACTAAGACGAATACAGCAAAAAAGAACATTTGAAAGAATAGAGAAATATTCCATTTTATTTACATACCTTACTGAGATTCCCTGTGTGAAACATTGACTACACGAAATATTGCAATGCTCTAGTCCAGTTCCTTCTACATTCTACTCAACTTGGTACTATCACGTTATTGATAGCACGTGATAGTACCGTATGAGCAGTACGTGTTATCTTTTCATGCAGTTCAACTACATCACGCAGCAAAGTGCGAAAACTTAGGTCTTACGTAAAAGACCAAGTTTTCGGACAACACGGATAGCAAGGAAAGTATAACACGTGCTTTCAATAACGTTGTAGTACCATGTTGAGTTTGAGTGTGACAGGAACTGAACTATCTCATGGATGCATGCCAGTGCTTCTCAAACTTTCAATATTTACAACCCAATATGAAATCATAATTTTCATCGCACCCCTCCCCCTCCTTACAATAACAATGTTTTGAATTCAGTAATACTACACTTTAACACCAAAGCTACAATACGACTTTAATATCTTAAGTACCATCGGCGTATATAAACATCTCGTTCAGCCGAAGCGTTTATTGCCCATGACGTATATATACGTTTTTCCGAAGTACGATCTTTTCTGTGTACTGCTATTCACAAAATTATTCCGAAGGCTTTGGAATGCAATTAAAAGACCTTGACAGTGTTTGCGAAGGATTTACTTATTTCAGAGGATTAGTTTATTCATTCCTTTTCTTCCCCTTCCCCAATACATCACATATGCACCTCTACGTGGAAAACGGTGACATTGGGGAGTGAGTCACGTATCTTTTAATTGCTCGTTAAAGGTTTAATCATGAACCATACAAATTATATAAAGTTAAGTGTTAATATTTGTTTATAATTTCGTATAATACAAGCCATGGTGTCAATGGTAATTATGAAACTTGTTCTTAACTTAGTATTGCTAAATTAATTATAAAATACATTGTGCAGTACTGATATATTTATAAGTGCAGTGTATATGTTAATTTTATTTTTTATTCATCACAATTCCTTTTGTTTGTTTACTTTCAGTAAACTAATAATTTTTTTAACTAATGTTTTGTTTTCGACTTTTCAATATGCTCGCACATTCCGATTAAAGTTATCACCCCCCCCCCAGAGGGCACGCCCCACAGTTTGCGAAACGCTGATGTATGCTAGGTAACCAATAATTCATACATATTATAGAACACCTGGAAAATATGTAAATATAAATTTTGCATATTTTCTGCATTCTTTCATATGTTCTTTTTTGCTGTATATATTGGAATCCGTTGATTTACTACAGCACTCCTGAACTTCGGAAGGAATTATGAATAATCCTGTATATACATCAGGAAATGAAAATTTTATTGTTTTACTGTCATTTGTAGGCACTGAATATTTATTTGATTATGTACTTATTTCAAACATTTCATCCTAATGAAAAATTTATTGTGTGTAGTTCATTTTCAAAAAAATTGTATATTCACTGTTGGCATCCACACTTCGCTTTCTGCATCCACCCATGCCTTTCATTTCTATAATTAGCGTGACAAATTCAATGCGAGATAAAGACCGGGACCCCACTGAAATACCAAAGGCCGCATAAATCAGAGTCTTTCGTCCGACCCAACAAAAGGAAAGGCCTGCATCTTTAAAGAAGGCCTCGCATAAATTGAGCGGGTTGCGCTATCAATCAGAGGAAAGGACGCAGGTGGTCTTTGGTGTGCGGGGGTGGGGAGAGAGGGGGGATGGCTTTCAATCTTCCTTCCTTCGCCTTCATCTACTCTCATTTGGAATATCACGTTAATGAATATTTGGGAGATCCCTCTAGATGAGTTCTAGAATGACGTGTCTGGGCTTCTAGAAATGGATGGAATATTTAGGGGATAAAACTCAAAAATTGGGGTTGAATGTTTGAATACTATAGATGTGGACGTATATATTCTCTAAAATATGTGAAATGAAAGTTATTCATAGGAAAACATGCATTCTTAGGATGTTTGTGTTTATGCTACCAGAAAGTTTTACTTTTCTATCCTTTTACAAACATCATTAACTGTTCTTTATATCTAAGTAATTTTCATTCGAAATGTGAGAAAACTACATCAAAATTAAAGTATCATAAATTTATTTTATAAACAAATACGTAAAAAAAATTAATCTAAAGATTATTTCAGCATTAGCTTGATTGGCACTAAAATTATGTAATTGTTTATTCTCTTAATTTTCTTTGTTGAAATTATGATGTGATTGTAGAATAATATGTTTATTATTAAAATAACCAATTTTTTTACTGTGAAAAAGAGGACTAAAAATTTAAGAAACAACTACAATGAAAATATCTGAAACATTTTAATAATTCAATTAAAAGTACACTAATTAACTACATAACGAGTTATTTTCTATTGAATTAATTTTTTTTGTCAATGTATTATTTCCTTATATATCGGAAATTTTATAGTAAAAAATATTTTTTTTTATTTTGAACTTTACGGTAAGTGCTGCAGCTAAAGTATCAACATTCAATCTTCATTTCTCACTTGTCCACAAAAATCACTTTCAATTAAAAAAACTCTTTCAACTGCTGCGTTATTTCAAGGGTATCACAACATAAATTCAAGAAGAATAATTAAATTTTTACATATGGAATGTGTTCATTTTTGAAATGGTGAAATACTTCCACCCTCTTTTATCAATTTCAACACGTTAATTTTCCCATTTTTCTACTTTATCAGACTATAAATATGCATTCAGTCTTCTAATTTATTCTAACAGACAACTGTCATAGATTTCATAATACCAAGCATTTCTTTCGATAAAAACTCAACGCAGTTTTCCGAAGTGTTGACTGTACCGGAAAATGTTGCTTAATAGTTCGCCCTGGCATTTCTCAATACTGAGATTAACAGATTAGTTTTAAAATATTGAAAATGAGAACACAAGTAGAAGAACAGAAAAAATGATGGATTGCCCTCCCTAAAGAAGGACGATTGGTCACATTATTATTATGAATCCTGTAATAGTTATTGCATGATGAGTGATTATTTCTATCGAATAAGAATCGTTGTGCTCCCAGGGGTCCCCCTCCCAAGTACTCTGACCACACTTTATGATGCTTACCTTCCGTGATCGGATGAGAATCAGTGCTCTCAATATACATTCAAGTGGAATCGTTCCAATGTTCTATGACAGAGAATGAAAACAAAGAAATAGTCTTAAAAAATACCTAATTGATATGATTATTAATTAACCTTGCAATTTGATGCTGCACAAGAGCTATTTGAGACGGACTTTGTAATTTTAAAATTAAGTCAAGTAAAGAAGACGACAACTGAGCTCTGGCATCCCACTCTCCAAACTTTCACACCTCGCTACATGAGAACTTTGAGCTTCGACAGATTTACGTGGATCAGATCTTACACGTTTGGTTTTTAGTGGCAAAGGTCTCAAACAAACTTCAGAAACAGCGCCGACTGTGACTTCGAGACCATTATAATAATAACGAATTTGCAAATATATATCAGAGAAAAAAAGGAATTATAATGAATATTTATTTAAGAGTATATTTTATCTTAAAAAACTAATATAACTGTAAATTTTATGGCATATTAATATCATATTTTATGCATGAGTTGTTATAATAATCTATAAAATACACCATTCAATGCTTAATAAGACTAAGAATGATGTCATTTTAGAAGCAGAAAGCATTGAATTTTAGCCAGTTAACGGTGATTGACAAGTATACTCGTCATGGAGAAGTAGCAGGATTTTTTGTCGCGACGAGTATACTTGTCATGGAGAAGTTGTAAAATTTTGTGTCGTGGCGAGTATACTTTTCAAGGCGAAGTTGCAGGATTTTTTGTCATGATGAATATATTCGTCTTGGAGAAGTCGCAGGATTTTGTGTCGTGACGAGTATACTCGTCATGGAAAAGATGCAGGATTTTGTGTCGTTACGAGTATATTCGTCATGTATAAAGCGTAGGGACCATTGGTTATTTAAATTGTAAATTTTGAGAGAAAAGAAACATATTGTCAAATTTCAAGAGGCTTATAATATTTTGAGACCAGGCCTGAGTAAAACAAATAAATAAAAAAAATATGAAAAAACTAAGAACTCACAAATCCCCGTATGCACCGGATGCAACATCGTATAATTTCGCGTAACGAATTTATTGATAATATTATGGACGAATCTATAGATAACGATGATAACGTTTTTAGATGTTACAATTAAAGGGTCAAAGGTAAAAGTTGGATAATTGATTTATAACAGGATTCCTTCAGTTATGGTCAGCCGTGGGGCAAATGAGTTTTTCGAGTAATATGTGTATGTAATATACACTCATGTCCATAAATTAAGGATAATGAAGTTCAAGCAAAGAAAGAGACAGAAGCAAAACAAATTTGACTTATTTGTAAAGTCTATTTATTAAACAAAAGGTAAAGAGCAAAAAAGATGCTATATGTTTGACATAATTAATAAAATTTGCGATTTTTACTCCCTGGTGCAAATTTTAAAAAGGAACCTATTTACAAAAAACAGTATAACATGGTTAGTATGATGGTTAATACGGAGTATGTCTCCCGGACGATGCAATACAGGCCTTACAACGCCTACGCATGCTGAGTATCAAATTATCAATCTAAACTTGGGGAATATTACACCACTCATCAAGCAATGCCCTCCGAAGTTCCGGTAGACAGGTGGGAGGAGGTTGAAGGGCTGCAATTCTTCGGCCAAGCATATTCCACACATGCTTTATTGGATTCAAGTCCGGTGAGTATGTTGGCCAATCCATACGGGTGATATCCTCCGATTGAAGGCATTCGTCTACAATGTTTGCACGATGAGGATGGGCGTTGTCATCCATAAACAGAAATTCAGCACCCATGGCGCCCCGAAACAAACGTACATGTTGTTCCAGAATTACATCCCGATAGATGTGGCCTGTCATCGTTACACTCTGAACATGCAGGTCAGTTCTGGAACCAAGAATAATTCCTCCCCAAACGAGCCATCCTGCACCACCGTAACGGTGTCGTTCAGTGGTGTTCTCTTGGTAGTAACGGGTACCTGGCGCTCTCCATATGAAAGTCCAGCGAGAATCAGACTGCAAACTAAACCTGGACTCGTGGGAAAACATCGCACAAGACCACTGTTGCGGTGTTCACAATGCATGCTCTCTATACCAGGTTAATCGCAGGCGATAGTGAGTTGCGGTTAGGGGAACACATCTGACAGGCCTACGAGCATATAGACCAATGTGCCCTAAGCGTCTGTACACGGTCTGCCTTGAAACTGTCGTACCGGTAGCTGAAGAGAGCTGACGAGACAGGTCTGATGCTGGGCGCCGTCTGTTTCTTTTGGCAGTAACTGCCAAATACCGGTCCTCATTCGACGTTGTAACTCGGGGGCGACCTGTGCTGTAACATCTACTCACATTACCATGATCTTGGAATCGTTGACAAAGCCTGGAGATGACATTCTGGGTGATTCTAAGTTCCTCGGATACTTCCAGCTGGGTGCGTCCACATTCCAGTCGCCTGATAATTCTACCACGTAAAAAATCATCCAAATGCCTCCTTTGTGCCATAACTATGCGGTTATTGCACTGAAAGGCTTTTAAAGCACTTGTGAACAATTTTACTTCCTTGCCACCATTCCTTATATATCCCTCTCTTACACTCTCGTCATTGCGACGTACTATCCACGCCATCTGGTGGTTTCCTGTAATTTGCATATTCTTCAAGATGTGTGTGATAATTCTACACGTGAAATTTTTATTTTAGAGTTCAATTTCTGTGTGATTCTGAATTATCCTTAATTTATGGACATGGGTGTATGTTTATGTTAATCAAATAAATAAGAATTAGTAATAAAATTGGTAAATTTATAAAATAAACCCATCTTTTTTATCCAATATTTTAACAGCGGTATTTTTTTACTCTGTGATTAAAGTCTATATTCATCATCACTCGATTTCCGTGAACCGCATAGTTGCGCGCTTTCAAAAGGGGGCGCCACAGTCAACTGGCTAGATGCAGATTTGAGTTTCCAGTGTTTTTACATATCCTTAAATATCTTAGTCCTACGAAAACTTAAAACAAAACTAAAATTTCAAAACTTGATTTAGGGTATCCGACTAAACTAAAATTGTAAGTTTTGCCCAAAACAAATTGTTTTATGATTCTATTTTATAGACCATCTTATTAGATTTATAAAAATACCTAGTTCATTCTATTCCGTTCAATAGAACAAAAACTACAACTGTTTTAGTAAAAGCAGAGTCCATTACTTTAAGCAAGATGTCATACTTTAAAACACGTTTTACTCGAAATGTATTTTTCTTAAATACTCAAATGAGGCCAGTGATTGCTAAAAAATTTTGAAAATAATTAACTAAATTGTTGTGTGTGTGTTCTTTATAATAGTAGAAGTGTTTTAACCTTCAGATTTATCATTTATTATTTTTTATTTTTTATCTGTTTTATAACAAAATCTACAGTCCTTTATGTGAAAAAAATCGCTGTTTTTTTAAGCAGTTTCATATAGTAACTAAGATGAAGTGCTCTAGTTTTTGTAAAAATTAAAATATCTCTTATCTCGAAGGTCATTTAAAAAGTGAATAACATACCAACACATCAGAATTGAAAATTTGTTCATAAACGTTTGGTACAAAATGGGCCGCGTTTATGTTATTTTTTGTCAATTTTTGCCATTTTCTTTCCCTTTTAGTAATAATATTCTTTTTATCTTGTTAATTTAGCATATTTTTCTTAAAATGTACTAAACAAATCTAGAAACAACACAAAAAAATCCACTAATCTCCATTTTTTTTTTTAAAGTTTTCGCAAGTACACCATGAGAATTATAAAATTACTTTTAAGATAACTTTTAAAGAATTTAGTAAATTTGTTTATAATGTGTACATCCCATTTTCGCCACAAAATGTTAAACATATAGTGCATATAATAAAACTAAAAAGGAAAAATACATATATTATCAAAAGAAATGTGAACTATCTTAACTTCGTATTATTCGCTCTCTTACATGAATTGTTTTCTCTGAATATATACAAATATTATAACATTTTCTCTTACTAATACAGATATTGTGAGATTTTTCCCACTATACGGTATAAACATATACATCAGAATAAAATGCATGTATAAGATCTATTTATTATAACTGGAAATATTTTGTGCTTTGAAAGACGCATTCATTCCGACATCATTCATCTTTCCCACGTACTTTTTCTTTGACTTGTTCCAGATATATTTTAAAATTCTGATAAATTTTTCCGAATTTTATCATTTTATATCTTTTCTGGGCTTTGTTTGTCTAGAGTAGAAATGCAACATTTGAGTCATCAATAATACATATGCTTAAATGATCGTGGCACGAAACGCATCCATTTAGATGTATTTGTGTTACTTTATTCCCAGATAATATTTTTATTGTAAAGATTATTGTAGCTTATAAAATTCAGATTCTTTTGACGTTGTGTAATAAATATTTTCATTTTACTCGAAAAATAAATTATATGTAGATGAATTAATTAAAGTGTAACTTTCTGTGTGTTTATTTTTAATAGAAATAAAAGAGTCTAGTATTTGTTTATCTGCAATATAAATCTTACAATATAAATAAAACTATATATCCATAAAATATAACTCTTATATTATTGTATATAGTATAAATTTGCAAGTTGCTCAGACGGTTAGTGGTTAGTGACGCTATCTGTGACCGAAAGGACCGAGTTCCAATGCTAATACCAAAAGGGATTCAAGAATTCTACTGGACTCCTATAATCTCACCCCCCCCCCTTCCCATAATTAATTTCGTCATTCACCATGTGGTGAATGATTCTTTCTAAATTTTAAATTTTATTTTAATTCCTTTATCTTATTTTTATCTTAAGTTCAATTACTGCGACCCACACAGACAGGCATTTTCATCTCTAACTTTCTGTTCCGTAATTTCAGGTCAGCCAATAGAGTGTTAACTCACTAACCGCTATCAACCAATAGCAGACTAGTCTCTCGTCCACTCGCATGGAAAAAATTTTACCACATCGTATGTCTCCGAAGCAGTCACCGTAGCCACACCACCTTGCTCCTTCCAGTCTATCAATCAGGAAGCTCCCTTTCAATCCAGGCCTCTCCATCTAAGGCCACAAATACTTTCCGATATGGGATAAAGGATGGGATTTCCTAAAGATGTTAAGCTTCATGGCCCGGGTTGGAATCCCGGAGAAGACATGGATGTATAGTGACTGTGTGGCATGGGCGCTCTAAATATTCGGCTAGCCGATAGCCTTCTCGAGAGTTTGATGATAGGGAATAAGGGGTGGGAGTCTGCTAGACCACCCCTGGGGTACTTTTTTTCAAATTTGAGATGGAATAGAGCAAAATCGTACTGTCTCCTTAATGGTGTTCATAGTTGCAGCTAAAACGACACACGTAATCTAGACTTCCTTGCCACGATGAATTTCGTGAATCTGGATCTGATGCCGTTGTCATTCGATTAGAATAAGTTACTACAGTACATACTACTCTATTATTAGGTGTAAGTAAAAGTTCTGCCGTTTTTTCTTAAAGAAAAAACCAACTTTTTTTCCCTTCTTGTTTAAAATTTAAACTAAAATATAATGTCCTTTGTTAGTTACAACAATCTGCCAGCGTTCTGGCAGTTTATCTAACCACCCTGGAAAAAATTCCTTCTGTTTTGGAGATTGCCATTTGGTTTCCCTACTAGTTTTTATATTCATTTCCGCGAAGAAAGTTTTGCAGTTACCTGAACAGATGATAGTCCTATGGGGGTGCACTATGAAGAGTATATGCTGGCTGAGATAAAGTTTCTCCGAACCAAACTCTTAATGTGGTGTTTCTTGCCACGTGTAGCCTAGCAGTGTCGTGATGAAGTATCACACCCTTGGTCACATCTGTTGGTCAAAGATGGGCAGTTATGTTGAATATCTTTATTCAAAACTTCAAGTGGCGAACAGTAACAACCATTTCATTTTCTTTCAGCAACTCACAGAGCACTGTGCTTTTGCTGTCTCACTAACAACATATAACATAACCATCTTCTAATACACTCCCTCTTTGGATGTGGATGGTGATGTCTCTCTTTTGAAAAAATATGCTTTTTTCTAACCACGTATTTATACACTTACATTTTTCATCTCCAGTAACCAAGTGGTCCAAAAACGATTCCCTTTTGCGACGAGCAAGATTTAAAGCACATATCTAAGTTCTGTCCATAAAATTTTTTTTTTTTTGCTTAATTCGCGTGGCTCCTAAACAGAGAGTTTGAACACGAAACCAAGTTTTTTAATACAATCCAGAGCAATAATCTTCAAGGAATAATCAGATTACTTATAGCCTACTTCTGTGGCTATAAGTAACTGTGAGTTACAAATCATCTTTCACTCCCCTATCTTCTCTTCTCTTTGATCAAAAAAAGTATCTCTCACATTTTCCGAAATATTTGCATAGATTGATTGAATGATTAATTATTATCTCTATCTGGTAATAGTTCTGTGGCAAATATTATCATTATATAACAGACAATTATATAAAACTCAATTTACAGTATAGTAAATAAACAAGAATTATTTTCAACAAGTACCAAAAACGAGCACTATTGTATCACTCAATTATTTACTATAAGAATTATATAATGGGCTATTATCTTTTCTTAAAACTGAATTATCATAATAGCAAAATGAAGCTAGCCTAAACATTCCGTAATCATTCCCTGCGATCGCACTCGGGTTGAGTTATTATCCCCCGCTGCAATAAATCCCTCACTGCACCCCGATACGTCTTGATTAATGGCATTTCTTTTCACAGAACTTAACAAGTGTACGTGGACGCAGAAGAAAAGCTATGGTTATCGGAATTTAGTTGGAAAAAAAGAAAAGTGAAAAACTGTTTCTTCATTGTACTGATAATCATAATTACGCTCATTAAAAAGATAGATCGCTTTTACTGCTCAGAGGGGGGGGGGAATCGAGTCCTAATATAAACTAAGCTAACGAAAAAGAACAGATATCAATTATGATTGTGTGTGTTTTTGCTTTAATTTTTTTTCTCTTCTGTTTTCATCAACTGTATGCCTCCGAGCCATTTCCAATGGATCCTTATTTGTTATCTGGGGAAATGTGTTTTATTGGAGTTGGATAATGTTATTTTTCTAACTGTTTGAACACAATAAAAATCTCTTTAAACGTACCTGGTCAAAGAATACATCGAGATTTTCTTCTTGTTAAATTGTTTTCAATAGTCTGTGTTCTTTGAGGTAACATAAAGAAGTTAATTTGATGTGCTCTGAGAGTTTGTAGCTGTGCAAGTCAAGTTAAATCGATGTATGAAATAAAATACTTTAACGGTAAATATCCTAATTAATAAATGTTCAATTTTTCAATGTTCAGTTTCTGTATACTTTAAGCAGTCGTATTTGTTATGCTTACTTAATATTTGGTTGGCGAGAAATCAATTCTAGTTTTATAGTATGAAATAAAACTCATTTTTTAAATTTCGAACAAATCACTCAAATATCTTATTTTGAACTTAAATCAGGGGCTGGAGAATATTTCCCTCCCCTTCAGTTCCATGCCTTAATTGTGAATTGGAGATAGGTGGTGATGCCATCTATTGTTAAGAAGTCCAACCTGTCTCAAAGGCTCTGGCGACTTTCGTTCCTTCCCTTCGGGGAGGGCACGACAACAGCAACAACAAATATCTTTTATTCTGTACGAGACCTCGTTTTATCTTTCTAATAACTTTGTGATTCTGTATTTGTTGAATTTCAGGTTATCATTAGCAAAAAAAACTCTACCAAATGCGAACTAAGGGCATCGCTATTACTGAAATTTTTACTATTTAAAAGTTTTAGAGCTTCGAAATAATTTACAATTCAATGAAACAAAATTGGGTCGGGAAAAAATATTGCCTGCAATAACATTATTTGAAAAAGATTACGTGTGATATGAAACGTGATACATGACGTATATGATAATAAGGTGACAATTTTTTACAATTAAAAGGAGACAGAAAATTTATATAAAGAAAAATATATCGGAACGAAACATTTTATTAACTAAAACAAAAATGCTCTAACTACGTTTCGATTCCTTTTAATTATTTACTTGAACAAATATTTTTCCATTGAATTAATTTTTTTGTTTGTTTAAGTTTGTATTTTTACCATTTTCTAGTAGATATATAATTTTTTGAAATTAAAACTAAATAATTCGAATCTTTTACACATTATTTATAAGAGGTTAAGGTTTTTAAAAAATTTCAAATGTTTAAGATATAATCATAATTTTCAAATTTATTAGCATATGAAATTAAGAAATATTTCTGTAATAAATATTAAGTAATTTTTGCATTGCGCGTGCTAATTTCTAAAATAGTAACATTTGATGTATAAAACTTTGTAGATTTATAAAACGTACCATACTCTTTAAACCCAACCTAATTATAGTATTATGTATCTTTTTTTATTTCAAAATATTTAAAAAATATTGAAATTTAAAAAAAAATTTAATTTGAATTCTTTTAAATATAATTTATTATTCTATTTATATAAAAATAGCTACAGCGCGCGTGACGAATACATTTAACTTAATAAATCACCTTATTGCTAGCAATTAGAGCTATGTATTATTTTAGGAAATATGCGCAACGTAAAAATTAATATTTCTTACAGAAATGCTTCTTATTTGCATATGCTTCTAATTTCTAAACTAATGATTATATTTTAAACATTTTACACTTTTTGTAACCTTATTCCTTTATAAATAATGTGTAAAAGATTCGATTTACTTAATTTTAAATTCAAAGAATTTTATCTAATTGAAAATTTTTTATATTATCAGCCCTCAAAACAAAGTTAACAACCCAGAAACACCTAGGAATTATAGATAAATATCTATAGTGTAGATAGAGCCCTGATTTCTCTCTCTCTCTCCTAAAAAAACTCTTCAATTATATACGGTTTTACGTTAAATAGGATTAAGCTTCATTATCCACTATGGTGTGGTATGAAAGATAAGATGGATAAAGAGAGATAACAGCTATGTATGACCCTAATAACTTTAAAATTAAAAGGCTTTTTCACCATTAATAAATACTATTAAGCTCAAGAATGACACTTTTCAATCTGTCAATTTATCATAATTATATTTCGTTTATATATTATTAGTTCATAAACATTGTTTATAATATGAGAATTACAAAATTATAATTAATAATATTATAGTATCTGATTACAGTATGCTTCACTACCATGAACATTGTCACATGAATAATGCGTTAAGCATTAACTATGATGTACGACATAAATAAACCAGACATTCGCAAACAACAAATAAAACACTTCAGACAAATTAACTTTAGCGTACACGTCGACGAGACTGGCATTAAGAAATATAAGAACAAAAAATTTGACAGAATGCAGCATTCCATTTTTCTGTCTCGCAGTCTCTACCCGGCAATTTCAGTGACCGACCAATTTTCTTTTCAATCAACACCACTGTCTCACACTTAAATTAATGTGCGATCCTTGACTTTTTACCCTCCAGCCACAATTTCTCTCTTCCGCCACTGCCTCATTTTTTCAGCGCATCCAGTTCCCACAAACCCGTTAACATTCCTTTTTCGCCTCTATAAAAAGAGCACTAAAAAGAGAGGAGAAAAAAACTACAGGGGCGCATTTATATAGATATAGATATACATGCACCCAATCATAGCCGAGGCTCCCCGGAACTATCTGACCAGTTTCTCTGATATTTCGTTCCCAGTATATTCAAAAGGATTTATTTTTTATTTTCGTCATCTTCCTTTGACGACATTTTTTTTTTCCTTTCTGAAAAAACCAAAAAAAATTAATAATAAAAATGAAATAATTTTTTTCGGGACCCTCGTCACGTTTACTCGTTTCTCCAAACTACTACTCTGTTCTTTTCCTCCCCACCACCCCCGTTAAAAAAATAAAAAGGGGGTGGGGGAATGAAAAATATTTTTTTTTTTTGCTCCCTATTCTATATCTCTCTTTTTTTTTTATTCTGGGATGGTTCTTGCCGAAACTATTTAACTCACGTACAACGAGGTTTTTCTTTACTTGGAAAATAATAAAATCTGTAAAAGAAAAACAATAATGCAGGGGTGTATAAAGGGGGGGGGGTTGTGTAGGGAATAGATGGAACACGTATCATAAAATAAACTATAAAAAGGACGTCGTCTTCGAGTTATAGCTGTGTGACGTGTGCTAACATTGTCCATTCTTCTTGTGCCCTTAAAACCACTGATGCAAGGTAGTTTCGGACGTATACGTCAAAACCAACATGAACACACCGGAAACGTTTTTACTCAACAGTATTGTTTTATATTTTTACGTCAATTCCGGTAAAAATTTTTCTCATGTGATGTGAAACAATATAAATTCTATATTAACCGCCCCTTTCAAAATGGCCT
The DNA here is from genome assembly GCA_019973975.1 of Trichonephila clavata. Taxonomy (NCBI): domain Eukaryota; kingdom Metazoa; phylum Arthropoda; class Arachnida; order Araneae; family Nephilidae; genus Trichonephila; species Trichonephila clavata. The sequence continues at coordinate 260,702 of BMAO01016695.1, forward strand.
ATAAGAACAAAACCAGAAAAATTCCCGAACACACCATAAATGTGTGCATGCTCTTGCATAACCAAAGGCCTTAAAATATTTCAGATTGTATTCTTATGTTCTTTTAAAGTTTGTTTATGGAAGATACTTGAAGCGAAAGTTTTGTACAATGCTTTTAGGAGTAATTCAGCCCGTTTTTTGTTTACCCAGAGAATTCATTTTTAAAAAAACTTATTCAAACTTAAGAATTCAGAGTTTATTTTTCATTAAATTACACTAAAGCAGTTTTAAGCAATACGAAGTCTACCTTCCAGTTTTGAGCAATAATTCAATGAAAAAGGACGATTCAATGGAAACACCTCCCATCCAACTTAAGGTATCCGTCTACTTGCGACAACTTTTTTTTAAAAAATGGAGATTTTTTTTGTGGTTTTTAAATTTATTTAGTTCATTTTAAAAAAAAAAACTTAATTTAAGGCGATATGTGGTACCATCTTCACAATTTTTTTTTATTTTTAATATTTGATATTTGGTTTTAATTGTATTTGATAAAGGTTAATATTTAATAATAATTACATTCAAAAAAATTTTAATTTGTTGCAAAATGTTTGTAAAATTAAATTTTTTTTAGCTTTTTTAAGCATTTTTTAAATCCCTAAGGCTTTTTTAAATATGTCTCTTTTATTTCAAAATTTTTTTTTCCAAGTACCTTATACTCTACTACATAAAACTGTGCATGGGTTTTTTTTTCTGCTGCTGCTCTTTATTTTTTATTAATTTTTTTGTAGTTAAACTCCCAAAAATTCTCAAAAAACATTAATTTTGATTTTAAAATTTTTAGAAAAAGTGCTAAACACACATGTTACAGCTAATTCCATGCACATACATTTCATAACATACATAAAACATACATTTCAGAACATGTATAAAAAATTTCAAACCCATACTTCAATTATCAAAAAAGCCTTAGGGTTTTGAATCACAGTATATGTACAAATAAATATTCAACATGGAGAAATATGAGTTTGAAGTTTTCATTCCATGAATAGCATGATATAATATTCATCGAATGGTCTGAAACTTTTATGAAATGTTAATTAGCTTATTTAAAACTACTTACTATAAAAAATTGCACAAATGTAGAACAATTAAACAGTATACTTCCATAATGAATACATAGAAAAAAACGAATGAAAGATCAATATTTCATAAAACTTTATCTTAATAATTATAACAAAAAATAAATACACACACTTCAGAGCTAATTCCATGCTCAGAGCTAATGAAAAACATGTACAAAAAGATGTTTATGCATTTATTTTTTATTTCCATGATTTTAAAAGCCTTCGCATGTTAAATGTTGTACACGAATAAAAGCAAAATCAAATAACAATTTATAGGTAAAATACATCTAAATCTAAGAACTGTATATGGGCATTTGTTTAAATAAATATCTTAAAATATTTTAATAATAAAAGTGTTGAATCTCGCACACATGGGATATATATCACCAAAAACAAATATATAAAAATGGGAGAGTTTTTCTATTCTTGCGAATTAGATTTTTAATTATCTGAGTTATCAAAATGAGATTTAGTATTTGTGCTTTGGGAGAATCCGTTTTGAAGTTTTAATTTCATTCATAATAATATCATAAAAAGCGAGCACACCTTTTAAATCTTGACCAAATCCATTTGATCTTCCAGTAAATAATTTACAAACTAGAATTGTTGCCTGAATTGCACAATTCTTTCTTAAAATGATTTGATACTGCATATATAATGTCAATCTCATTGATGCGCATTAGAAAAATAATTAATTCATTTTTTATTAGGCTCTTTTCTAGCAGATAATCTGAAATGTAGGCGTGGTAGTTGCTGTTTAGCATCAAACATTGCTCCATTACTTAATGAAAAATGCAGGTAAAGCTTTGAAATTTTGCAGGCATATTTATAAAGATTCGGTGCATCAAAAATAAGCCAATAAAATTTTTTTCGACAGTTTAATGATTTTTAGGGTACCATATCGCCTTAAGAAGAGAAACAAATTTATTGTTACTAAAATGGGAAAAAATGTTTCAAAATTTACAAAAAACTACTTAAATGGGGCCTACATTAAATAGGCCCTTAATGGGAACAATTTTTGAATAAATTTTCAATTTCTTAATCTTGATGCGTTGCTTTGCTATTCATTTTTGAAATGACCTTTAGGATAAGAGATATTTTAATTTTTATAAAAACTAGAGTGCTTTATCTTAGTTATATGAATTTGCTTAACAAAACAGTAATTTATTCACATAAGGGTGTGCAAATTCTGTAATAAAACAGTGATTGATAATTCGCAAGGTTAAAACAATTCTTCTAATATACAGGACATTCAGAAAAATCTGCAATTAATTATTTTCAAAACTGTTTGAACAATCACTGTGCCCAGTTTGAGAATTAAAAAAAAACACATTTTGAGTAAAACGCGTTTTAATGTACGACATCTTGCTTAAAGAAAAGGCATCTGCTTTTACTAAAACACTTGTAGTTGAAATTCTAATGAACGGAAAATAACAAACTTAAAATAACATTATTTTCATTGAAACAATTTATAAAAAATGCTTATTAAATACAAACGTATGTGGGCGATAACAGTACATATTTATGAAATATTCTGCATGACTTCAAAGAAATTTTGAATCATGTTTATATGATTACCATTGCTACTGTTATTCCTTTTTGGCATCGTAAGTCTCGTATATCTTTAATCAAAAAGAAAGTGTACAATTTTTTTTTCACAAGTCAGAAATTAATTTTTAATTTTTTTCTATTTATTGTCATAATGCGTGCGAGAACTTATAAGGTTATACAACTATTTTCTTGGAGTAAAACACTTATTGGTGGGCTTACACAATCATTTTTGTGGAAAAAACAGAGCAATCCTTTTTAGGTTTCACTGATGAAAGTGAATTGCATATTTAGATTTTTATGAACATATACAGTGATTTTAAGATCATTTATCATGATTATATTGTTTGAGTAAGATAATATATAATAATATCACAACAGTAACGCTTTTTAATTAAGCATGTATAAATTAATAATCCATCAGTTATGAATTTTCGGCTTCATTGTACTTAGATAAATGTATGCTATCAGTCGATGTAGGAGATTGACCGACTTCATCGTTATTTCATATAAATATTTACAAAGTAAAAAGATTTGTTGTTACTTTAAGTGAAGCGAACTGACTATACTGTTAATTTTTTTTTAAAATTTGACAACACTATATTGTTTTGGGGAGTAAGATGGGTTAATGTAATTCATTCTATTTTTATGATGTGTGTTCCAAATATTTGCTTATGGTTAAACGATGTTCCAGAAATCCTCAAAGAACAAATTAACTTTAAATGTTGCTTGTTATTAAGAGAGAATATCTAAGAGAGATTATATGAAACACGACGTTATACAGAAAGGTAAATAGTATGGAATAACAATATAGTGTTGCCAAATGACAAAAAAGAAAATAGCAGTATAATCAGTTCGCTTCACTTCATGTAGCCACAGATTGTAGCTTGAATTACGTATTTAAGTAAACAGAACATTGATGACCAATATGCGAATCTAAAAAGTCTAAATGGTTATAATGAATCCCTCATAATCATATAATGAAATTTATTTTTAAGGAATTATCTTAATTTCATGTATCGTTTCAATTTCACTTATTTTTAGACCACCTGTTTTGAATAACAATTGTTGCATTTAAGATAAATAAAAATTTTACATATATTTCTAAACGACAAACATAAATTATTTCTAAACGACAATTAAGATAAATTATTAAATAATTGCAAATTAATAAAATATGCATAATAGGAAGAACATTTTCAAATAGTTATTGATAGTTTTTTTAGATAAGCAGATAAATAAAAAATGAGAAGTACACAATGAAAAGCTTAAACTTGCTTCAGTACGATTTTAAAGCATTAATCTGTTACATTTTTCCATTTTAGTTCCAAAAAAAGGACTATCGATTAAAGTTGAGCAATGATTTAATAATCCCTAAGATGAAAAATTTTAAAAAAGGAAGTTTCGAATCTCTACTTAATTCGTTGAAAAACAACTTTATCAAGAAACTTTCAAACTTCTAAAGAAAAATCGTAATCTTTAAGAAACTTTTGTGTGTTTTCACTTATCCCAAAGAATCTTGATTTTTTTTTGAAAGAATAAAAATCTTTTCTTTGCAGCCTGTTCTTAATTTAGAAATAAAGTTATATGTGCTGTTGCGAGTTTTATTAGAAGTTAAAATTTTTCTGCTTCAGTTTTTGTTCGCTATTTTAGTCAGTAGATTTTTAAAAACATATTATTTTAAAACAATTTTAAGTCGTGTTGCTACTTACCAAATTTATCGTTTTATTTCATATTACTATGTAAATAAATGTAAAAACTATTAATCAAAGAAAGCTTATAATAATTTGTGAATTATTGTTATAATTAGAATCACAAATAAAAATAAATTCCAACGTAATTTATTTTTTATAGTACAATTATTATTATTATTTATAAAGCTAAAGTACGAGTCATTACATAAAAAATATTGTGCAGTACTTTTATTAAAAATACTCAATTGTTTAATGGGCTTTGGAATTACTGCTGCTCAGAAAGGTAATAAGAAATTAATCTCACAATTCTTGGTATTCGTTAAGTCACGAGCAAACAAGAAAATCTGAGATGATACGTTATCTGCAAAATTTCCGCACGAAGACTAAAATTCAGATCGATTTCACTAACACTAGTCATCATTAAGTGACCAAATTTGGGCAAGACAGATGTTTATTTTATTTTATTGAATAGAGCTATCTTTTTTGGCTTTGCAAAACATACTTTGTTTCGTTTCTACAGTACCTGGGGGCCAAGTTTCAATCAATTTAATAAAATTCGAAAAACCGGAAATGAGTCTGATCTGCCAGAAGTGGGCATTTAAATTGCTCAAAATCTGACATGGCGATTCTGATAACTCAGAATGATATAAATGTATTAGTATAAAACTTTTTGAACCTGATATTTATGTTATTTTCTAGAGAATGAGCAAAATATTTCTTATTGCAGGAATACTTTTTGAGTTATGGCTTGTTATTTAAATAATGGGCCTTCAAAGAATGTCACATTTCTTATAATGTTTACACAAGCAGCTCTAAAATTTTCAAATTTCATGAAAACATTAAAATTTTTATACATTCCCTAGATAAATGCATCTAATTTGTTTTAGTAATTCTTTTACTAACTTAAGTTTATTACTTTTTCCCTCTAAATTGCTTTGAAATTTTTCAAAAGTATTAATAAAATTTCACTTACAGTGTTGATTTTTTTTTAATTTAAGTAATTTATTTTAAATATTGTTAGTTAAATATTAGTGTTTAATGTTATTGAGTCCTCAAAAAGCATTTATAATATTTAAATGTGTTATTTTTGTTAAGAAGTACTCCGAAAGTGTTCGGATACCTTAAAATACTAAATCTATGTTTTCATGTTTTTGTTGTCATACCAATATCTTAGAAATATAAATATGACTTTCTTGGCTCAAAAATTTGATACTCAAATCTGATTAAAGCCAATTCGTTGAAATAAGCAAATTGAAACGTGTTAAGTTAAAAATATTTTCTTTGAATTGTTGAAGTTTTTTAATGCAAATGGGATCATATCAAGAAATGAAATATATCATTTTTTATCTTTTTATTTTGAGTTTTCAATTGACTTTCAATTGATATCACGTATTTTGTTGATTTTTACTTCAACCCTTTTGAACGGTTGAGATTTGTTTCAATGTCCATGACTTCAAAGCGAAATTATAGCTTCTGTGATTTTAAATAAATAGACATACTATGCTAATTATCTGGTTCTTTATTAGATGAAATGATTCTGTAACTTTGTAATTACTTCCCAACTCTTACTTCTTTAGAAGCTAAGACTCAAATTTTGATCATATTTTGCAAAAAAAGCACAAGAATAAAAATAACACATTTTACTATGAAAGTTGTTGTGTTTGAGCATGCGCAGAATACTTTATCGTTATTTATTGTTTATCACCGTATTTGGTGAGAGTTTTTGATTTGGCGTATAGGGTCGAAGGGATTATATGTAAGGATTATTTCATGCAATTCATTTTTAAATTTGAATAAGACATGCATTACATAAGCGTGTATAATATCTGAGAACTTAATATGTTATTGACTTTTCCTTTAAATAACGTTACATAGAAAAACAAATTTTGACTCGTTTAAAAATGGTCCATTGAAAAGATCTGACAAAAAATATTCTTACAACAGTAAAATTCAATAACATGTACGAGACTGCTGCAGAATTTTGTTTAAAATACTTCAATTAGAGATAATAAATCTCCCAGATTTTTTTAAAACATACGACATACCTAGTTTATAAATGTTATATTGTTATATACACAGATTTCAGAGCCTGATGAGGCCCACGGTGGCCTAGTGGTCAAGTTCACGGACTCGTGGTTGGTGTATCATGATATCATGCGTAGTGCCTCAGAGACTCATCGTGTAAAGAGGCAGCTGCACGTTAAATCTGTTGAGACTCAAACGTCCTGTTGATGTGATGTGTAATTTAAGAGAAGAAGTGTTAGAGAGAGATAGAGCAGATAGAGCAGAGAGCAAAGAGCAGATAGAGCAGAGAGAACAAAGAGAAGAGAGAGAGAGCGCAGAAAGAGAGAGAGCATAAAGATAGAGAGAGCATAAAGAGAGAGCAGAGAGAAGAGTAGAAAGAGAGAGAGAGTAGAAAGAGATGAGAGAGAGGGCAGAAAGAGATCATAGAGAGAGCAGAAAGAGATCAGAAAGAGTAAAGAGAGAGCAGAAAGAGATCAGAGAGAGAGTAAAGAGAGAGCAGAGAGAGAGATATATCAGGTATCGTCCTCGGCATTTGACTGTGGTTCAAAATTGCAAAATCTATCACTAAATACCTCGTACAGTTTTTGGGTGTGACGTTAATATAAATTTCACTTTCTCACTTACTCATCTTTTGTTTTTTTGCAAAAATAAAAAGTTATTGATCATAATAAGTCAGAAATAAAAATAAAGACTTTTCTTCCAAAATGACCACATAATGAGCTATAAAGCATTATCATATTTCAAGTAAGTGCATCCCAACTTACTTCTCCAATTCCGCTTTTTACAACGACCTAGACGATAACAAATTCATTTCTTGTTACAACTAAACCCAAATTTACAGTAGGATGATATATAATAAATGAGAATATCAGAAGGAAAAGGTGTGTCCCAAGAAATATACTTCTTTTCTTGACTTCATTCGACGTGGAAGAAAAGCCAAAATTGACAGTAATCTAAAAAGAGAACTCTTTTGTCTTAGTTACCAGGAAATGGAACATCTATTTTCAGTTCGTAAGACAGCCTCTAGCATTTCTATATTAAATCAGTTGACTCGCCACCTAATATAGAAGAGAAAATTTTATTGTTCGACATCTATAAACCATTACTATTGGAAATCCAAGAGAACAAATTACCTTGTCTGGTAAATCGGGAGATTCAATAAAGAATCAAGAAAATAAAAAAAGCGTTTAATATTTACTCGGAGTGCAATTTTCAGAGAGAAACAAAATGTTTCAACTATAGCCTTTCCTCAAAATTGGAATTGGGTTTGTAACCTCAAAAAACAGAAGTGAGAAAAATTTTGAATTACATGAAAATGTACTTATTTATATTTAAGAATAAAGTGTTTTTTACGAATACAAGTGATAAACTGAATATTGATGGTAAAAAAATTATACGGGTAGGATTTAAAAATAACTCATAAGAAAATCATATAGGGTACAGAAGTTTCGATTTCGTTGCTTTTCAAAGTTATTTTTTAAGAAAAAGTTTAATTCTTCGTTTGATCAATCATACAAAATTTATAGCTGAAATGAATAATGTGAAACATTGATTAATTATTACAGTCCTATTAAGAAAATACACGAGGACTATTGATGGTGGATCTCTTAATGGTCAAATGACGAGGACGAACGCCTGAGGTGGCACCCCTTCTCCTAATTTCCACATCTTGCTTTCGGAATGTCCTTGATCCTCGACAGATTAAATGTGCATTAACTTCTACATGGCGGCTTTGCAGGGTCATTAGGACTCGAAAGCACCACCTTAATCAATCGGTCCCGCAGCTTCCCTGTGGCCGCAGTACTGTAGTGGTTAAGGTAACAGTGTATCATTTCGAGCCTAGTACCGCTATAGACCCGCCATGTAGGGGTACAATGCACGTTAAATCTATCGAGACACAAACGTTCCCACCGTTGGTGTTGTGTGGAAGTTAGGAGACGGGGTCAGATCAGGTGTTGTCCTCGTCCCTTGGCCATGGTTCAAAATTACGAGGTCCGTCACCAAATGCCCTCGAGTATAGCTAGATAGTGCGACGTTAATATTCACTCACTCACTGATGACGGATATCTTAATATTTTACAATGGTTAAGTGACGAGGATGAAATTTGGAGGGCACCACCTCTCCGAATTCCCACATTTCGCTTTCGGGAGATCCTTGATCCTCAGTGGCACTAGGACTTGAAACCACGACCTTTACCAATCGGTTCTGCAACTACCCATCATGTATATGAAATAATGCATGTTAAATCTATCGAGGCTCGCAGTTTTCCGGTAGGTATGGTGTGTGGAATTTTGGGGAGTGGAGTATCAACTGAGATGTTATTACTTCGCATGGGCTCAAAATTGCGCGAACAGTCACCAATAGCCTTTGCGTTGCTTCAGAGGGGGACGTTGCTAACTGTTCAAGAAATTATGAAGAAAAATTCATCATCATAATATATCTATAGTTTATTTAACAATCCGAAACTCTAGTATAAATCTTCTTAAGTCCTATATAATTATTTTAGTATTACTAAATAATTAAGTTTTTCCGTATTTAAAAGCTAGGAAATGTTTCTGAAAGCGAGGAATTTATATGTGTGTTTGTGTCATTTAGGAATTAGAATATTTAACTCGAAAAACGATGATAAACAGAGTCAAATCAAATACCGAAACAGTTAAAGCTTAAAGTTTGCCAATCAGCGCCCTCTCTACTGAAAAAAGTTAATGAATGTTTTTTACGTCGCACTTATAAAGCAGAGCGAGGGCTAGCTATTGGCAACAAACCTCGTAATTCTAACCCTCGGTCAAGTGACGAGGATGACACCTGTGCTGGTACACTCCTGTCCTTAACTTCTACACAAAATCAAGGTGAGAATATTGAGCCACAACAGATGTAATGAGCATCATATCCGCTACATAGTGGGTCTTTGGTGGCACTAGAGCTAGAGCTGATGACACACCAGACACAATTTTGTGTCCTGGTCCTCTAGGCTTCCACGGCAACCCCTCTTAAAAAAGAAGTTACTGAAAGAGAATATAGTTAAAATAATCCGTTGTATATTTAAAGGAACATGTACTGAAACAAGCCAAATTACACATAATTATTTCGATAATATTTTAACAAATATCCCTAAAATGTTTATTTTTTTAGGTATCCGATTACGTTCAGAACCGTGATTTTTCAAAACTGTACAAACAAATATTTTTTTAATATTCATTGTCACTTAAATTAGAATACACATATAATATTTTTTAAAGAACATTATTACAATAAAAATTTTGAAATGCAATATTTTGGCCAAAAATTAACACAGAATTAAATATTTTAAAAATATTTTCCTGTTCTGAAAAATGCTTCTAAAATGAAAATGTTTGCTTATATAGAGCCAAAACATTTCCATAGAGCCTGAACTAGGAATTTTCAAAAATTCACATTATTGTTAGTTTCTACTAATTGAAATAATTATTTTTTGTTAAAATTTCTCCACTCTGACGTATTAAATTATGGATAAATCCACTTCAAAGATACATGTTTCAAAAATCTTACATCTGGCTCTGTACAGAGGTTTGAGCTATATATAGGCAAAGTACTATTATTATTGAATAATTTTTTTTAAAGGAGAATGTTTGGAAAAAAAATAACACAAAAGATTATCTGTTTTTAAAAAAGTGTGGCATTTAAATAATTTTTTAATGTAATAATATTTTTAAACTATTTTATACATGTATTCTAATCTAAGTGTCCCTAAATATTAAGAAAATATTCGTTTGTGCTCTTTTTGGCAAAATCACAGCTCCGAACGTAGTCGGATATTTAAAGAAACGAACCAATGTAGCTTCACTAGATGTTATTGAAAAATATGTATTTTTTTAGACTTTTAGACAGCATAAAATATCACATTGTCAAAAAATATTTCAAAGATCAATAAAAAATATAACTTAAATTAAACTTTTAATGGAAAAAATTACATTTTTGTACATTATTTTAGACACATTTAAGAAGAATGCAAATCAGACTGATTACATATTAAAATACACACGGAAATTTTGTATTTACTCATGAAAACTCACTAGAAAATAAACAAACACACCATTGCAACTAGACCTGGAATTCATTTATGAATATTTTGAAAACGCGGGCAACATATGCTTCAACCAGACGAGGACTGATAATACATTAAACCAAGCGTTAATGTTAGATAATATGTACCTAATTAGATACTGTATAATCACTGATGTAAATACGGATGAGTCATAATTATGCATGCAAATATGTTTGTACAGTAAATTATACAGCAGTACCCACACGCTCCTCTTTACTCCCGAGTGACGGAATCATAGGGAAAAAAGTTATTGTTTCGAACTCTGCATGCCACAATTATAACCCAACTGCTTACCCTAATTGACTGGATTGATATTTAGGTGCATATATAAAAGAAAAGAAAGCAGTAATTATAGCTAACTACAAAATAAAGGCTACTGGATTGCGTACGTGTATTAAAAAGTATGTTGGGTTCTAAGATTGATATAAAAACGGCAGATTTTAATGTTTTGGAATGTGTGTGTGCTTGTAATTTTTTATTTGAAAGAAACGTTTATTCATTTGAATTAGATTTGTAAATCGAGGATGCTGTTACAAATTTTGCATTCCGTGCGCTTAGAGTATATTTTCATTTGTTTCATTTTAAGCAAGATTTTATTTTGTTAAACTTTGAACTCCGATTCGGAAGAAAAGATGAATACTTTTTAAAAAGGATAAAATCTATTTTAAATTATTATATTTTCATAAAAATAAAAATCAAACATTTCAGCATTCCCAGTATGGCCGTGGTAACGTAATAGTCAAGGCATTGGACTCACAGCCGACGTGTCGGGAGTTCGAGCCCAGTACCATTGAAGACCTGACATGCAGAAGGGGAAGATGCACGTTAAATATGTCAAGGCTCTAACTTCCTCCCTTTGGTGTGGTGTGAAAGTTAGGAAAGTTGGTGCCAACTCAGGTGTTATTCTCGTTACTTGATCATGGTTCAAAGTTGTTTGGTCCATCGCAAACACCAACGTTGTACGAAAAGGTTTTGTTATACATGTATACACATTTAAAATATGTGTGGAGTCGCAAGTTAGCGTACTTTTTTAACCAGTTTAATTTGATTTAGAGTATTCTTAAGAAAATCAAAGTAATCCCTATTCAATCCCCAAAGTAATCCCAAATCAATCCCTATTGATGGAATTATCACAAGCCTAACTTATGATATATATAACTAACCAAAATAATTAGGTTTCTCAGAATTTCTCAATGGTCTGTTCATACTCTCCCCTCTTTAGAAGCTTATTCCTTTCAGACTTTAAGCAGATCACTTCAAACTTGTAACAAGATGTCGGCCGCAGTAGCCTCGTAATCATGGTCACGAACTCGTGGCCGGCATTGTTGAGTCTCTTGTTTGAATCCTGGTGCTACTGAAGTAGTGCCATGTAAAGGTGGCCCAGGCAATGTCAAATCTATTGTTGCTCAAAGTCCTCACACTGGCCTGGTGTGGAAGTTTGAGGCGGAGACACCAGCTTAAGTGTCGTCCTCGTCCTTTAACAGTGGCTCGAAGTTATTAATTACATCGTAAAAAGTTCAAACGTTGGTTTAAAGAGCGATGTTAGTGTGCATTGACTCACTCTACTAGCTGTAAATCCCTTTTTAAAAACCCTCAAAGATTTGCCTTTTCAAGCAAGTACCAGATTTATGAGGCTTTACGATTAAGGTATGAGATTTAAGTTCCCCGAATCTTCTTTTCTATTTCCCATGAGGGATTAAGAACTTTGGTAAATATACTGATTTACCCCAGGAATACTCTATTTATGTTCGACACATAGTTTTCGGCATATCTTTTCATTCCTGTCTTTGAAATTTTGTGAAAATCTCATATATGGATGATTTCGTAAATTAACAAGGATTTCGTAAATTAATTTGGCTTCTTTAGACAAGTACAGCTTTTGGAATAGTAAAAATTTCTTGCAAAATTCTTCTTTTAGATCTCCTCCTGTTTATTTTTTGTTTTATTACTCCTTCCAGCGTCAGAAATATAATATAAGCTCAAATAGAGGACATTGTTGTAAATTAAATATTAATTATATAGATGGCGCTGCAAGTCATGTGAGAGATGTATACTCGTTTGGCTTGTAGAGTCAGAGTCATGTAATGTTCTTTGTGATGTGTACTTGTCTTCCGTATTGTCTGCAAAATAAACAAAATGCCAAAAGATGAACTGAATTATTGAACTGAGAGTGAAAGATACATTGGAATTATTATAGTCCACCTGACCTTGGATTATAATAACTAAGGAAATACAAGAGGACATAAAATATGCTGTAAATTTTAAACAATGACGAAATCAAATAGATTTTACTATTAAAAATTTAGTCGCAAATTTACAGTTGCCTGACCCTTAAATGCATATTTTTGTCATTTATCTACATTCCAGTTCCACGTAATTTTATTCACAAAACTGAGCGTATGTGCAATTCCGAACGCACGTTGAACGCATTATTTAAGGGGGTAAATTGTGTTTTTTATTTTGAAATTTGAATGTGGTTACGGGGGTCACTTCACAAAAGTCGATCCAAAAATTGATTTTTCAATTTTGATTGAAAAATAAAATACCACTCTTTCTCTTTCTACTGCAATTTAAATTTTTGTTCTAGTTGAATTAGAAGTATTTTTAATATTTTTTTAAAAATTTGTTTACTTCCGTCAAACCCAAAACCAGCTGATTGCCACGCCCCTTTCATTTCAAAACAAAAGACACTTGCTACTTTTCAGCCTCATCAAATATTTTAAATTGATTAAAAGGATTTATTTTGATCCGTAACTTGTTCAGGAAAGAAGTGATGTGAATAATTGTAGCTGTTTGTTTACTTTCTGGAAACTCGCGTGTTGTTTTTTACCTCTTCAAATATTTTACGAATTTCTGCTATTGGAAACATTGTTTCTATCAAAACCTTTTTTAACATGTTTATGTTTAATAGTAAAACGTTTACAAAACGTAAACAAAGGTACAAAAACCCAAACTTTCCAGAAATTAAATGCGTCATAAGTCAGAATAATGAATTCAAATTATACATGAATAATTCAACTTTAAAAGCTAAGTTAGGTAAGTCAAATAAAGTGTATGTTTCCTTTTAGATTCATTTGAAAGTTTTTTTTGAAATAATGAACATTCTACTGTTTTCTTGTGCTTTGAAACCACATTTATTATAAATAAAATGTAAAAAACAAGGTATTCACATAAATTTTGGTCGCCAAATCCAAAGTTTGGTTCTAAAGTTGTTGACATGTTGTGGCTTTTGTGATGTTATTCAAACATTTCTTAATACCAGGTTTACTAAAACAGTAGTTAATCAAAAAAGATACAAAATTATATGAAGTAAACACTGGGCTTTCATATGCTATTATTTTTATTGGATAAGAGAAGCAACTGCGAAAATATTTTGTTGAGTTATGAATTGTCACGTGCACCAAAATGGTTTTACGAGTTCATGCATGGCATTAAATAACACGACACAGAAAGTAGCCAGTCTATGGTATTATATATATAACTGCTGTCGAAATGATATCATTTAATAATGCAAGTCCTATTGTACCGGTGTTTGTCTATGGCATTTGGCAAAAAAAGGGTCATGTTTCTCTGAATGGTATTACAGCAGTAAGTGTGAACACTAGGAAAGTTGTTGATGCCGAAAAACTATAGAGGAAATACTCAAGTAATTTTAAAGACAATGTACATAACATTGAGTGTTCGGCAGATTACTTCGGAAGTAGTAGGGGGATGAAAGTTGAAGGTGCACTTTGTATTTTCCATTGCTCAGAGGCACGACACAATTTACGATACACAAATTACGATTTACTAATTGCGACAAAATATTTGGGTGATGAGGACTTTAAAGCATACAAAGCAGTTTTAGAATCTTAACCTTAGAAAGATGTCAACATTAAAACATTAGAATGTGTTGGTCATGTTGAAAAAAGGATGGAGACATGACAGGGCATTAAAATAAAAATTTAAAGGCAAAAATCTTGTGGACAAAAAATCTCTAGGAGGTCGTTAAAGATTAACAGATGCAGTAATAGACAAATTGTAAAGATACTATGTTTCGTGTGGCTATTTGAAGCAACTCAGAAAACTTGTCAGTCATGATGCAAACTATTTGGGCTATATTTTTTTCATAAACTCTCCACAGATTTGAAAATACGACACGGCTTATGCCCCATGGGAGGTGATTCGTGGTGTGAATATAATAGGTTCATACTGAAAGGTGACACATATAAGCTTAACACAACTCACCTATTGCAATTAGCAATTGCATTAAAAAAGTATTTAGAGATTTCTCTAGTCTTGAACTTTTATTTACGTGCTTTCACGGTAAAACTTAAAATTTCAATGAAACCTTAAATTGTATTTGATTTATAGTTCCAAAAACTGTATTTATACAATTAGGAACTTTAAAAACTATAGTATTTGAAGCTACATTTTTATATAATCAAGGTTTCATTACCAAATTAAAAGTTTTAGATGTATTAAACATTCAAACCCTGGATTTTACAAATGTCGAGCGTTGGAAGAAGTAGATCATGCGCATATTAAGAAAGCAAAATAGGCAGTTTTACAATGAACCAAAGAAACTAGAACTAAAAACAAACAATTAAAATGTAGACAAGAAGATGATCTTGCATATGATACCAGAAATCCAAGTTGTGGTTCTGGTACGTATTAGTTAATAGTAAATTTTTACTTTAAATCACTATTTCTCAAAAGTGTAAATTTCAACACAAAAGGAACATTTTTGAAAAATCTACTTAATTTATAGCTTTGAAACTTTGCACATATGTTAACACTATACAAATAAATATTTTAATGAGAGATTTTGTCAAAAAAAGTATTCAAAAAAATTTTATGGATTAAAATGCGCAAGAATTTTCATCGTTTTAATAATTTTGACGTGTTACTCCACATATGAATTTTTTTAAAAAAAACTAATCAAAATTTTAAAACATGCTCTCATTAAAATAATAAAAACAATACAATAAATCTACACAAAAAAAAATCATGACTGTACAACTTGTCAATTTTTCAAAAATGTTCCTTAAATTTGGTCATTTTTAACATTACGGAAATAGGGAAAAGGCTGCGTGAAGTGACCCCCTTAATAAAGTTCAGTGTGTTACTTGGAGAGAGAGAGGTTTCCTATTTTTGAGTTTCCTATAGAGGAGAGGTTTATCTGATTGGAAAAAAATTACTTCACATATGTTGTCAGATAAGCTTTCCATGTTCAATCTTGCATTTAAAAATTTTGTTTTTTGGGAAATACTGTATGTTGCCAAAAGTCTGCATAATTTTTTTTTTCAAAATAAATACTCATTATTATTACCTTGATTTTTTTAAATTTATTTTTTACGTAACGTATGACTACATTTCTATAAGAAAACGATTTTTTAAAATTCAAAAAAAAAATGATGCATTTAAGGGTTAAAAATCTACTTAATGGTACAAACTATTACTGGCACACAAGGAATACAACTCATGGATCAAGAAACTGGAAATTTACATGTTTCGAACGTTTCACGGATCCAATTTACCGTTTCGTTTCCGACACTAAACATTGTGGAAAGATCCACTCACGAATAGTAACCTGGACAAAATGAAAGCAGCACCTCTGTTCCAGAAACCAAGGAAACTAAAACAGTATCTGCAGCTGGTGTCGCGAATTCCAGCACACTCACGTGTGGAGTTATACGAACTCACGATTTCCGAATTTCCTGCGCCAAAAGCTCACTCTACCTTTGCATTACAAATGGAAACTTTTCTCCTCCCGTGGGAGCAGGGGCGCTTCCTTTTTGGCGCTAATAAAGCCAGGGCGACAATTTATTTCCGTTAAAGGAAATGACGCAGTCAAAAGAACGGAGGCTGGATGAGATTGAAAGAAGAAAACACTGGAAATACTAATAATAATGAAAGGGACGACGCGGGGTGAGAGAACAAGAAAGAGGACGAAAAAAATAAAAGTGGAGGAAGAGGCAAGAAAAAAGTGGCAGCGAACAAAACAGCTCCACTACACATTTGTTGAGGTCGTGTCGTCGTCGTAATTGTCGCATTGTGTCGGAAATTGGTGGCGCTGTCTTGTCTCTGAGGAATTAGATCCTAGGGGGCGCTGCGATTCCTGGACTGTTTTGCAATACAACATCCCAAACCGTAAGTCTGGGGAATGGATAAGCAAACAAATAAATAAGAGAGAGAATATATATATATATATATATATATATATATATATATATATATATATATATAATGCAGTTCTCCTTTTGGTCAATTTCGTCACCTTCCTTTTTACAATGGGAAAAAAATAAAGAATAAGGAAAAAAAGAAAGAGGGAAAAATGTATAAATAAATAAAATCAATTTCTTCCCCATTCCCGACATCTTTCTTCTTGGTGTTTTCTTAGATCCTGGGGTTTTTTTTCAGCAAGGAGGGACGGAAAGAGAGAAGGTAGACAGGGGAAAAAATAGGAAAAAGAACCGAAGGAATTCTTTCCTTCGCAAAAAAATCTCCATATTGGCAGGCGTCGGGAAGAGAGAGAGAAGGAGACAGAAAAGAAAGAGAAAAAAAACCAGCAACGAGGTCTTGCCAGCTGACACAACCCCCTAAGAGACTGCACACTGGCAGTGTAGCCCCGGTTCACAATGAGACCCCAACTCAAAATTCCAAACGCACTGGATGGTTCTATTCGAAGGGTTGGTGACAACGGGGAAAGAGGAGGAAATTGGATCGGGAGAACTTAATCCACATTGTAGTCCCAACAGAGAAAAATTTTGGAATGCAAAAAAAGTATAAAAATGCACAAGTAAACCTGAGAATTTCGTATCTGTATACAGAAATCCTCAAAAGTCGGTATTGGAATCGAAAGTACAAACGAGTTACTTTTTTTAATCTTATATTGGTAGTTGTGGCATAATACGTATCTTTTACATGATGAAAATATGGATATGTTGCGACGTACTTTAAACTGATACACGTAACATGTTCAGTCACTCTAAAATACAGATTTTTTTAATAAACATTTCGAATTATCATCGGGCCTGGGTTCGATGCCCGATGCCACCAAATACCTTACGAGTGCACACGGAGTAGGTGCTCGTTAAATCAGTGGGTCCGAAA
This sequence comes from Trichonephila clavata, assembly GCA_019973975.1. Lineage (NCBI taxonomy): Eukaryota > Metazoa > Arthropoda > Arachnida > Araneae > Nephilidae > Trichonephila > Trichonephila clavata. Next base: position 278,252 of record BMAO01016695.1, read on the forward strand.
GTCTTGTGGGCGGTCGTAGTAGAAACCACGAGTGCAGGGGGATGGAGAATATTTCCCTCCCCTCCAGCTCTATGCCTTAATTTTGTAGGTGGAGATAGGTGGTGTTGCCATCTATCGTTAAGAAGTACAGCCTATCTCACAGGTTCTGCAAACTTTCATTCCTTCCCTTCGGGAAAGACACGGCAACAACAACACCACATTAGTTGCCGCATAGCTATTAAATTCAGTATAAGGGTTCCAATAAATAAAAGGCATTGATATTTCAATGGTTTCATTAACACAATAAATGTAGTCATACACTTAGGTACTGAAACAACTTCATCGAATAAATTTATTCACGAATAATTACATGCTCAAAACAAGAATCTATTTGATACAGTTTTGTTCCTTCAAAGCAGTGCTTCTCAAACTTTATACAATAATATTTATTATAATATAATAAATCCCTAAGAGACTGACTGTTTGTTTTATTTAATTTCAGTAAATTAATAATTATCGTAAATATTTTATTTTCAACTTTTAGATATGCTCGCGCCTCTCATCTAGGGTCACTACGTCCCTCTAGGAGGCGCGCCTCACAGTTTGAGAAACGCTGCTTTAAAGGATAACTTGTCAATGGTAAAATGGTAAAGTGAATTTTACTAGCTACTTATGGTCCACCAACCAGAAATCTATGATTTCTGCTATACATATAATTGTAAAATACTTCGCATTGGAAGAGATATTGAAAGCTTTCATTATGTAGCTCCTTGGACAATTATATAAAAAGATTCTGTTTCTCATTTCTGATATAAATCCTTTCTTAGAATATTTTTCTGAAAAACTATCATGATATTTGATATAATTTTAGGGAACTAATCCATCATTGACTGGAGGAATCAGCGTTCTTCTCTTTACTGGTAGTCAATTGCAAGTTAGTCACAGATTTGGGTTGCCAATTCCAAGTCCTTGAAACAAATTATTTTTAGAACCATAATAATGCATTCTGCACCACCCCTATTGTTTCTTTTAATCATGTTCACTACCGGGAGGAATTACCAACCAGTACTTCCAAGCATAGTAGCTATCCGGAATTACTCAGACCAGCTTGCACTCAAAATCATAAATGATATACCTGATCAGGCCTTGATAGTTTATACAAACGTTAACCATTCGAATAAGGGTAGAACACAGAGTGGTATATTTAATAACACTCCTGGGAGTAATATTATAATCAGCATCAGGAATGCTGACCACTGTTCCGTCTTTGTTCGGAACTCACTGCTGTCAGTGGTGCTCTCGATCATGCTCTCAACTCTAATAAGGACAGTATCTGGATTCTGACAGACAGCAGGAGCTTCCTCCAATATTTGAAGAATTAGCCAAAGATTATGGACAACACTGGTCAGAATATTATTTCCAAATTGACTAGGATTGGCCAAAGGAAACAAGTGTGTCTCCAGTGGATATCGTCGCATGTGGGTGTTCCTGGGAACGAGACCGCTGATGAGGTGGCTGGTAGGGGTTACCCCAGTCCTTCTGTCTTGAGCCATTCTAAAATTCATTCCCTCCGCAGAGATAAAATGGATCTGACATGGCGAAATCCTCTTGCTCACCACTGTACGAAGCTAAGAGTACTACAGTGCAAGAATTTCCAGGTCTCTTCAGACGGTCTTGACACTCTTTAGAAGTGGTCATATGCGTGTTATGACCTTTGTGCAAGGAGTAAAGTCTTTCTATACCTGTTCCTGCTCTCTTACTGATTTTCCTGCTCATATTTTGGACTGCTAGGGCATTTCCCTGGGAAAGTTTGGTGAGCAGAATCTGGCTTGTGACATTCTTTTGCAGATAGGGCAAATGGACTTGGCGTAGGCTTTCCTGCTCCAAGGGGATTTGAAACAACAACATAATAATGCATTTCAGTTTATTCTCTTCATTTTTCAAAGCTTGTCTAGTCAAATTTACGTTTGTGATAAAAAAAGTTTGTTCTATCACATACTTCATTTTCCTAATCTATTGATTGATTTTTTGTTAATTTCATGCTAAAAGAAATATAAGATCTAGAGGCAATGGATCTTGTAATTTTAAGGCACGTTCAAGGATGAGGATGACATACAATACAGTACGTCCTTTTACATTTAGCACCCCATTTCAAATAGAAGACTTTAAAAACTACTAGATTTAATATGTATCTGCTTTGGTACACAGCAGTCCTTTGAAGAACGAAACGCAAACTCCCTTTAAATGTTCTTTCAAGACTGTATATCCCTACATTTTATAAAGATCTTCATCACTCAGTATTAAATGACATATTTTTAATTTATCTAATAGGGTACGATACAGAAGTCATTGAGATACTTTATCATATATTTTGAAAACCTAAATCAAAAATGTAAAAAAAAAAATACATACTTATAAGTTAAGTACTGTGTACTGAAATGTTTCACCATTTAAAGCAAAAAAGAGTCTAAAGAAACGTCATTGCAGAAAACACGTTATTTCTGTTAGAGATTTTTAGGTTTTAGAATGTATTTGTTATATATATTAAAACATTTTTCTTTGCTTTAGAATACTTTTGTTTTCACTTTTTTTTCTTGCGTTGAAAATAGTTTTTTCAGTAAAGTACATAGTAGCAACAAAAAAAAACTAGTGCCGACCGCTAAATAATTTAATAATATTTATATTCACATAAAAGTATTGTTCAGCTTTTTAAGCATTGTTAACGAAATTGTGCCATATTTTTATATTTAAAATGTTTTATCAAATTTTTTATGATTGCGTTTTGTAATGGTAATCATCTTCTTATATCGAATACTTACGTCATATTCAGTATTATATTACATAATAATATGAATTAAAATCGAAAATCTCTTATTTCATTCTTTAATTTGTATGAAAGAATATTGTTTTTAGAGATTTCTGCTGAACTAACCATACAATGTTAATTCTAATGATTTCTCTTTTTTAAATTTAATTTATCATACTTGTTGTTTATGCTACGAGTAATTGATTTATTAAATCTAATACGTCTTATAACTGTGAAACTAAAAAGACATTTTTTAACAGAAATAATAACTGTGCCAGGTTTCTATTAAAATTATCGTGTGGAGAAAAATGTTTCTGTTATATATATCAGAGATTAATATATATATATATATTCAAATAACTCTAAATTGAATATATTCACAAAAAAGTCATCAAAATACTTATGAATCTCTTCAAATTTTCTTTACTTGTGTAAGTCAAATTTCTTCTTTCATTTTAGTTAAAAATGAAAAAGAAAAGTAGTACATATATAGTCTGATATTCTTGGCAAGTTAAAACTAACATTTACCTTACCAATCTAAACACTTAGTTTCCACAAACATTAGACAGCGTATAGAAACCAGTTTACACACTAGTTCAATCTATTCTGCTTCAAAACTTTCTCGCAAAACATCCGAAAAGAGATCAAAAACTATTTCTCTTCCTTTCCCCTCCTAACACTTATTAAAAAAGGACGAACAAACTGGGAAACAATTTTCAATTCACTTCAACAACAACCAAAGAAAAAAACTATCTTCGGCATGTTTTAAAGATTTCTCTCCAGATCCTCCATCGAAAATCACTTCCTAGAAACTAATCAAAGTGTAAAGACACGGATTTATTCACTGGATCCTCTGCTAGCGGGAATTTCCAGTAACGAAGATAGAATAGGCGGTTTCGTTTTGTTTTCCATTTAAAGGGAATTTTCGATTCCCGTCCCCAATGGGGTTCTACGTATGGTTGTTTAATTTCTTCCATCCCCAAAGACACATAAGTCCCATCAGAGAAATCAAGAGTTATCGAAAGAATCCCATTGCTCCAGAAAACAGTTAGGGAAGGGCTATCTTCAGCGAAAATGCTCCAAGTCTTTAAAGAACAGTAACACTTGCTGAGTTATGTTCTTACCTCACGGAGTGATACTTTCAGCTTTTCGTTTGGTAATCCTTTCCCAAAGAGGAACTACATCCTTTTAAGGTCCCTGTCCTACCCCTTTTGTCCGAACATAATTCTGGGTTGCACGAGGAGACGTCAACCCCCAAATCAAGATATAGTGGGTCTGAAGTTGACCTTATCCACCCAAACCCGTAGCATATCCTTTAATCTGACGTGTAGGCAGAGTATTCAAGATCGTCTTAATGGCAAAATCTTTCCTACTCTTAGGGGAAAAACTTGGATAGGGAGGATGGAGAGGAAGATTGCTCCCGGATGCGGGAATGTATATATCATATACTCAGGTAGGAGAAGGAGAGGGACAGATAAGGACAGTTAACCGTTCTCTTTTACAACCAGGTTCTGGTGTTATTTACTGCGATGGCCGTTACTTTTGTGTCCAGTGAGGAAAGATTGGGATGACCGAAGGAATAGATGAGAGTTGGGAAAGTTTTTTCCTCGGTATTAATCTCGGTAGTTTGGGAATCTGTTCCTTTTTTCTGGTAAGAAAAGAACTGGAAATATATATAATTGATACTGTTTCTACGTTAGGCTTAGCTTTTGTTCTGGTCATGTTGGAATGTGAAATGCTTAATTTATTTCAAAACCAATATCTTTTTTTCTTATCAAAATTTGTTAAAGAGTTAAAATGATTGCTTTATGATGTCAAAAAGGTTTTAAAGATTTAAAATTATAAACTTATGATGATATGATTTGACTATAAATTCTTGTAATAAATGAATTTCGCAAGATATTTTACACCTTTTTTTATTATGTATCACTGAGACCTAGATTTCCTATCTGGTGAGTTTTTCTACGTGAAAAATGAAAGTAGCAGTATAAATTTGATTTTTATAAAAAATATTTAACAATTGATTATGTATTAACCCTTTCACTTTCGTTTAAAACTCCCCCTCAGAGGGCTCGCCTTCTTTAGGTGAGTACGGGTGTCACAATCTCGAGGTACCCTAGTGATCTTTTCCTTTTCCCACGGGGTTTGCTGTCTTTGGTAAACACGGGCTTCACGAACCCGGGGTACCCTAGTGATCCTTCTCTATTTTCGACCCTCTTTCTTGTCATTCAATTCATTCTTTCTTTCTCTTCCCGTCTAGACCACAGATATTAAAACAAATGTTTGGCGCAGTATAGCCGAAATCGGCTGTTGCGCCAATAAACCCCAAAATCACTCACTCACTCATTCGTTTAAAAGTCACGCGTTTCGCTCCCCAATTCCACCATTTTTCACATAGGCCCGTGTATGCGGTGTATAAGGGGGAGGGGGGGGAGAAAAGTTATAAAATAAGCAAGTCTTTCTCAGAAATAAATAAGTCCTTCGCAAACACTGTCAAGGACATTTTATTGCATTCTATAGCCTTCGCAGTAATTTAATTATAGCAGCACAAAAAAGATAGTACTTCGGAAAGGCGTATATATACGTCCGGGGCAGTTTGGCTGAGTGAGACGTATAAATACACCCACAGTACTTAAGGGGTTAACAATCAATTAAAATATATTAAAAATACACTAGTATTAGTATTTTAGAAGTACATAAATTAGTAAATCGTCAATTTAGAGATAAATTAGTAAAATTTTATTTACAGAATATAGGAAAACGAGATTGTATTCGCTATAAATAACTCATCGTGCATCAAGTATCAAGGTAAAAATTCACATAAATTCGATGCTATTTTCAATTGTATTGCATTAGCTTTCACAAACACTGGAAGTATTTTATAAAATAGGAATCCAGATATATGTTTTTAAAAAACTGTACAAGTATGGATATAATTGATAAATCATTTGAAACATTTCAGTGTGCCATCATTTCAGTATTGCAAAGCATTCCAAAGTAACATTGAAACTCCTGGAAAAGATACAAACGATGTCAAAAATATCTGAAATAAAACAGGGGGGGGGAGAGGATATATTCCTCGACAATAATGAATACATTCTACATAGTTCATCATTTGGCAATCTCAAGCTGCCAGAAACCTCGAACTTTCCCAATCCCAAATTTTTAATTCTTAATGAATATTCATAACCACAAAATCCCTTCTGAGGGCCTCCCACCTGATGGATCCCAGTTTGAGGCCACAAGCCAGATCGACCCCTTCGAAAAGTTGTCGAGCACCGTTCTTCTTCTTTTCCACCGTGTCAACCGGAAGACAAAACTAGTCTGCATACTTCATCCCCCAAACGTCATCTCATCAATATTCGTTCAAAATCTTCCTTACAGGAAGGGCTGACAGCCACCATCTCGTTAAAACCGGCTTTTCCGGGGCGCAACCACCACCTAAAAGGAAGCCCTCGTCCCTGGCAACTCGATCGGTTTCATAGCGGACCGACAGATGGTGCTCTAATAACTCTGCTGGAATCCAGAATTAAACGTGATTCTGAATCCGGCCCGTCATTATATCTCGATTTGTAGCGAGTCCGGCTATTTCGACGTTTTCTCTCTAAATCCCTTTAATGAGAGGCGCTTCGACAAAGGTAAAGGTTTTCCTGGGAATACATCTCTCTGCAGGTTGATTAAAGCTCTACCGGGATCAATATGGAATGCTAACACTCAGCGGGGGGTGGAGGAAAGGGGTAGTCGTTTGCGCACTTTGATCAGGGTAGGGTGTTCCTGAATGTCTGGTTCGACTTGATAAAGTTTCCATGGTTAGGAAACCGAACGGATCGAAGCTCAAAGAAACACAATGCCTTACAAGGTTCCGAAAGTAGAGATAATGGAGCGGCTGTACTGTGTGTCCGCAGCTGTAATCACTGTGCGTGGACAATCGAATTCGCTTATGGGCCCCCGCTTTTGTTTGTACAAGAATGATCTAACGGCAGCATGAAACTGTCATTTTCGAAAAGCGATATGATACATGCAGGGAAATGTACACAAAGTAAAATGTTGTGAGGAGTGATAATTATGTCTTGGTATCGATTATTTAAAGGGATGTTTCACGCAGAAGTTCTTTGGAAATCAATAAATTGCTTTTGTTGGTGGTCGAATTAATGTTGGGAAGCTACGAAAGGTTAAATGCTTTTCTTCGTCGCGTGCGAAGCTTCAGTTACTAAAAATTAATTATGTAAGAAATTAGTGGATTTGAGAAAAAGAGTTTGCCTTGGAATCAGATTAAGACTCTCGAGTACATATAATAAAAGATATAACGGTAGATTTTTTTTTAGAAATAGGGCCATTATAGATTCTTTTGTTGAACGAAATATTTACCATTATGTTACTTAAATAAGAGAAAAATATCAGAATGAGTCCAGAGTTTTCATGATTTCTAAGAACTTCTTCCTTGTTCTTTCACGTTGGATAAGATAATAAGTTTTATTCTGAAAGTGAATGATAAAAGTATAAGAAGAGTGCTATCAGATAAAATTCCTCGAAATTCCCAAATTATTATTTGAAATTGTTATTGATAATTGAGATTTATGAGTTAGAAATACGCCGTTGAAATTGAAGTTGAAACTATCATTTTCCCTTATTTATGTCTTCAGTTGTTTGGTTTTTTTTCTTTTCTATTTATGTACAAGTTTACATCTGTTCCGACTAGGTTCGGAGACCAATTTTTTAAAAATTGATTTTTAGAACAAATTTATTGTTTTAAAAAACATAAATAGGCTTAAAAAGTCAGTATTAAATAAATATCATGTATCACCCTTTGTTTTTGGGAAAAAATTATTTTTATGAAATTTTAGCAAAATTTATAAAGTTAAGAAAAACGCCATAAATAAAAATAAATTGCACATTATGCAATTTTAACTTCATTAATATATTTCTTGTTCCATCTGAAGTGTCACAAACCACAGGATAAAAATTTTAAGAAATAAATATTTTATTAGCATTTAAATTTGATGATAATGATTTTTCGTCAAAGTTACTGCATGTTCTAAGCTAAAAAGGGCTGTAAAATGGGACTAAATGTAGACCTGGGATTTGTTACACTCTAAAGAATCCAATACATGTATGTTACAAATTACATCGAATTTGAATAGATTGTTTTGGAGATATCCCGTTTTTCGTGTACAAATTATCGTAAAAATTTCATTTTTTTAAAAACGCATTAAAAAATATTTTCATAAGTTAGATAAAGTAAGTGCTACAAAAACAACTTAAAAAACTCTCTTGTTTTATATGTTAGTCCTTCTTCCTCAATAATTATATTTCTTTTTTCCCTATAGCCCAAACATTACCAAACATTAAACACCTAAAAAGCTATTTTTCAACCTAGTCGGATACCTTAAGACAAGAGTTTTCTTGGCTAAAAATAAATACTTATTGTCTACTGTTTCCTAGTGTCTAGCTTTATGGAATCAAAAGCTATCCGACCCAAAAAAAAAACCCGTTGTACTGTACAAAATATGCATTTTTTAAATATTTCTGTATTTAAAAAAAGAATGAATAATTTTAATTTATATGTGGCTGTGCAATAGCACAAAAGTCCTTATTAATAAGAGAATTTATTTAACTTTTGAAAATGAAAAACTGTGATTTCTCTGCACCAGCAGAAAATGACAACCTGAAAAAGTAAATGCAATTATAATTCGATAACTGTGACATTTTTTTACACACGCCAACCTCACCCTCCCCACGACAACAAATCAAATAAGACGTACAGTGACTCTAATCCCATTTCATCTCTGTAACAAATCACTGTGCTAAATGAGCTTTTCCACGACTTTTGTAAGCTCTAGATGTCCGGATAATTTTTTTCCTCCGTTAATTCCTCCTCACACGACGAGACGGAACAAAAAGGGGAGTCACTCCATAAAGTAGAATTTGCGATGCTACAATCCTATTTTGCCCTGACACTCAGCAACACGGAACATCATAAAGTTCCCTTTCTGCTCAGATTCTGACGAAGAAATCCGGGAAGATTACCAAATAAAAAGTATAGCCCCTGTATCACGTCTCATTCCCGTTTCTCCTGCTTTTCTTCTCCTTCTTTTTCCCGGAAAACTATCTCGAGATCTATCTTCTGGTTCCATTTCAGCGGGAGATGTACACACTGGACTCGGGGGAGAAATTTTCTCCTCCTTGATTTTGATTGGTCGTACATCAAAGATGGAAGCCCATTGGCCCACGATGCTTGAAATTGAACGGCAATGTTTTAGGCCATAATTTATTTTTACAGCTGAGGAAGGATTTGTTTCCGTCGTTTCTTTTACAGAAAAAGAAGATTTTTACGACGGCCTCTTTTCGATAACTATAGATCCATAAATGAAATTAGAATTAAAAGCAAAATTTTTATCAAACAAGGAACAAATTGACAGTAAATCAGGAAATATTTAAATAATGACAAATCTTTTTAATATCAAAAAGGAGGTTTATCCAATTGACTAGAAATGAAAACCGTTACCAGTAAGTGCTGAATATTTTAAGTGTTTACTTTTTATATCACATGAAAGTCGTTTCGGTGGCTATGAGGTAGCGTGTCCACATCATAAACTCAAGTTTACGGGTTCGATCCCGGCTGGAGTCCATAGATTTTCTGGATGCAAAAATTGTAGGCAGTTATGTCATATGATTATGTGGTATGTAAAAGATCCCTTGAGTATCAATTTGGCTCTTGTACTCTCAGAAAAATTCAGCATCCAACGAAAGTTTCAATTAAATAAAATTCAAATGTCACAATTTGATTGCGCAAGTCACCACTAGAGGGTGCCACCAGTGAAATGGTTTCCCCTCTTGGGGGACTTGTGACTGCAAATGGCTTAGATGCCAAAATGCAACCAATTTGAAACAAACAAACGATCAATATCACGTGATAAATAGTGGCTGCGGTAGCCGAATGGTCATAGTTCCTATCTGGTGACCAGATTTATTTTTATGGAGCCATGGGAACAAATCCTGGTGCCCTTAAATATTACCGAGTATTCGATAATTAATTCACGTTTTAACTGCTGAGATCAAAGTCTTCACATTGGTGTGGAGGGGAATTTTCGATAGTGGGATGCCGACATAGGTTTCTTCCTCGTCACTTTACCGAGGTTTAACTAACGACGTCCGTCAATAGCAGACCTCGTGCTGACTTTTGCTTTGAAAAGTGTTGTTAATAAATAACCAAACAATGCATCAATTGAAAAATCAAAAATGAACTTAATGTATGTATTTTTTTAAATGCCTTCATTATTTTATTTTTATTATACTTATTCTTAGTAATAGTATAAAAAACTAAACGTAATTCTTTTTTTTTTTAATTTTTTTTGTGTAGCTATTTGTTACAAATTTTTAGTAAAGTTACTAAACTTAACAACATAAAGTTTTAATTTTCGCATGTATTTGAACGATTTGGGTTGAAGTGCTGTGATAAATTTAAAGTGGAAGTTAAACATAGATAACAAAAAAATATGAAAATTTGTAATTATTTTTAGTAATTTGCCGAAACAGAGAATTGGGTTTCAAAATATGAAACTGTCACAAACTCTGACTCTAAAAATGATCTTTAGGAACTTTGCCAAGAATAATATAATGCCAAGGTTTTTTTACTCTCCGTTTTTGTTTTTAAAGTACTCTAAGGATAAAAAATATTTTAGTGAAGAATTTATTACATTATATACTTATAAAAATTGTATAAATATATTATCGAGATGTGAAATATACAAGTTTAAACATTCATTCTTTCCTTTTATGAAAAATATTCTTATTTTAATAAAAACCATTCTCTATGAAATATCTTTAAAAAAATAAATTTTGCTACTATACATATTTTGCTATTTCTTATAAATTAAAAATAATTCTATTTCTTTTTTTTACAATAAAATTACAACATTACTAACTTTAAAATACATTCATAATTTGCTGAATGTAAAAATTTCTACTTATTGTTCTATGGATATATCAATATAAGTAAATTCTCTTAAATATATATAATCTAGAATTATATATATATATATATATATATATATATTGTTATATATTTTGCCTTTTCCATTTAATATTTTTAGATTTATCGAGTCAATTTTTTACCTTCCGAAACTTATTTATTTCTATTAATTAAATGACTTATGTAATATTATACATTATTTTAAGTTTTATGCATATAATTAAAGCTGAATTGAAAAATTTAATTAATTACAATGCTGTATTTTCCCTTGGATTAGCAAAATTTAATTTAATGCGTATTTTACATTAGAATTGATTTTTGAATCTTCCTTTTAAATTCGGAAATTTGTAATATTATATTTCCTAAGACTACGAAAAATTTAATGCTTTTGCCTACAATATATATAAATAAATTTAGTTTTCTAAGAAAGCTGCATTTTTTTGATTTAACGATATATAATATATAGTTTTTCTAAATATTAATAGTTAATAATTTTCTTATAGTGAACGACTTCGTACGAAATTGTAATTTTAAAAAAGTGTATAAATATTTTTTTTTATTTTTAATTGTTAGTTGAAATAGAATAAAATATTATATATATATATTCTATGCTATAATATTATTATTTAAATGTAATTTTTTGGCACTAATTGAAGGAATAATAACGTATTTTCAAAACATTCTCCTTTTATAAAAAATACTTCTATAATAATATTTTGCCAAAATATAGCTAGGACCTTTATGCAAATACCAAACAGGAACTCTATAAAATATTCCCAATATTTTCAGAGAAATGATCAACTGAAATAATATGTCTGTGTTTTTAGTTTCTCTAAGCTAAAATAATAACATGTAAAAAAATTCACTTCGGTGAAATTGTCGAATCAGTCACTGGTCCGCCAAGTTTTGAAAAATCGCTAATTTGGCGCGTTTTTGCGTGTTGTGTTTTGGAGTAGCAACCCTACCACAACACGATCCGACTTCTTCCTTTACTAATACAAAAGGGTTACCAGATTTGGCGCACTTATCGATTTGGCTAGAAAATACTTGGGGATATAAGTGGCCGATTCGACAATTCAATCTCCACGTCTATATAAAATGTTTCAAAAATCTTTGCTCAGCCTCTGAGCAGAAATCTTAGCTATTTTTAGAGAGAATTTTACTATTACAGAATTTGTTTTCATGTAAGGAAAATATTTTGAAAAAAGGTTATTTTTTTTCTGTATTTTTTTATCAACAAATGTAATTTTTTCTTGTAATAAAACTCCAAAAACGATTTTATATTGCAACTGACACTAAATATAAAAGGAATTGTCAATTTATATGCTTTTTAAACGCTTTTATTAGCTTCACCTGTATGTAACGGAATCTTTGAACTCGGTTTTTACCCATTTTAAAAGGTCATATTGTGAGCGCGGCCTGTTTGGAGCCGCTCCTTCACCGTCTTGCCTACCTAAGGGTGTGTGAGTGGGAAGGGGGGGGATAACAAAGCATCACCAGAAATTTCCTTAATAATTATTATTTTATTACTATTCAAACACACTTAATCAATCACAAACGGAACTACAAAAGGAGACCCTAGGAGTGATATATAAAAAGAACAATCTATTCTAAGTAAACAACTCCACGTAAACAAGTCAAAGTGAACAAGCGCAAGTGATCTGATTAACTAAATCTGGTTCAAACTATCTTAGATCCTAAATCAATTATATATTATCTTAGCAACTCCTTCCTCAACTCACGTTTTGATAATAAAATACTCAATGAAATATTCTCACAACTCTCCTGCTCCTTCTATCTTACATTTACATAACCTTGACTTTATATAGTAAAACTAATTTAAATATCAAGGTTTCTTCTTGAGAGGCTGTGAATTAACGTGAATGCTAGTCCCAAAAGTCCCCCCCCAGAGGATTAGTAATAAGGTTGCGTATAGATCCGTCACAAAAATAATTCGAAATTTCGTACAGTTGTAAAGAGCCGATGACAATACAATAATTTAATAAATTTGCTCCATTGTCCCGATCAGGATTATTAGGATTAACGATTTCTCATTTCTAGATTTGGTGACTAATTCCAGATCATAGTATCCAGATTTGGCGACTAAAAGATTAAGTTACAACTATAAAGGGAAAACGCTCATGTAAATAATACAATAGTGGCTAATAATCACTATGTATTATGTTAATATAAATAGTGATCTCTTTAGGGAAAAATATCAGTGACAATTTTTGTACACATTCCGTATGAAATATTTCAAACTTAGCTTTTCCAGATTTCCCTCAGTTTGTTGATCTTACATTTCGGAAACCAAGCCGTATCGACGCACTAATTGGATGCCCAATGAGTATTCCAGATTCTAAAAAAAATGAGGCATTTAAGATTAATTCATCAATGAATAAACGATAGTTTAAATAAAACTAAAATACACGCTTTTATTGTAGATCCAACTAATAAATGAAAAATAAATTATAGTTTTTAAAAAAACTAAAAAAAACACACTTTTAGGGTTAATTGAAATAAAAAGTAAAAAAATAATTCTTAATATAAGAATAAAATGATTAACGAAAAATTAATGTCATTGGGGTAAAATCGTGGGGTGCTTTGTGCTACATTTCTACACTTAACTCTGCATTCCGGAATAGGGCTCTATGGAGGAAATTATAACAATTGAAATGGAGCACCCCACATTTTTACCACAACAATATTAATTTTCTCGTTAATCATTTTTTATATTAAAAATTATTTTTTAGTTTTTAGTTCAATTAAGAGGTATTAGGTGTGTTAATTTTGTTTCAAAGGGGTGAAAATATAAACAATTTTCAAACAGGTATACTTCTTTTAAATTTAAATTAAATAATTTGAATCTTTTACACAGTATTTACAAAGGATTACGGTTTCAAAAAAGTACAAAATGTTTGAAATATGATCATAATTTAAAAAATTATAAGCATATGCAAATAAGAAATAATTTTGTAATAATATTAAGTAATTTTTGCGTTGCGCACACCCTATTTTCCAAAATAGACGCCTTTCATGTATAAAACTTTATAGAACTTAAACTTTTTCTTTAAAATGTATCATTCTCTTTAAAACCTAGTAATTTGAGAATAATATATCTTTTGTATATATTTCAAAATATTTGAAATTTTTTAAAAAAAATTTGAAAATATAATTTTTTATTTTTAAAAAAATATAATTTTTTATTCTATTTATTAAAAAATACTACGGTGTAATAAGGATACATTTAACTTTATAAATCAACTTATTGCTAGCAATTAAGCTACTATAGAAAATACATACTTCTGAAGCCTCATTCCTTTATAAATAATGTGTAAAAGATTCGATTTATTTAATTTCTATGAGAAAAATGTATTTGAATATTGTTTATATTTTCAGCCCTTTGGAAAAAGTTAACACTCCTGAGCTTAACTGTAAAAGCGTGTTTTTAGCGCGTTTTTCACGTAGTGGAACGAAAGAACTATTAAAACGCAAATTTCGTCTTCGTTCCATATTTTGTCGTACCTTTTTCTCAGCCAATAAGCAACCAATTGACCTCGGGTTTCCGGCATTGGGTCGCATTTGTGCCCTAGATGAGCCGAATCATATTTAAATTTAATCATTTTTAATTTTTTTTAAGTACAGTACTACTTTCTGTTAATAAAAAGTTCATTAGTTGCGTTATTGTAAAATACAACATGTGAAAAACGCGCTAAAATTACTTGGACATGCCAATGATTGATCTCTTGTTTAGTTTTTTAAAGTATAATTTATTTAAAAATCAAGGTTACACAAGCGCGGTCAATCATCTTAAATATGGATGGTTACTTCAACAGTAAAAAGCTACATAACATTTTGATCACTCACACAAATTTTGATAGCGGCTTCCAATTTCTAATTATCACGTCATCAGTTACTCCGTCCCATTACACTACATACTCCGAAGCACTGAAAAGAACAATCTTCCTTTCGGGAGAACCCTCCTCTTTTATCTGCCAAAACTTACACCTGTCTAAGACACAAAAAAAGAGAGAAGAGAGAACCTAGGTAATTTTTCACTCTTTCCAAATCTTACCGAAACTCCAGTGACAACTCTTAAAGCTTTTCACGAAAGCACACCAGTTAATGTCTTTTCAGGGATCTTTCAATGAGGAACGTTGACTGAAAGGAGAAAAAAATCCCTAATGTATGCACGCAACTTTGTCTAAGAGAGAGTAACCCCTTGTAGAAAAATAACACTTCAACCTCTTTTCACAGAAGTGTCAGAGCAGGCGTGGGGGCAATTAATCACTAGATCTGATTAGCCTATACTGGAATGCGCCAAACACTTCAATTCCTTCATGGTGGAACGTGACGAGCCCGAGACGCAGGCAACTGTCGCTGCAGACTCGGCCTCATTTATCTTAATTACAGAGCATTCCCTTCAAGCCGGTGTTGCTGAATTCGCAAACCGTCCAGAAACAAAGACAAAAACAGGGATTCGCCACGTCTGCGCCGGAAAGACTACGCCTTGGTGGACGCTTTACCCTGCGTGCAATGTGTTGCGTTTCCCATCGGCCCCGCGGACTCTCACAGCGATATTAAAGGGCAAGATCCAGTCATTAAGTAATTAACTAAATCTTTTCCCAAGAAGGGAAGGGTTGGCGGTGTTAAAATAATGAATAAACTCGAAACTTCTGTCACTAATTGGGATCGGCAACGCGGACTCGCTCTGGAGAGGGAAGATTCGTTTTTAAGAGGATCTCTCTCGCAAAGATTTTGCGTGCTCGAGTGTCGGGGAATTCGAGATGCGATGCGTTTTTAGGAAAGAGGGATATTTTAGGGAATAATGGATGCCTGGTGTTAAAGGGCTTCGGAGCAGAGTACTCGTTTTAACGATTCTTGAGATTATCTTGTTCATTAATATAACTTTGCTTTCCCGCCCATTATTCCAAATGCATTGACTTGTTCGTTTTAAGCACTAAAATAGCTTCTGTCATTAACTAGAAGTAGGAATCTTGAATTAGAAATGCCGAAATATTAAGGTTGGGGTTTTTTTTGGAACTTTTGTTTCTAATTACTTAGGTGCTTAATTATCCGTGAGAGTGTTGCCCTTCATTGATAAGGTTATGTGTTTTGGAAAGTTTGTTAATGAGGAAGTATCTGTTGAAAGTAAATTTAATTTGATTATTAGTTTAACTAAACTCATGAGGAACTGAAGGCAGAAATTACTTTTCCGATTAACAATCAACTGCGTGTTCATGATAGCGTTTAATTATATGTATAATTTTCATCGGTGTATATGTAAGAAATAAATTTGTATGCATACTTTCTTTAAATTTTTTTTTAATTTCATGAAATGTAGTATTAAAGAAATAGAAATAGAATCAAAGTAAAATTATCAACTTTATTATGAAAAAAATATTATTCCATTTTTCTTGTTTCATTAACATTTGCGTGTTGAATTTTTAATCTAATAAACTTTTTAAATGCAAGTATTATATTTAGTATGTTTACTTTAAGTGCTAAGCAAAAAAATAACTGATTTTTTTAAGAATTGAAATTTATGTGTGTGTGTATATATATATATATATGTGTGTGTGTGTGTGTGTGTGTGTAACCCCATTAAATGTATCTTTTATATTTTTGAATTACCTTTGGTTCATTCCTTCAGACCTACGTTTTCATAACAAACTAGCTAACCACCTAACGGCAACCGTTTGAATTAACTACATCTATTCACCCACCCAGATCATGGGATTTCTCGCATATTATAAATACCGAGATTTCTGGAGATCCCGCCTTTCTGTTCTTTGTACTTCGTAATGTAATGGCTGCAGCTTGTTTCGTGTCCTCTTGTCTGCTTCTGTTTGAACGCAATGTGTTAAAAGTTCAATAAACCGGATTAACTAATAAAATGACTGCCTCATCCATTCCATAAATGTTCAACATCAATCATAAAAAATAGTGTTCATATTAAAAAACCCCTTCCACCGGTCACGTCTTTAGTGGTAGCTTTATTTACTTAAGTATGATCATGGCTAGGTTCTTGATGCAAACATGGTTATCAACTGTTAGATGATAATCCATTTTATTGTGCATTTAGACACTTTAGACACCGATACACTCATAAACACAAACAAAAATCTGAACGATACTTAGAGAATCAAAATAGCACATATAAGCAGTAGGTAAATTTTCTCTGAAACGGGTATTTATATACAAAACGGCAGCCGGAAGCTCCCAAGCTCACATGACTTCCGTGAATGGCCCTTGTGATTGGCGGACAGTTGTCGCACGATGTGGTTACAAAATGACTACTCTAAATTCGTTGACTACATGATTTTCAAGTGTGTAAAGTTACGGTTAACTGTCGTTAGGCGAGTAGATAACAAAAACTTATTTACCCGAAGTCCTGGAGGGTCAGGACCAATACAAATTAAAAATCCCTCAAGGGAAAATTAACCTGAATCATTACACACACATTATATATATATATATATATAATATATCAACAATTTTCATTTTACAAATTATGGATAATTAAGAATACTATCCTTTAAAATAGTATACCGTTCAAGAGTTTTCATAATATTATGTAAAGTAACAGCTAATTGATTGATTGATTATTTATTAGTGTTGAATCACAAAGCCGCATGAGAGATATGAGCAACGGGCCTCGATATTTGGACCTTTGACCAACTGACGAGGGTTTGAACTGGCACCACTTATCTCACTACCGTAAAAGCTTAGAACAACAGATTTAACGTACATCAGCCCATATGCACAATAGGTCTTTAGTGGTACTATGATTCGAATCCATAATCCAATAAATACAACACCGGTCACATCTTCGCGCGTGAATAAGTGTTTATAAACGTCAGGCTATAAAACAACGCGAGGGCTAGTGGTGTGAAGTACCTCATAATTTTGAACCACGGTCAAGTGACTTAGAAGACACCCGAGCTGGCAAGCTTCTCCTTACTTCCAGATTCTGTTAATGTAAGGACATTGAGCGACAGTTGTGGCCGCGGTAGCCTAGCGGTAAAGGTATGGGATCGTGGCTGGCATGTCATGAGTTCAAGCTCAGTTCCACTCAAGACCCGCCATGTAGGGGAGCGATACACGTTAAATATATCGAGAACTCAAACGTCCTTCCGTTGGTGCAATGTGGTAGTTAGGAGAGTGGTTGCCATCTCAGGTGTCATCCTCGTCACTTGACCATGGTTCAAAATGACGAGGTCCGTCGCCAAAAGTCCTCGTGTAGCTGAACAGTGCAATGTTAATATCCACTCACTCACTCACTCACTTGTAAGCGACAGATTTAAAGTTCATCTGTTTCTTTACACAGTGAATCTTGAGCGTTTTGGACTCAAACTCATGTCACGCCAGTCTCATGTCCGTGAATGTGACTTCTATGTACCACAGCCAATAATTCCTAGGCGTTCAAGAGTTTACATAATATTACGTTGAAATAAAGTAACAGCGAATTGATTAGTTGTTTCTTTGAGTCAAACTATGAAGAGTTACACTAGTGCTATTAGTAGCAGACCTCGTAATTTTGAATCCCGACCCCACTCTCCAAATTGCCACACCGAGCCAACGGAAGAGTTTTTAGCTTCAGAAGACTTAACGCCTATTTACGCGACGGGTCTTTAATGGTACCAACAATCCAACAAACATAGCGTAGGAGTTCATGAGTTTATCAACATTTCACTATAATTCAACGCGAGGGGTGGACACAATAGCTACGGACCTCGTAAGTGACTAGGACGACACCTGAGCTGGTGTCTCACTTTCTTAACTCCCACACCCCGTTAACGTGATTACTTTTAATCTCGACGGATTCAACGCCCATCGGCCTTTCTACACGGTAGGTCTTCAGTGTCACTAAGGCTGGAACTCAAGACACGCCAACCACGAATCCGGGACCATGACCACTAGGCTACCGCAGACCCCACATGTTCGAGAGTTCGATTTCAAAATTAATGTCTTCATAGTTAAATTTCAATGACTTTGTATACTCAGACATAGAATAATTTAAATGGGATTAAGAAACACATACCCCTCTACCTTTGTATTCCACATTAGAATGATATAACTTACCATATCTGTCTGCACTTCATCAATTCCAACGAGAATCCAATTAAACCGAAAGGTAGAATTGTCATGAAGTTGTAGCAGGATAACCCCTGCCTCCTGCAAATTGGTAATACTCCTAATACATAAGATACAGCAGATATAATAATAAACTACGAAAGGCTGTTCAGTGAGTTCGGGTACATATATTCGGATATCGCTATCCAGTACGAGATATCCGTAACTTAACCATCATTACGCCGAGAATCAGGTAAGGGCCCGCTTGAGTCCTGACCTTTCGCGATAATGAAGGCCAACTCTAGAAGAGATTATGGTGGAATTGATCAATGGGCACATTCTGATATTAATTGCAAACAATAATTGCAGGGATTGCTGTAATGATGGAGCCGCCCGTATTTCCGAATTTTCCCTCTTCCCCGTTGCAGGGTGTTGATCGATTGCAATGTGGTCTGGAATGCCAGTAGGTTGTCATTAGGACTCATAGGAAACAAATTAAAACGATTTGATGGCTGGTTGGTTAGGTTTATATTTAGATGACCTGAAGTAGCACATGTATAAATGTATTTAAGAATAGAGCCATAAGTAATTATCATACAGTGTTTTTATATTGTTTAAAATATCATAATATATTTAAAAAAATATAATTCGGATCCAGAGATTTTGATATTTGTATCTTATGTCTTTTATAGGATGATATATTACTATATATTTTCATTGATAAAATTAGTGTCATTTTATACAGTAGTAGACCTGCGATATGGGATACATCCTATAGTATTGTTGCTAAGCATGTCTTATTTTTTCCCTTGATATCTGTTCTGTTATATGATATGTAACAATGCATTTTCTATTGCACTTAGCCCTTTTTGTTTCAGCATTCCACTGCATGGGACTCCGAAATTCGATGGGGTCAAATCGATAAATTCCACTATAAATCCATAAAAATCTTACAACAGAATAATCATAGGTGGCAGAAAAATATAGTCCGGTTTTAATCTTTTTTTTTAAGTAACTTAAATCTTGCTTAACTCTGATCTTGGATTTGCAACATATTTTTGCGTGCAATGCTTTCTATCCTTAGACAATTTTGTCAACTATTTTTTACGTTATTTATTTATTTATTTTGCCATACTCTAAACCAGGCCTAACTTAAACATTCGAGGTGGAGACCCCAAATATTTGTACAAAATTTTATGCGACTCAATTAGCATTGCGCAATATATCCAAAACAAATTACAAATTTTTATTATAGTTTAAGTCAAAGTTCTTCGCGTTGTATGTATTTTCTTATTCTGATTAAATTTCAGATACAATGTGTTAAACTATTCGTTAATGGCGAATAAGTTATTTTATGGAAAAAGATATATCAAAGATCATAAAATTTTTGGTTGATCTCAGCTGCAAGTCACGCAACACCTAGTTTAAGAAACACTGCTTTAAACTATTTACTCCACATTATGTTTAATAATTTATACGTAAAGCACATGAGCAAACATTGAATAAAGTTGAGTGTTCTATCACCCACAGAATCAAAATGGTACATGCTTCGCTCAAAAAATTTTCCTGCGTAACTCCTTTAGATCTAAATAGACTGCTTACCTTTTTTTGTTGTTGTTGAAATTGCAACTTACAAGGGTAGTGAAACAGAAAGGAGAAACAAACCATTAGGAATTGCATATGTTTTAATTTAATTTTGACATAAACATGCTCTGATCTGTTTTTGGTCTTAATGCATTGGCTTCGTTGTGTGCTACACAGAGAAACGCAGCTCTTTATAAAATCACTAATATTTTGATACTTTGTTATGAACTTAAAAAACTCTTGTTTTATGTATTAGTCCTTCTTATTCAATAATTATATTTCATTTTTCCCTAATGGCCAAAACACTTAAAAAGTCCTTTTTCAACCTAGTCGGATACCTTAAAGAAAACAGTAGTCTATCTTTATTTCTCCATATGTTATAACTCATATCTTCAAGTCTATGTATTGGATTTTTTCCTGTCAGATATATTACTTTTTTAAATATATACATACTCAAAAAGAGTGTTTTTAGTTAATTAAATTTAATAATTTTTACTTTTTTAGCTCCCTATTCGAGTAAAAGTTTCAAAAAATTTATATGATAACGTCGTAAAATATTGATTTTCTATATTTCTCTGTCTGTGCCCAACATTACATGAATATTGCCCCCAACTTATTCAGACATTCAATTTAAATAAGTAAAGGAAACCAAATTTAAGCGCAAAATGTGGATTAAAACGAAAAATAGAACATGCAGGAGATCGAACCTCCCCGACACAATCTCTTTGTCATTCCACAGACTCCTCCCAAATGATTTGGATGGAAAGTTCTGCCTCGTCTGAACCTAGATAATGAAAAGTTTTTATTCGCTGAATAACAACGAGGGTCTGGTACAAGAATAAAACAAAGACGAATTCAAATGATGTCTAAGAACTTGTTATATTCTCAGAGTTTTCTGAAAAGAACTTTTTTTTATAAATCTGAATTTCTCTCTATCATAACTTTCTTTCTTCTGTAATATTTTACATAACACTCCTTTTTTACTAAGGAGAGACATCATATTACTACTGTTTTCTTCACTTCACTTTGGTTTAATTTTCAGTTCACTTCATTTTATGACAAACTTGTTTCATATTGCTTATTTTTAACCAAGAGTGAGTGAGGGAATATTAACGTCTACTTATTCAGCTACACGGTTTTTGGTGACGGACCTCGTAATTTTGAACCATGGTGAAGTAACGAGACCGACGCCTTAACTGGCACTTTCCCCTCTTCTAACTTCCACATCGCACTAATAGAAGGAAGTTTGAGCCTCGACGGGTCTTCAGCGGCACGAGGCTAGAGTTCATGACACGCTGGGTACGAGGCCGTGGCCCTAAAGACCTCCATTTTTAACCATGTGAAGACGTTTTTTTATCGTCAGGGGCATTTCTTTGTCGAGTTATGGGTTCCAATCCTGTAACTATTAAACCCCGACATATAGGTAGGGAGCTGATACACAAGTCCTCACTTGATGGGGGGGATGGAAGTTTGGAAAGTGAGATGTCAACTCAAATATCATCTTTGTCATTTGACTGATTTATTGACTGATTATTAACGTGGAACTTTTCAACTACACGAGGGCTTTTGAAGACAGATCTCGTAATTTTGAAACATGGTCAAGTGACGAGGAGAGTACCTAAGCTGGCACCACCCTCTCTAAACTACCACACCACACGTGCATCACTCCCCTACTGGGCTCGAACCCATGACACACCTGCCATGAACCGATACCTTGACCACTTGGCTACCGCAGCCACTCTTTGTCATTTGACTCAGCTTCAAAGTGACAGGGACCATCACCATAATTCTCGTACAGGTGGTGACCTCGAGGTTACCCCCCCTTAGGTTCAGTGATTTTAATATAACCTTAACGTAGCACTTAAAAGTACCTGAAGGGCTGTTGGCGACTGACCGAATAATTCTGAGCAATAGTTAAGTGACAAGGATTGCACACCATTCTCCAAACTTTAACTCTACATCATCAAGAGGACTTCAGGTCACAACAGATTTAACATACACCAGCCCCTCTGCACGGTGAATCTTCAGCGTCACCATGACAAGTATCCATGACTCGATAATGTCAATCGCAATTTCGCCCCCAATACAATTCGGCAACGGCAGTCACAAGAGAAACTTAAACCTGCGATAAGTCAATCAAGCAATTGTCAAGCGACTTAAACGCTGTGAAGTTTTAGCCAATAAGGATTCTTGTACGAAGAGGCTAAGGTCTGATTGGCTACACCTTTGTCCTTGTTGTTTACTGCCTTCGTCTGAATCGTTCTAAACTAGTGCGTGCAATGAATCATGTGGTCCCAAAAAACGTATTCTTCCAAAGACTCAAATATATGATAAATAGAATTTAAAAATATAAACATTTTATGAAAAATTGTATCGCCTTAGATAAGTGCCAAAGTTAGATATTTTTCTGGTGGATCTTCTGCAAATGAACTTCGTTTGGATTTGTTCACTTAAGGCTTACAACTGATATCTGCATTGTTTCTTGACATATAGGAAAATGTCAAATCGCGATTTCAAGAAACGGGTAATTTTAAAAACTTTTTCAGTTTTTTCCCCCCTAAGATATTTTTTTCCTTCTATTTCACGATTACCCTTTTTTTCGCTCGTCAATTTGTTAGTTTGTCAATATAAATCATTCCTAAGAATATTAAAAATATCTTAAAGTTTTCAAGATAATCTTATTGGTTGGTTTATTAGTATAAAAGTTAATCAGTTCAGAAAAGTAATCTTATGTTTAAAAATACTTCTATGGTATTTAGAATATTTGATAAAGCGTGCACATTTCAATGAGACATATTGCAAATATATATCAACTTTAATAATTTAAGTATTTATCCGGATTAATCCTATCCCATTGGCTAAGACAATGTAAATCGTGTGGTCATGTTCGTGATTCTAGTAAAATGTGGGTTCGAGTCTAGGGCCACTGAAGACTAGATGTGTAATGAGGTTAATGTGCATTAAATATGTCGATATTTGAAGTCTTTCCATTGGTGTGGTGTGACAGAGTTGAAAGAGAGGGTGCCAACTCATGTGTCGTCATCGTCATTTGACCTAGGCTCAAAATTACGAAGTCCGTCCCCTTAACCCCTCGTGTTGCTTTATAGTGCACAATGTAATGTTAATATACCTAACACTTTGATTTTCAAAGATAATGTTCATGTTTTGTTTTGTTAGAAAGTATTATAAATAGGTAAATATACGATAAAATAAAAAAAGGATTAGTAGATTTACTTATTATATGTCCATTAAAATTTTTAAATAGCAAAAAAATCATTTGAAAGGGGTTTTTTTAATAGTTTTTGTATAAATGTTAAAATTTGGTGAAATTACGAGATGAATTGCTTCTTTCTTTACGCAAATAATTTTTTTTTATAGAAAGACAATATATGTTATGGTTTATTATAACATTTCTCTTTTAAGCAACATGAAGCGTATAGGCGACAGACCTCGTAATTTTGAACCTTAATTAAAGATGAATCTGCCTGAGAGTATAGAAAACTTCATATTTAAAAGAATGAAATCAAAAAAGTATTGAAATATTTGAAATAAAAATATTATAAGTCCAAAATTCTTTCCAGGGGAATTATTGAAAAAACTCATTAAATTAAAAAGAGAACATTCCTTCTTTAAAACTTAATTCTATAAAAACAAAGGAAGAAAAAAATAAAACTTTATTATTTGTTTCTTTGAATATGAGTAAACTGAAACTTTGTAAAACAGTTCCAAAATGGCACCCAACTCCCGTATTTGAGATTCAGATTCAGACACATATCAACTCTTAACTCAACTGGATCTGGAACGAACTCTGCATATTGAGACGTCAATATTACACTTCTGGATCCTTTCATTGGCCAGGGTAAGAAAAAAAGGGGGGCGTCTACCCAAGAATTTTTATGCAGAAAAACTGAAGTTTATATGCAGTATGCAAACTTAAAGAAACCCAGGTTCCCAACAAAAGATATCTATAATACATTTTTTTTTAAATATTTTCTTTACTTTTTCTCTTCTGTATTCGAGAACACTCCAAGTTGATGCCACAAACCTCTCATCTAAATTCTTGTATAAACTCACCACAGCTGAATCACGTTATTTTTTATTTTACGATTTTTTTAAGAATTTTTTTGCGTGGCATCCATCAAATATTGGCAGAAACTTTGGGACGAAAGATATCTCGAAATTCTCCATTCTGGGCAGGGAGTATCAAAGTGAGGTAATTTAGATGCGGAATTGCAGGGTTATTATTGTTTTTATCTTTGAGCTTTTCGAAACAAATTACGCATATCGTGGTGGAGAATATATTGGAGGGAAAAACAGCGCGTTACAGCAGCAGCACGTGTACTACTCCACTCATCCTGATCTTCAGGACGTGAGAATTGTAGCTTATGAAGAAGACCCATGAGAGAGAAGCCTGGGAAAATAACAAAGTTTTGATTTTTGGAGGGAATTTCAATCGAATCAAAGCCAACGCATCTTGATAAATGAATTTCGATGGGCGCCACTGAAGCTTGAGGTGTCTTGTGAAAAAAAAATTCGTTAAGCCGTGGGATATAAAGTAATGTGTGTTCAGCTCTTTTGGGAGAATGGTGTCATTTTTTTATTTTGTTCTTTTTACCCGTGAAAGTTTGAATTTGTTATGGCAGCTTGTTGAAAATTTTGTATCGTAGTTTCAGAATTAGCTGTTGTGGTTCCCCCCCCCCTCTTTTAAATTTTACGCTAAAACTGGTAGATATGTTAAGAGCTATTTACTCTAGAGAAGAGCACGTGAATAGATTTTTTTAGGAAGTGGGGTGCTTTTCTAAGATTTATTTTTCTCTGATCTGTGTGGAATTTTTTGCGTTCCTGGAAAAGGTGGAAGTATAGTTGACGTGAAATCGTTTTGTGATCGATTGTCATGAAGTACAATGCATTATTTACATTTATTTTATTTCCATTGTGCACTTTAAAGGAAATAATAAATGAGTTTAGATTTTTTTTTTACTAAATTCGTGTGAAAAGTTTAACAAAGCATTTTTATTTATCAAATACTTGCATTTTTAATTCAAACAATAATTGGACTTACTCTATCCGACATAATTTTATTTAGTAAATTATTATGACAAATAAATGCAAAAATCTTTCTAAAATGTAACCAAGTCCCAAATATGCTCTAAGCCAGCGTTTATCAAACTGTGGGGCATGCCCCTCTAAGGGGGTGAACACATTGAAAAGTCGAAAACATAAGATTATTTTAAGAAAATTAATTGCTTTACTGAAAGTAAACAAACAAAATATATTCTGGCATAATAAAAAATAAAATGCTCAATTACACTGATATAATATACACTTATAAATGTGTCAATACTGCACAATGTATGTTATAATTAATTTTTACAATACTAAGTTAAGAACAAGTTTAATAATTATCAGTAACCCCATGGACTTGTTATGTATAAAATTATATACAAAAATCATTATTTATCTTGATAATTTGTGCGGTTTATAATTAATCCTTTAACTGCTGAATTAAATTTATGCGATTCGTGCTACCCAACGCCCCCATTTTCCACTTAGGAGTGCGTATTTGATGCATGAGGTGGGAGAGAAAAGGAATAAATAAGCAAATCCTCTGAAATAAGTAAATCCTTCGCAAACACTGTAAAGATCCGTTTACTGCATTCTTAAGTCTTCAAAATAATTTTATGAATCGCAGTACTCAGAAAATTCCGTATTTCGGAAAGACGTACATATACGTCCGGGGCAATCAACACTTTGGTTGAGCGAGACGTTTATATACGCCGATGGCACTTAAGAGATAAAGTCGTATAGTAGCTTTAGTGTCAAAGTGTGTTATTGAATTAAATTCATCGTGTTATTGTAAAATTATGATTGAATATTGGATCGCAAATATTGAAATTTGAGAAGCACTCCTCTAAACAGAAAGCTGTATTATTGTGTTTGGGGTTTGATGAATTTATCTGAATAGAATGCGTTGTGAAAATTAGATGAGAGGGAATGGAAATTCTTAGTTTCAAAAAAACTACTCAATTTTATAGCGGAAGGGAATTTGAGTGTGCCAATGAGCTAAATTTATGATGGTCGCTTGACACATGCAACCTCGTGTTCTCCTCTGAATTAAAATCTAACATTAAACTTGTACTTTTTGTTCTACTTGCAAAATTTAGGTAAAATTTAAAATTTTTTTACTGTGTAAAGATGTCTAAGCATTAATATTCTTCAAAAAGTTTTAACAAAGTAAAAAATAAATTCTTATATTATATACGTGTACTTTGAAGTCAAGCGCTTTTTCTGTATCTATGCGAGTTAATATCATTGACAAATATGTACGTTTTAAAACAGTTTCTGCAAAAATCAAGTGTGTGTGTGTGATGCCAACAGCAAAGCACCTCAACTGATTGGCTGGAAACACGTGATTTGCAGCTATCACGTGATTATGTCGTCATATTATTTAAGCCCATTTGGATAATTACTTATTAATCTTAAGCCTTTGGCGAATTTGAATAAATTTTTGCTTGCTGCAGAATATTTGGCGATTAATTTTAGTAGTGCAGTTTACCTTTGGCGATAAATCGATGACATGGAGTTTATAAGCTTTCTTTTGCGCACAATGGAAAATTTTTATACGAAATAACTGTTTTAATTTACGAGCTTTAAAAGTCGAAATTGCTCTGTAATTCATAAATAACTCATAAATGAATCAAAATATGCTCGAAGTACTATCTGTAGGCAGGGTAAACTACCAAACTCTTGCTAGCTAGAGTGAAAAAAAAGTACCGTCACCGTAGTATTATACTTAATCACATTTCAATATTAAAAACATTAATCAAATGTAGTTTTATTTCTAATAAACACATTCACAGTCATTTTAATGTGGTAGAAAATTTGTAAGATACATATTAATCAACAATTAAAATTTTACCCTCAACACTTAGAATTATTAAGCACTCTTGTAGAGGGACTGCTGCACCTCCAAGTCCTGCCGTTGGCGATTGTGCAAGTTTAGAATGGGGAGTTCCTAGCTCAGGTGTCGCTCTCTGTGACCATGGATTAAAATTACGAGGTCCACCGCCAATAATCCTCTTGTTGTTTCACAGTGCGGCAAATCAAATTTTTAAAATTTCAGTCGCCATTTATATTTTTTAAATAATTTTTCATAATTTACACATTAAATTATACATTCGCAAAATTATGATAAATACATTCCTCTAAAAACTAAAAATTACGCTTTTGTATTGAATCGAACCAAAAAGTAAAAAAATAATCCTTAATATAAAAATAAATGTGATTATATAACGAGAAAATTAATGTCATTGAGATAAAAGCGTCGGGTGCTAGATATCAATTCTTAAAGTTTCTTGTTAGTTCTAATCGGAAATGCAGAGTTATTGTAAAAATGTAGTACAAAGCACCCCACCCCCACACACGGCCGCGGTGGCCGAGTGGTCTAGATATCGGATCACGGCTAGCATGTCATGAGTTTGATCCTATTACCACTAAACATCCGCCGTGTAGGGGAGCGATGCACGTTAAATCTGTCGAGAGCTCAAACGTCCTCCCGTTGGTGTGGTGCGGTAGTTAGGAGAGGGGGTGCCAGCTCAGGTGTCGTCCGCGTCACTTGACCATGGTTCAAAACGACGTTGACCGTCGCCAAAAGCCCTCGTGTTGCTAATCAGTGCGACGTTAATATTCACTCACACACACTTTTAAAACAATAACATTAATTTTCTCGTTAATCATTTTATTCTTATATTAAGACTGATTTTTTTACTTTTTAGTTCGATTCACTATAAAGGCGTGTATTTTAGTTTTTTTTTTACTATATTTTATTTTTGATCTACAATAAAAGCGTGTTTTTTTTTTTTTAGTTTTTTAAACTCTCTTTTTATTTTTAAATTTATCCGTGAGTTTGATATTTGGAGCCGGAATTCCTTAGCTGCTGGAATTAGTCTTGCTCTTTAATGGATATTAATTAATGGGTCTGGGTTATTTATTCTTCCCGTTTACGGGGCCTCGGATGAGTCCCGTATCATTATATTCAAAAATTCCGTCTCTGTAGATACAGGTCAAACCAATAAAAGTGTGTTAAAAAGAAATGTTAAGTGTCAATCGCGTATTATCACCTTTTAAACGTATTGCCATAATGTTAATTCGTATCATCACTTCTAAACGTATTGCTTTATAAAATTAAGTATTTAGCAGTTAGAACATTTTTTTTTTCACTTGCACGAATCTTTTTTTTTTAATTTCCATTTTTAGAAGAACTAGACAATTGTTTGTAATTTGGTAAGCAATTGCTGACGCACCCACCCTCCCCCTTTATCACATAAAGCACACTTTTTTGTTTGTTTTATTTGTATTAACCACAAGTGTATTCACTTTTAGGGTTGCACCTTAATCTTTTAGTCACTAAATCTGGAATTAGTCGTCACCAAATCGGAAAATCGTTATTCCTGATGATCCTGATTAGGAAAATGGAAAAAAATTATGAAATTATTGTATTGTCATCGATTCTTGAAAAGTGTAAAAAATTTCGAATTAATCTGACCTTTTAAAGTGGGTAAAAATCGAGTTTAGAGATTCCTTTATATACAAGTGAAACTTATAAAAGCGTGTTAAATATATTTATACATCTACCATAAATGATAAATCCAATTAAGATCTTAGAAAACACAACTGCAATCATTGCATATTTCGAATTTTATCTGTAACAATATGCATTACACTTGAGTTGGACTGATTCCATTACTTGTGGACATTACACACAAAAAAATGATAACGAATCCGCCCTATATGCAGCAGTTTCTAAGGTCCATCGTTATGGCTGAATAGCCATTGATTGTTTTAAGCTTTGCCATCCCATTGTGACCACCAATGATTACCATTGCATATTGGAAAATGATCCCTCTGTGTTGCAGCCTCCCCCTGGTAGACTTCGGTAGTCAAAAGCAGCTATCATTGGACACCCAATCTCAGCCCTTTCCATCCATGCTGATTAATGGCAAGTCCTCAGAACCAATCGATGATCCTAATTACAAGATCTGTCCTCGTGTGCGTAAATGGTTGGCGCAATAGCGACTATGAATGATTAATGAGAGTTCTATGCTCGCCACTGGACAAGAGTTTTCATTTTTCGACCATCTCTGTTCAACCTTATCAGGAGCAGTAGGGCACAATCAATTGATATAAATTCTATTTTAAATTCCTCCTTTTCACCCGCTTTCTCTTGTTGGAGGGAGTTTATTGAATTCAGAATGTTAGAGTTTGTATTTTCAGTCATCAGTGTTTCAAAGGAAAAGGATAATCTAGTTTGGGTGAATATATTATAATTTGAGATTATTTTTCACAATGAGGATGGTAAATTAAATTTACCAAGATTTTTTTATAAAAAAAAATAGACAAAAAGTGTTGAAGGATGCTTATTTAAGGGGGAGTTAACTTTTTCTGGAGGGCTGAAAATATAAACAATATTCAAATACATAATAACTCTTTTAAATTAAAATTAAATAATTTGAATTTTTTACACATTATTTATAAAGGAATGAGGCTTCAGAAAAGTGTAAAATGTTTAAAATGTAATCATAATTTTAAAAATTATAAACATATGAGAATAAGAAATTTTTTTATAAGAAATATTAATTAAGTCTTACTGCGCGCACGCTATTTTCTAAAATAGTAGCCTTTGGTGTATAAAACTTTATGATACATTTTATAATTCTGTACTCTTTACACCCTAGTAATTTAAGAATAATTTATCTTTTGTATTTCAAAATATTTGAAAAATATTGAAATTTTTTAAAAAAATTTTGAAAATATAATTTGTATTTTTTAAAAAATATAATTTATTATTCTATTTATTTAAATTTACTACGTTGTAATAAGGATATATTTAAATTTATAAATCAACTTATTGCTAGTAATTAAAGGTACTACTTTTGGAAATAGCATGCGCAACGTAAAACTTAATATTTCTACTAAAAAAATTTCTTATTTGCATATGCTTATAATTCTTTAAATTAAGATTATATTTTAGACATTTTTCACTTTTCTGAAGCCTCATTCCTTTATAAATAATGTGTAAAAGATTCGAATGATTTAATTTTAATTTAGAAGAGTTATATGTATTTGAATATTGTTTATATTTTCAGCCCTCCAGAAAAAGTTAACACCACTGAGACCCTTTTAAATTGATATTAAAGTTCGAGAGCAGATTAAACCAGAACATTGATTGAACAACCAGTATTAATTATTATAATTTCATAATAACGCAGGCTTTAAAATACCGCATTTTGATACTAACTTTTAAGGGATAACTAGTCGCTAGAAGTGAATGATGCTCTCCGTCTTTCTCTTTTGACAATGTTTTGAAACTATCATGCATTAAGGGTTAATGCGTGTGACAACAAGATAAATTTGTTGAATTGTCGAATCGGCTACTTATCCCGCCAAGTGTTTTTTCGCCAAATCGATAAATGCGCCGAATCTGGTAACCGTCGTGATTTTGTATCATTGAGGAAGAAGTCGGATATCGGCGTCAAAACGCACTACGTTGGCGATTTTTCAACATTTGGCGGACCAGTGGCCGATTCGATAATTAACTTATTGTTCACTTGCTGAGTAGTGTGCATTATTACGATAGAAAGTCCTCTTCCTTGATTGAAAAAAAAATAAGTCAAATAATTAGGTTGGACTTGCCTCGAAGGAACGAGATCACCCAAGGAGCATAAAGTTACAAACCGATCAATTGGGAAGAACCTCTCACAGAACTTTTTATTTATTTTATTTAATTTACATCAAACTGTAAAGTAGCAACAAGAGGAATATTAGCGATGGACTTTATAGTATTGAACGATGGTCAAGTGACGAGGACGATACATGAGTTGGCACCTCCCTCTCCTAACTTATACATCACGTCCTAATTTGAGAAGAATAAATAATAAGAAAATCTATATAAATAAAATTATACAATTTGTGGATTTTCTTTTAAACAAAATAAATTGAGCCTCAAAGGAGCACCAGTTATAACAATTCTCTCTTAGCAAACCTTAGCAACAAAACTTTTAATTTTACATTATAAATATCTTCATTTTTTTTCATTGTAGAGATTTAGATTCACATAAAATATTAAATGTAAAATTTTTTAGGAAATATGCTTTTGTTTTATAGGCCTTACTTTTTTAAAATATTCAAGGCAGTAATATTGAGAGTATGAAATGTTTTGAAATACCAGAAAAATAAATTATTCTGATTTTTGGATTTGTTAAATTTAATTCAAATATTTACATTTTAAGAATTTTAAGATACGCTTTATATTATTCTAAGATAAACATCTATTGGTGGTATTTAGTATGTGTACTTAATAACTAGAAGGGTTTAGTGAAAATAATTTTTTAAACTCTAAATAATTGAAAACGGAACTAAAATTTAAAGGAAAAAAATTTATTCTAAAATTTTTGCATTAATATTTAACTATTTATTTGATAAATAAGGCGTTAAAGTTATAAATGTTTTGATGTTTTAGTTTATACTTATGAATATCTTATTTTTTTCCACGTTCAATTCTTCGAGTGTTTTAGGATTTGAATAAGTGATTTACTTTATTAATGGCATAAAAAAATTATTTTCTTGTATCTAATTTATTTAATTAGGGCTGGAATTATAATGATAATTCATAATAAGTGTTCGTATTAAAACAATATTTTCTTTGTAAAAAGCTTAACATAAAGAAATCTCAAAACAAAAACAAAGCTTGTTGTTCTGCATTAATTAATCCCATTATGCCATAAAAATATTATTTATGAGATCAAGACATTTTTTGTTCTTGCATATATTACCATGTATTGTATTAACACATTTTTCTAGTGAGCAATAAAGACAAAGGATATGTTTTATACCATGCATATTTCTTTAAGTTACAAAAGTATAATACGAATAATTTTTTTTTCCAAAAAAAGGAGAGAATATTACATAAGTTTTACTTTCTTATAACGATTTTATTTTAATTCATAGCATCCACAAGAATCACGAAAGAACTATTTTGATATAATAATTCCGAGCTACACATACTCAGCAAATAGAATTAACTAAGTAATAAAATATAGCTTAGCAGGATTTGTGCAACTTTAAAACACTTCTTATAATTAACAGAAAGTGTTTCTACCATAAGAAAAATGGAGATGTTCAGTAAAACAAATGTTTGCTTTTGCTTTCTTGTCAAATTTTTGCACCCAAAAAATAATTATTCTAACTTGACAAATTCGAAATAGTTTATTTAAGCATTAATTCTTTCCATTTCGTTTTAATTTTCTTTACCGAGGCAACCGAGGTTTATATTGGATAGTCTAGAGGTTATGGTCATGAACTCATGGTCGGCATGTCAGGGGTTTGAGTCCTGATGCCATTAAAGGGTAGGGGGTCAATATTTAAATTCCTCACGTTAGTGAGATGTGGATTTTTGAAGATTGGTGCCAGTTCATGTGTCATCCTCGTCACATAAGGGTTCAAAATTATGTTGTTGTTAACTTATGCCACCTGATCACGACAGTGACATTAGATTAAGGCCTACGCAATTCCTCGTGGCAAGGGGCTATATTTTTACGACTGTCGTTAACCTTAGCATTGAGCCCCACACAGGTGACAGTACGATTTTGCTCAGTTCCACCCCAATTTTGAGAGAGAACATCCTGGGGGTGGTCAGGGTCTGTCTACCTCTTATCTTTCCACCAACTTCACGAGAGGACTTGTGCCTTGACGGTTATTTAGTTAAATGTATAGGGGGGGTGGCCCCTGCCGCAAAACCACTATACATTTATAAACATCCATGCCTTCTCCGGGATTCGAACCCAGAACCTACGGCACAGCATTCAGCGTCACTAACCACTATACCGGGTGGGAGAAGGGTTCAAAATTATTAGTTGTGTTACCAATAGGTCAGATGTATTCAATAACGTAAAAAATAAACAGATCAAACTGTCAGATTGATACACAAACACGTTTTACTTGTCAGCAACCCCCCCCCCCATCTCTTCTGTTCTATTCAATCACAAGTGACGTAATACCAATCTGTTTCCTGACAAACCTGAGACCACCATTGGGACTTCTCTGATTGCTTTATTCTTCCGTAAACCCCTGCGACAAGTTCTCTTTTGTATCTGTGTGTATGTGCCACAATCCTGGGGATTCTCGAACTCTTTTTCTGAAGGGGGAAAAATACTTATTTTCTTACGTTCGAATCCTTCGTTTCGTTCCCTTGGGAGTACTTTTACGACTTCTTGACGCAATTTCGTCTTTGGCTTGTTGCTTCTGATAACAAGTGATTCTGGTAATCTTCCCTCGTCGACTCGAATTGTGTGGACCGTTAGGAACATGTGCCTGTCTTTCCTAGAAACAAAAAAAAAAGTTTATGTTAGAAGTCACACACAAGGACAGATCTGACAAAAATAGATATATAGATAGAAAAAATATCTTAATTCCTTAACTCTTACGCATCAAATCCCGCAAGACAATCCGAGATTTAGGAAACTGGATATGTGAATGATGACAGAAGGAGACTGAAAAGAAATGGTTATGAGACGCATACAATGCAAAAAGATGAAGATAGAAATAGAGATTTGTTCTTTGAGTTGTTTGAACAGAGATGAAAAATTTGTTTCGATAACTTTTAATGCAGTATTTTACTTCCTTGTTTGTTTATGAGAAAAATTTGTGCTATTGTTTTATACAGATAATACTTTTTGTTTTGAAATATAGTTAATTTTTCCAAGTACAATAGTATTTTAAATTTCAGCTGAGTACAAAAGTAGATTTAAGTTACAGTTCGATTTCTGCTACGTTTAATCAAATTTTACATCGTTTCAGTTTATTTAAAAAACTATTTGTTTGAATTAGATTTCAACATTTTCTTTTTCCTAATGGAGTGCATATTGACAATCAAACCTTTATAGACATGGCAAGTCGCCAAACGTGAGAGCCATTTTAACATATAATACATTATACAGTCCACTAATTTCACAATGAGAGTAATCGCCAATTTAAAAATAATTCGCCAAATGCTGTCATCGTTATTAGAACTATGTTCGAACGCAGTTTCCAATACTGATTATATATCGCGGCATTTAGCGACCTCTTTTGATTTGATGAAATAGTTTGACTGTATAATACGTAAATACCGAGAATACTATCGGTTAATTATGTAAATGTTCTCCCCGGTTTAATTTGATGTATCTGATTTATGTATAATACATATTAACTATTGGTCAAAGACGAAGAAAATAAAACTCCTTAATGTGTAAATGCGAGGATAAATCACAAAATATCTGCACTTATCGATCAATAATTCATTAAATAAAAGAAGGTTGCGTAACATTGATAATATTTTTGAATATCATCTCCTTCCATTAGTAATACTCTTTTTCAGCGAATTACAAACTTTCTTATCTTGCTGACGAAGGTGTCCAGTTGGTCGCAAAGTCACTTTTACGCAGCATTCTGAAAGTCCTTGTTTCAGTCAAATTCGATACATAGATTAAAGGAAAACGTAGAGAGCATCAATTGTACCATCACCTCTCACAAATTTGCTTAATGGTTCTTCTCGTGGTTGAGGCTCATGGGCTTCTATTCCTCTTTTTTTTTTTTTTTTTTTTTTGCAATACTTTAGTACTGACAGCCGTGTTGTCAGATAAATTTCAACCATTTTACAACATTCCATCACAAAAATCAGATTTCTACTTGTTTCTTCTTGGGATTACTCATAGCAAAGCTAGTATATTTATGTTGGCATAGCAGACAAATTGATCACGAGACTCAATACAACGAGCGGAAAAGGAGACTTTGAATGCCATTATAGTTCGTTATACGGAATAGCTAATTTTTGGCTTGCTGTCGTATTAAACATGTTATAAAATGAAGTGAAAAGATATATAGTGATACATATTAAATAAGAGGAATACAAATGTACAATTGATTTTATTTATGGAGTGATTAATTTCTAATGCCGGATATAAGACAGAAGTAGCATTTACGAGAACATTTAAATATTTTTCTTATTTAAATAGCTATTCTAAGAATTCAAAGTATTAAATTTCCTTTCTGTAATTGCTAGAGCGTAGTCGGAATAAAAAAAAGCAAAGAACATAGTTTCTGTAATACATAACAGAAACATTTCATTGAATGACATGCTGTAATATTCAATTTTTTTTAAACCTTTGTGGCATCAAAATGAGTCTCATTGAATTCTTTTGAATTATAATTTTTCCTCGTGTGTAAGTTAAAACTAAAGTTCTAACAAAATTATGAAGTATAAATAATTACAACGCAATTTAAATCGTAATAAAGCTCAAAAAGAAGTTTTTTTTTAATATTTATAAAATATTGTATTATAATTTGTTTTATACTGTTATGATTTATAAAATATTCTATACATGTATTTCAAAACAATGCGCATTCCTCTTAAATATTGAAGAAATTCGCAAAAAATATATATCGTGAATAAAATATTGCTGCAGTATATGATTTACAATATATATTCTCAAAGAGAACAAATTCAAAATTCTAGATTTCTTACTATGATTGATAAAATGCAAAATCCAATTTTTCATTTCCCTTTTATTCAAGTAGAGTACTGTATATTTACAAAAAATCTGAAATACATGTATATAACGATGTAACGGGGTAATAACCCATTCTACACATCTATTTCAAATTTTTTAAGAATAACATATTGCAAAAATCTACAGAAAGAGAAAAGTAATGGCGAAATTGTGCTAAAATGACTTATTTAACTAATATTTGATCTTTAGATTAAAAATAAAGTGATGTTATATTTCACCTCAAAACTCGACAACACTTCTAAAATTTCTAAAAACGTTTTCCAAAACAACATTTTTGGCAACCACTAACACTCACGCCTTGTTAATGGATGAGTGAATGATACATTTTTACCACAAATACTAAAAAAAAGGAAAAACATTTGGCTGTTCCTAACTTCTTTTCATCACTTATTGAAAGTGTCTCCAAATAAATCACTCCGCATTTTGGCCCGCAGTGCATAAATGTATACATTATTCCATCATGACGTCTAAAAATTATTTGTCAGAAGCACAAAAACCATTTTGATTCCTTTTGCATGCATTGAGCGTGAATTTAGACATTCATTTTCACCAAAGGGTGGGGGGGGGGTAACAGGAAGACGGATATATTGGCAAAACTCCACGGGGTCTAAATATCACAATAAAAAAATATCTTCCAACAAAAAAAACTTTTCTTAAAAAGCTTCACCATCAATATAAATACTCAAAGGCAAATAAAGAAATTCGGAATGGATTTTAAGTCTGTTAAAAGATATATCAAGCTGTCACATTCAGAGATGCAGTCACGATTCATTTAAGAATGTTCCGAACCGAGCCGAACCAAGAAAGAGGAAGGAATTATACAAATAGAGAAAGACTAGATTGCCCTGCTTTTAGAATGCATCGGGCTACGAGAAGTTATGACAATATGTATTGGCTATTTAGATTAAAGTGGATGTTGCCGTATAAAAATGGCTTTGGTAAACCGCATTTTGCAAACAAATCTGTGAGATAAAATGAAATGTACCTAAATCATTCTCTTCTCATGTACAGGTTGTCCGGGCTTAAAGTACCCAAAAGTTATGGCTTATTATTACGGAACTACCCGTCAGAATGTAATAAACTGTTCATTCGTGGATTGGAAACCCCTTCGAGATTTTCTGGGTCTAGTTTGATCAGCCGCACGTGCGCGCATTATTCGGCAATCGCAGACGATAAACTTGTTACACTGAATTCATTAGTAAATATGTGGACGCCATAGCAAAAGGTGCAATTCTTTCTTTGGTTAACGGAATTTAAATCAGTCATGTGTCTACAGCGACGTGTTCGAATAGAATGGAATGTCGATCCTCCGACATCAAAATCTACCCACCAAAGGGAAATAACTTTAAAGGAGACGGGAAATTTGATATCTCAAAAAATGGCAAGTTCCCTTAAGTTTTCGTAATAGAAGATATGTTGATCTTGGGCGTGATTCAATTTTGTAGGAATCCTGATAATCCTTGTTCAATTCTCTTACTTGAAAACAATTATAAAAACGTGTGTGTACAAGAGAAAATTCTTTATCACATACCTTATACTCTACATGACAAGCTCTGTAATCACCCATCCAAACGTTCAGTAATTAAGAGAAAGGCGTAAACGCGACGTCAAATCAAATGTTAATTATATTTCGTAGGATGTTTATTAATTTACAAATAAAATTAGAACAATCATACTGCGTTAAGACTATACATTTCACTCTAAACAATGTTCTATCTACACTCTTGTCCATGAATAAACTTTCACAAATTGACATCAGATACTTAGTCCACCGTTTTGGAAGATACATATAGGAATTTAATAATGCCTTTTAGTGCATAGGTATCCGGAATTTACTTCCGTTATAATATCGTGTCTTAACAATATTCCAGCAGCATAGTTAAACTCTCATTTCACCAATACTTGAAGCCAGATTGTTCGGAAGATGTCCTTCTTTCCGATCCAACTGGGGGGCTGGGGATTGTTCGTAGAGAGGTAGGGGTGGGCTGCACGATCGAATTGGATCTCCGCATATTTCATCTGCGCTCTCTCCATGTTACTGACATTCCGAAATGAACTCCGATTAACGCAATTAGGCCTAAGTGGCCGATCGAACGCGGCTTGTCGCATTTGTCTCTCCTGCCATTTATCGTTGGTTAATTCAGGTCAGTTAGTTAATCGGAGCTGACAAAATGTTTCAGACCCAGTTTAGTGCAATTTGTTTGACGGACCAATGGATTGGCTGGGGGCTGTGAGTGATCTCTTGACCGACCACCTCGCGCGGTTGGGAGATTTGCTACAATGAATCTGAAAGACCAATGACTAACGAGGAATCAAAACCATGACCGATGCAGCAATAACAAGTGCTTTTTTTCACCGAATCTTGTTTAAAATGTATGAAGAAATGGATTTCATACATTTTAATTCTTTTTAAACGTTAGCTTTTTAATTTTATTCGTCAATTTATGGGTAGATTCTTGATTAAAAACAGATTTCTCTATTCCAATCAGCAGATTGATGTTTTCCAATATTTCTCACTCAAGTAGGAAATAAAACACAATAATTCGATCCATGTATGTATAATTATTATAAGTAGTATAATGAACGTACGGTATGTACTCTATAAGAATATTGAAAAATGGATTGAAAGCATATTATAGGAAAAGTTATTGTTACATTGCGATACGGTAAAGTTGAAAACAAGAAATTCTAAACATGAAGTTTCAAAAATGGTCACCCCTCAGAGGGCTCACCTTCTTTAGGTGAGTACGGGTGTCACAATCCCGAGGTGACCTAGTGATCTTTTCCTTTTCCCAAGGGGTTTACTGTCTTTAGTAAACACGGGTGTCACACAACCCTGGGGTACCCTAGTGATCCCTCTCTATTTTCGACCCTCTTTCTTGTCATTCAATTCTACAATTGCTGTGTTTTAGATGTATTTTTTTCTTTTTTTAACGTATGTTTGTCGCAGAATTGGCTCTTGCACCAAAAAACCCCAAAATCACTCTCACTCAAAAACGGTCATTTGACCATGCGTGTTAGTAGCATTAAATAAAGCTTAAGCAATCAGATAATAGCATTTTATCAGTCATTGCGGTTTCTTAACATTCATTCCATTATTATAACCTCCCCTTTAACCGGAAGTAAAATATCATAACTTTTTT
Organism: Trichonephila clavata; assembly: GCA_019973975.1. Classification (NCBI taxonomy): domain Eukaryota; kingdom Metazoa; phylum Arthropoda; class Arachnida; order Araneae; family Nephilidae; genus Trichonephila; species Trichonephila clavata. Next base: position 317,417 of record BMAO01016695.1, read on the forward strand.
TTTTGAATCGAAGCTTTAAAGAACCAGAATAACCAGATTTGCGATTGCATTCATCATTCAAGCTCGTCTTGTTTTTCTTCTATTATTAGCATTATTCTCCCATTGATTGTTTTCTATTTGCGCATACACCATCCATTACAGCACACGCAATATTCGTCAATTAGTACGTTCGCACATTAAACACGCTTACAGGCCTTCCCTACTTAGCACCCAGACGAAGCGTTCTTTCTGTGCGAATCGCAAACAAATTACTGTCGTTAGGCCAACAGGGCCTAATGAACTAAGAAACAAGAATCCCCCGCGAACTGCAAGCCCTGAATTTGAATGCTATTAAATTCGACGGTGCGATCACTTATCCCTGTGAAGAGCGCGTAAAAATTTCCCCATCCGTAAAAGAGGGGAGAAAACGTAAATTACGCCCATAATTCACCCTTGACGTTTTTTCGATGTTCCCTTCCCTTTCCCCTGCCCATGTTAAAACGGCACAACGCTTTTCCGGGAAAAGTGCAACAGCGCAAGAATTTTTGCACCAAAAAGCCGATGGTGCAAACGTTTTCAAAAGCAAACATTTATTACAAGTTTTCTCCAGGCCACCGAACTGTTTTTGTTGATGCTGTGGTTATTGCGAAACATCTGGTGGCAACAAAACAATGTGCGTGGGTTGAGTTGGGTTGAGTGGTTGTTGCTTTCCTTCTCCTTTTTTTTCCCCTGCCAAAGCATTCTCTACTTTGTTGTTATTTAATGGATGCGCCCTGCCCGAAGTGATATCTTCCGTTGCCAGGTGTTAAATAGAAACCGTGATTAATTGGTTTTTGGAATATTTTTCCTTGCGACTTGCTGCGCATTTATTAGTCTTTTCTCGAAAAGGTTCCGAATTACATGACGGGTTCTAAATTGATCGCTTTCTGTGTGAGAGGTGGATAGAGAAAAAAAATTCAGATTAATAATTGCGATAGTTAAACACGAAAACTTCTTACAAGCAAACAGTTGGGTAAATATAATTTGGAGAAAATTAGGGAATTCGCCAGGTGATAGATTTTGAGGGGAAAAAACAATCGCAATTCGAGATAACTCATTAACTGATATCTACCGAAGTAAATTTTGATGTATCTTCGGAGAAAAATAATAACGAAGTACAGCTATTTTTTTTATCCCTTTTCAAACAAATATCTTAGGTTTCCTTGTATCAGAAAGCATTTTCTTTTTAATTTAATACATTAATAAAAGCATTTTTATGAATTATTATTGTAACAATATAAAATTTTGTGTAATAAATTATAGTTTTTAAAGAATCTAAAAAACACCTTTATAGTTAATCAAACTAAGTTGTAACTTAACCCTTTAGTCACCAAATCTTAAAATGGTATCTGAAGCTTATTCGCCAGATGCGGGGTGGTATCTGAAAATGGAAAATCGTTAATCCTGATGATCCTGATCAGGACACTGGAACAAAATTATTGTATTGTCATCGGTCCTAGACAACTGAGAAAAATTTCGAATAAATCTGACCTTTTAAAGTAGGTAAAAATTGAGTTTAAAATTCCGTTACATACAAGTGAAGCTTATAAAAGTATGTTAAAAAATCGCAATTCCACTATTTTCAAATGATATAGCATTGAGTATTTCACATGCATTTTATAACCCTTTTTTCTCGGGGTTATAAAATATATTTTCGAATAGTTTTTATATAAAACTTAACATTTGAGATTGTTGTCTAAAAATATGTATTAATAAAATTTGAGACATTTTGAAGCTAGTAAAAATTAAAACGTCAAAATACAAGAAAAATATAGGTACTTGTGTTTTTATCCTATGCAATCATTTATCGCCAATGTTTAACTGAATGCTGGAGATTAATCGCCAGATGTTTTACGAATTGTAGCACTCAATTTGATACCATCCTAAGAAAAATTGTAATTCACCAAAAGTTGGTTAAAAAATCTGCCAAAGTTGTCTATGACTTCGGGTAATAATGTAAGTATATATATACTACAATCTATATATATAAAGGAGAAAAGCGACTCACTCACTGACTGACTAATCACGATATCTCTGGAACCATTCAACCTACAGACTTGAAATTTGGTAGACATGTTCCTTTCATAGAGTAGACATCAGCTAAGAACGGATTTTCCGAAATTCGAAACGCAAGGGGCATTACTGGGGGTTAAGGGGCGTTATAAATGTTTCCATGTTTAAACTACCCAATGTACAATTTTGAAATTGGGTAAGCAGATTCCTTTCTTGCAGTAGATATCCGCTAGAAAATGAGTTTGGTGAAAATCGACCCCCAAGTGGCGTTGCAGGGGCTTAGGGGGCGTTATAGATAATTATTTTCACTTTTAAACTATTTGACGCACCGTCTTTAAATTTGATAAATAGGATTCTTTCATAGAGTAGAGATCAGTTATAAGAAGGTTTTGTGAAAACAGATCTCTAAGTGGCGTTGCGGGGGATTAAGGGACGTAATAGATAAATATATCCGTTTTTAAACTACCTGACTTACCTGCTTGAAAATTGGTAGGAATGCTTCTTTCATGGAGTAAATAGCCGCTACGAAACGGGTTTCCTGAAAATTGACCGCCAAGGGGCGTTGCGGGGGGTTAAGGGCACATAAAAATAATGATTTCTATTTTTAAACTATTAGAGGCATAGTCTTGAAATTTGGTAATCAGATTCCTCTCATAGGATAGAGATACACTACAAAATGTTTTTTGTGAAAATCGACCCCTAGGTGGCGTTGCGGGGGTTCAAGGGGAGTTATTGATAATTTGTTTCGCATTTTTAATTTATTGGACGCACAGTCTTCAAATTTTGCTAAGCAGATTCCTTTCATAGTGTGCAATTCCCCTACAAAATGGGTTTTGTGAATACAGACCCAGAAGTGGCGTTGCGGGGGCTCAAGTGGCGTTATAGATCATTATCCCCATTTTTAAACTATTAAACGTACAGTCTTGAAATTTGATAAGCAGATTCCTTTCCTAAAGTAGAGAACCGCTACAAAATGGGTTTCGCGAATATCAACTTAATTTCGGAGATTAAGAGGCGTAATCGATAAATATTTCCATTTTTAAACTATTTGATCATCCTGCTTGAAAATTGGTAGGCATGTTCCTTGCGTGGAATAGAGTTCCTCTAACAAAAGTTAAACAAAAATTGACCCTAAGGATGGTTGCGAGGGGTCAAGAGGACTTACAGAAAAAAATTCCTGTTTTTAATTGTTAGACCCATATACTTGGAATTTGTTAAGCATGTTTCTTTTGTTGAATTGGGATCCACTAAGAATGTATTTTAAGCAAATCAAGTTCTGGGGAGGTGCAGGGGGTTACTGGGACGTATTGACAAAAAAAATTCCTTTTTTCGAGCTACAAGGACTATAATAATGAAATTTGGTTTGCATTTTCCTTTAGTTGAATTGAAATCCGCTTAGAGCGGTTATTTTGGAAAACGGCTCTCAACGGGATTACGGGGATATTGATAGTAAAACTTTTGCTTTTTTTCTGTTAGATTTAGACTTGAAATTTGGCTTGCGTGTTCAATTTACGGAGTAGAGATCCACCGAAAATTGGTTTTGCGGGAATCCACTTGGTTTTTGGGTTACGAAAGAGCAAACATCATTCTATACTTCAATTTTAGAGATTTTTAGAAAATACAAATTAGATGAGTTCTGCCCTTTTATTTTTATCAACAGGCTACAGTTACAGGTATAAGTATATTTTCCAATACAATCGAATTCTTAATGTGTTAGGACTTGGATATCAATAATTTATACATATATATAAGCAGTAAAAATTTATAAAACATCATGAAATACCCAGCGAAGTGGGCGGGAACGGCTAGTACTTTTATAAAGGTAACATAAATAACAAATGAATAAAATAATAATATTGCTTTAAAAATATGCACAGGAACTTCATAAAATATAAAAATAGTAAAATATACGAGCATACATAAAAATAATTTATCAAAAAACGCAATCTTGATATAATTTGATAATACTATTCATTTTTGGTGTGCATTGAAAATAAATGTTAAATATTTCAGTTTCAAATTTCAATTTTGAAAGTTTTAAGAATTTTAGGAAGAAATAAATTAACCTAGAGAACATAAGAAATCTAAATTTTATTGCTAAAGTTTAATTCAGTTTAAAAATTATTTAAACTTCATAGAAGAAAGTCAATTTTACTCAATACTTTTCCTAACATTTTGAAAATCTCTTGAAATTTAACTAAATTTTTGATTAAAAATAAAATATTTTAATTATTTCGTTGATTTTCATAATACAGTAAATTGACTTCAATCAGTTAGTATTGGGAATGGAAGGGTTTTTTTTATTGAAACTTTCATGAGATGTCATATGCGTTCGAAATATTATTTTAAAAGAATAATAATTTAAAACTTAATTAAATGGTTCGTAATTATTTGATTCGTATTTTAATTCTCTTGATTCAACACCGCAACCCCATAGATTAAAAAAGAACCTTTTTATCTCATTTTCGAAACATACATTTTCTTCAATTCATTTTTATTTCACACACAATCTCTGACTTAGAAAAATAAATATGAAAAAAAAGTTAACTGGTTATTTTTTTATTTCAAGATAACCGACCTCCAATTTACCACACACACAGTGATATAAAACATTGCATTAATTCGAATGAAAAACTTTCCCTTCCAAATATGTTTTTTCAACGCACGCCGAACAATTTTACTACCAAATATCGATTAAACCCCGCATTCCATTTTATTTCTTCGAGACGAAATACACTCCGCGACGCGTACCAAATATTTGATTTCCTTTATGATATCCTATAAAATCTTTTTTCCTTTTTTTCCATCTATCTCCAGACTTTCTTATTATTATGGGACTGTGCCCTTATCTGCACACGCCCTGTGTTTCATCTCTAGTTAATGCATTCAGTGTCATGTGCGCCTTACCTGATCTGCCAAACAAGGCGTGAACTGATGTACTCATCTTCGCATATAGATACAGATCTATCCGTCGTCCTCTATTTGCATATTGCGTTGCCAGCATTCTGTGCTATACGGGAATATGCTACATTTTATGTCGTCACACTCGCCCCTCCCCCCGAAGATGCTCTCTCTTTCTGAACTTTAAATCTTCTTCCTGCTTCTTCCGACCTTCTCTGTCATTTCTAAATTTTAATAAATATTTATAACGCTCTGTCTTGCTTCGAGGTTACCCTTTTATCTTTTGGCATTCACATCCCGGATGTATAATTCATTCTACTTGGGGATTTCTCCCCATTTATGCATTCATGTTCTTTTTCCTCGGTTTCGAATTGGAAACTCGATATGCCCTGCCACCGGAATTGTTTTAATAATGGAAACATTCAGTGCGCTTTTGGTAGGCTTTTGCGCTGGCTGCCCCCTATCTGGAAAATGGTATTGTGTTGCTGGAACGCGATTATAGGGTGCATGCACGTGGTAGCCTGTTGGCCTCTAGTCACAAACTTCTTTCCAGTAGTTGTCTTATGAGATATGTATTTCAATAAAATTTCATTTGGTAGGTACAGATAAAAAGTTTTCTACCATCTCCTACAAGATGCAAATATTTCGTATATTAATATCCGTTTTGTTTATATCGTAATATCCTAGTCTACCTTAGGAATGAACAGTGTCAACAAAAAGTGCAACAATTTATCTAAATGAAAAATAGTTTGTAGGTATCACTGTTATCTGACAGTTACTAGCTTCAAAACAAACAAAAAAATTATAGGATAGTCTTATTAAAACTAGGAGTCTTAACAATCAAATATATATCTGTACCCTTATTCCCAATCTATGGACTGTGACAAAAGAAATAGGTCTACGCCGTTCAGAAAGTAAGTCACGTCCCTCAAAATATGTCAGAAAAATCAGCATTAGTTTTGTCATCCCCGTCTTCTAATTCTGATTCATTTTTGTTCGAATAGCGAGGATTATTGCTGTGTTGTAAGTGAACAAAATGGTGCGTCAGTTCTAAATTTACTCCAACGTTGAAGCATCTAGAGCCAGGAACGTCTTAAGACATGGGCCGGGCCCAGGGCCTCACCCTCGGGAAGGCTCATTTCATTCTCGTCTCAGTCTTAATAACATCATGATCCAGATAATTTTAATGATCAAATATTATTCCCGTATATATTCTCCTAAAAACAGAAGTGTCATCTGCATCGCATGACCGAGTTTCCACACACACAAATTACGAGGTTCTCACTCAATAACCTCTGTGCAGTTTCCAAATGGGTCGTTAATAAAAATTAAATCAAGTTTTAAGAAATATAAAATATTAGAAGAATTGTAACACGTGTGTAATTCCAATGACAAGCGAAAAAACATGAATTTTACAATATCCGAATATTCTACAAATTTCGATATTCTTCTTTAAGCAGGCAAATTCATTGGGTTATATTTTGATGTTATTATTTTATGTACGATCAAGCAACGCATTAGGAATTTTTTCTTTGTTCGTGTTGACTTCAGTTAATAATAATACTGGCTTTGATGGAAATTTTGAGATATTTCTTAAAATATTCATTTTGTATATAATTACACATATTCTGTAAAACTACTTGTAAAATAACTAATTATGTTTGAATATGCACATACTTTTCGCTGAAGTCTACCAGAACCTAATAGTTTTTCTACTTTTGCTGAAGCACATAAAATTAAATTATTCCTCCTATAAATATCACTACTTTTAAAATTTATTCACATCAATAAAACTCTTCATGCTTGTTTAATTTCGAAAGATTTCATTTAATTATGTAATATAGCGTACTAAGCATTATAAAACCAAAACACTGAAATTTAAAATTTATGACAAAAGAATAGTACACATCATACTATTCACTGCTTAAATACTCTTAATATATTTGAATATTAATACATTTACAGTTTTATTTCAAAGCATGTCATTGAATGTATCGAGAAATTTAATTTTTTTTTAAATTCATTATTTGATAAATTTTCTTATACTGCTTAATTTTATCGTCATATTATGGAATTCTAAGTAAACCATAATGAACTTGTTTAGAATAAAATTTCTCTATGTATACTTATACATGAAATAGTAATTAAACTATACCGACCCAAAACCTATTTCTTGTTTAACATTTGTTTTCCCACCTTCATATTCAAGTATAAAGTGAAACAGAGCTGTATAAAATTATTCACAATGGGGCTCAATTCATGATGGTCACGTGATAAAGACAAACACGTGTTCTCCATTGAATTCAAAACAGACATTAAGCTAATTGTACTTGCTGTTCTATTTGTAAAACTTGGACAAAATTTCAAATTTCATAATTGGATAAATATGTTTAAATGTTATAAAATAAAATTCTTCAAAAAGATTTTTTAAAATAAAAAGAATCTTATTTTATGCATGTATTTTGTATACTTATGCACTTTTCGAGAGAAAGTTTCTGCAAAGAACAAAAGTTGGCAACAACGAATCGCGTGAACTGATTAGCTGGCAACACAAGATAGCTTTTATCGTGTGACTATGACGTCACGCGAGTTTTTAAACTGATTGGCTAGAATCACGTGGTTATTATCATGTGACTATGACGTCACATGAATTGAGTCCATTGCTATTTCACAAGAAACATGAATGTATTTATATAAATATATTACATGTGGATACGAATATATTTTCATTTCTCTGAATTAATTATTGTTTTTTTTTTTCAGATGAACCGTCCAATCCAAGTGAAGCCTGCCGATAGCGAGAATAGAGGAGGTAAGTTTTTTTCTCTTTTCATATATTAGAGGTTTGTGTTTATACTAATTTTAATAAAACAGGAAAAAATTAATGTAAACACAAGCCTCAGTTTGGTTTTTAGAAAATCTTTTTCATAATAAATATTTCAATTTGTATCTCTTCTGAAATATTACTTTTTTAGCAATATTTATGTTACCGTTAAAGTTTTAAATCTGTTATTTCATCAAATAACTTGATAAAGTATACAAAATTTTTGAATTCTACGATTTAACTAGGTATTCTATAGAATAAAGATGACCTGATCATTTAAGTATGAAATGCAGCACGGAAGTTCTTTGAACGGATTCTAGCTGCTGTAAGTTCATTTTGAACCGATTCTAGCTGCTTTGCAATGACGTGTGCCGCAGATTGCTTCTCAGTAATCCCTAAAGGGAAATATGTGTAAACCTTCCCTAACCGATGGGGATTCAGTCAGTCTGTATACAACTTTGGCCGTTAACGGACCTTCGAAATCGGTGGGTGTGCCTACCTACAAAATAGTTTTTAATTTATATTTAATTGTGTTTGTGTGTCGTCATAATAAATACTTAAAACGAAAATTAAGGACTGATATTTCAAAACTGAATACGCAACCAAATCACAACAACTTGGCTTCATATATTGGTTTTAAACATAGAATTTAGAAGGTGTGTTAATGTTAGCGTTTTTACATTTTGGTTCTCGCGAAAAGTTATTAATTTTGATAGCAGAAGTAAAAAGTGCTAAAACAGCACAGAAAAAAGTACCTCGTGACTATTGGTTACTCCAGCATGATCCAAGTCAAAAGAGTAGAAAAGTTAATTGTGTCAGCAACAGATGCAAAACATATCTTTTTTTCCCCTTTCTGCTTAACTAATGTTAGCAATATGAGCAACAATAAGTTATATAATCTCTGCTTTTCCTTATTATTTATCAATTAATCATCCATAATAGGGATAAGATGTATTTTCCAAAAGGTAGCTATTTGTGACCAATTAATTTATAAAATTAATTTGAAATTGTTTATTTTTCACTCTCTTTAACAGTATCGTTTGTTATTTCATAGAACATGATAAACTATGAAATTTTTCATTTATTATGTACTTTAACCGACTTGTCGGGTTATTTCATGAAACACTCAGTTACTCTGTGAAATAGCTGAATTATATACTTTTAACGGTAACATATATAATAGATTGTGTTTTCTAGATGTGCTTTATATTTATATTACTCTTCATTTTCATGTTTTATGAATCTTTTTGAAAGCATGGATATATATGTGTGTATTTTTCATAGAATAGGTATTCAAAATAATTTTAAAATTTCGTTCCCATTTGTTTTATTCTTTGTAAAACACTTGAAATATTTCTTTTTATCAGCTACATGTTCTGTGTATAATTTTTAGTGTTATAATTAAAACAAAAATATATTTATTCAATGTATATACAGTGGAGGTTTATAAAGATAATGATGACTTAGGTGCTTGAAATACGCGTTTGTGTGTAATTGAACTAACGAATTAATGTCTGACATTTCAAAACTTTGTTTAAAAATATTCTAAAAGAACATTATGTAAAATAAATTGGTTTTCGAAGGAAATTTTTTGTAACTCTCACAAATGGTATTCAAAAGATTGCTCATGCTACCATTTTTCAAATGCAGGTATTTAAATATTTTATAGTCTAAATTGAAACAATGTTATGTATGGTAATGCATTGCTAAAAAGAAATGTGCATGAGCATGAAAGATTTAATTCCGAATTAGCATTTAAAACAGAGAAAAACATCGCTATTATGCTTTGAATAAATATATTTTCAAGCTCGCAACAAGCACATACCTAAACGTGAAAAAAAAGGGGTTTTAATTTTTGAAGCATGAAACACTATTTTAATGATAACTTTCAGCCCCAAAAAGTTCTTTTCAGCGACCAACTCGAAAATAAAATTTCTGTGGAGAAGAAAATTCCGGCTTAAATTCCTTGCAGAAACCTTTTCTCTTTTTAACTCCTGTTCATGTTGAATGTCTTTTTTTTTTCTCTCTCTTATTCATTTTATTTTTCTCTTAAAGTGGTTGAGACACATTTTCGCAACATTTTAATTTAGCTCACTTTAGATGTCGTTCACGAAAGGGGGTTGGAAGGGGGCCCGAGACATTTTAATGTGAGCAGCACTCCAAATTAAAATGCCATCGCGCGAATAAAATTTTAATTTGTCACTTATCTTTTCCTTCCCTTTTTGAAAAAGAACTTTTTTTTTTTTTTTTTATTCTCCATCTTGGGAAACCTTTCGCTGCTCACTTTGCATTCTTAGAATTGTTCAACAAAACTGTATTCTAAAAAGAATGTTCTCTTTTTTGCCAAGCGATTCTTTTTTTTTTTTACTTAAAGCGTTCTTTTTTTTACTCCTAGTACGCACAATGCGTGTTTGACTGTAATTTACAAACACACACACATACACACTCACATTGCGGAATAGCCCTCGGTGGAATTTGTCGAGAAACATTATTTTTCTAGAACAAAGACCGACGTAAAAGACAATGGAATTAGTCTAAAGAAACATTTTTAAAATCTTCAAAGCACAAATAAACAGGACGGTGGGATCTCCTTACGCTTGACTTTCCACGATGTGGTATAACAGATGCTGAATTCTTCCAAATAGTTTGTTGGAAGTGGGAAAGGAAATGCTTATTTGTATAAAACTACGTTACGTACCGTAAGCGTGTTTTCATCGCATCATCCACGGTTGAAGTATTTGCGGTTTTTTTTTTTTTGCTTATTTTCCAGAATTCAAACCCTTTATTAAATATTTCTAGAGTTTTAAAGCAAACGCATACACAGTATTTTTTCATAACTTTAAACCGCATGTGTTGTTATAGTGTTAAATATATATAAATACATAGCGAAATCAGTTTTAAGCTCTCGAAAAACTTAACAAATCCTGAACATCGACATTAATTAATGCATGATTTTATTCGGCAAACAACTACAAAAAATGATCATGCAACAAATGTTAGGGGGAAAAAAATTCGAAATATGATTATTCATGTTTTTTTATTTCTATTTTTAAACAGTTACAGATGCTGTTAAGCATTTGAGCAAACGATATTTTTTACACTATATTAAAACAAATTTAGTACCATTATTAAATGCTTATATAGCTACTAAAATATTTAAAATAATATGTAAAGTAAATCCGAGGCAGAAGAATATCTTAATGCAACATAAAAAACGGTAGAATTTAATAAGAGAAATGTTATTTTTTTAAACGTCACACCAAATCAAGTAAACATGATATGTAATAAGAAAGAATAAAATTAAGAGTGTGTCAAAATTGAATAAATTAAAACTAAGCATGCTTTGATATTTTCTCAATAAAAAATAATCTAATATCAATTATTTTAAAAAATAAAATTTTTAAAATTGTAAATTTTTTTGTCTTGTTATTGTAAAATGTATTATAATCCAATCGATTTTTTTTAAAAGCATACATTGTTGATATAACTTGATTCACAGTTGTGATGTTACAAATTTAACGCTTTCTGAAAATTCACATTAAGCACATGCATACTTGCATTGTTTTTAATAATTTTTGCAAGGGAGACTATACATTATAAAATTTGATTTATTTGATATTTTTCCATGCTTTGCTATGTGTACTATTCACTGAAATACAATTGTAACTGTGATCTCAAAGCCTGTATTGATAATTTCGAAAATTTAATTCCTGAAGAATCTCCAACCGAATCCAGCTCGGTTGTAAATGCAGAGTACAAAACATAACAAATTATATAAATTCAGTAACAAAACGTGTAATGAATTGAAGGTGAAGCTTAGATTCGTACTGTGAAGACATAGACCTACTGTCGAAACAATGGGGTCTGTACTACAACACCCAAGGCAATTTATTTTAAGTTCTTACAATGATATTCTTTTTATTCGGCTTGTTCCCTTTTCAAATGGTTAACCCTTATACATGCAAATTGTGTTTTTATTTTTTGCGTTACCATTTAAATAATTTTCGAACAATATCCTAATGGAAATGTGTATTAGAAAGAATGGTATTGAAAGATGGCATACCCTATTTGTTTTTATGGTTTTATTTTTTCGTTAAATTTTATTACATAGCACTTTTTTTTAAAAACCTTTAATATGATGTACCACATATTTTTCCTCATTTACTATTGTTACAACATCAAAACCTTAATACCACAAAAGGCAAAAATTTACATATTGGACTTTCCAGTGAATTACAAAATCCCTAAGAGGCATTGATACTTTTTCTCGGTTTCTAAAAAATTAAGAGTCAAATAAACTAAAATACCATCACTTAATATGTTTATTGAATCAGATATTGATAATAGCTACAATATTACGGATTTTACATGAACAATATGTACATATCAAAAAGAAGCTATTGCCTTTTTCAACTTTCAAATGGTGTAGAAGTATCACTTTGGAATACTTAGCTATTTATATTTCACTTTACATAAATTTACATATTAAAATGAAAAATATGCCAACTACAATGAAATAACGTGAACAATACGTAGTACTTACAAAAGTAAAATTACTTCATGTGAGACAATCATCTGCATGTAATGAAATACATAATGGATCGGCGCGCTTAGAGAAGAGATTCAGATATGCGTGTGCATTCAGCTCCAGTAAAATTAGCATGCATGCATCAAGCAATGCGCCTTATTCACAATAACTTTGACATTGATAAATAGACCTCTGTCTCTTCACAACAATATTCTCTATAGATCTACGATGTCTGTCCGAAATATTCCGTGTTTCATTCAGTTCTGAATAATACTTTTGGGAATCGAACAGAAATTATAGTTACGATTATAACTCCCCAAAGCATTCAAACAATGATTTTATTGTAGACTGAATTAAGAAAAGAATTTCTTAAAACTATAACATAGGTGCATTTTGGCAACCACTTTGTAATACATATTAAGGATATGGGCTAGAGAAATGGACGAAGATATTCCATTGGTTATTTATCACATGTATGAATATTATAGACTTATATTTATTATAGTTACATTTTACAAATTTTCAACTTTTAAGCAGGTTTCTGTGATTTTTTTACTGTGAAAACTTGAATGCAAGATTTAAGATACACTTTATTATCATATGTAAATTTTACAGTTATAGTAAAACGCAAGTGACGTTTTCAAACAAGTTGGCGTTCCTTATTTCAAATGCCCTAAACCATTTTGAACATTGCGTTTCCGAAGCGCTTATCTCTCGAAATATTACTCCATGGCTTTCGAATATGAACAATTACATTTTTGAGATAGTGCGCTATTCTTGTAGCAATTCAATTATAATGTCTTCCGTTCTATAGGCAAATCCTAATATCTCCTATTTAGAAATATGGATTAAGATGAATATATGCGATAGGATAAAAATATATCTCAAAACATAAAAAAATCAAACTTGAATGAAAATGGATTCGCCGTTTGTCGAAAATACAACTGACAATAACGTGCGTGGTAACCAAGAAGCAATCGACATCGGGTTACCAGAATTTGGCGCTTTTCTTTATTTCGTTGGCGTTTTCCCCTGTACATGATTGAGAGATTTCCTATATTTCTCAATTACCAGATTAATATATAATCCATAATATATACTATAAATCTAAAGAAACAAAGCAAAAGTAGAAGCATAATCACACGCAGTACAAGTCAAAAATAAGATAGCCTTAGTACAGTGCTTTTTAAACTTTCAATATTTGCGACCACAATTTTCAATCATAATTTCCATCGCTCGCCCTTCCCCATACAATAACAATGTATTGAATGTAGCAATAAAGTATTTTAACGCTGCAGTAATAATGCAACCTTAATTATAACCCGTACAAATTATCAAGATAAGTATTAATGGTCACTTTTTAAATGGAGGATCTCATTGGCAATTTGGACCTGTGACCTGGTTTAAATATTTTAGTAATCGATCCAGTGGCAACAGACCTCAAGTTGCTTCTAATGCCACATAATCGACCAAGCAATTAACATATTTTCATTATATATACCACAAACTTTCCTCAGTTTCTCTTCCCAGAACTTCCATATACAATTAATAATAAAAAAAGACTCTTAACTTTGTCCTATAATTGATTTTCACATATCTATTTATAACAAATCTGGCATGATCAGACTAAACCCCACTTCAGGGAAATAACGAATCACTTTCTTTCACAAAATCCATGAATCTTTTTCTCATTATACTCCCACGCATAAGATTAGATACTTACTCCCTCTAATCTCTCTGAGCAATTCATTTTTTTCCCTTTCTTCTCCGAAATCAATTCTCATAGTCGATGAACTTTATATCTCTATCTCGCCGACACCATTTTATTTATGACGTGTTGTTCTTTCTCCTATCTCGACACATCCTAAAACAGCACTTAGTATTCTGCACACAAAAACCCAATAACCGTTAGCTTTGGCTTGTCTTTATAACCCCTTTTTCCTCCCCGAAACATTACACTTCCCTAGGAGGACTCTTAAAATGGCACCTATAAAGGCATTTATAGCAAACGTTCGTAGATTATCTTTTTTAACCGTGATCAACCTGTTTGGCAGACGGTCCTTATGAGGCCCAAGACTCTATCTGATTCTGCCACTTTTTAAGACCTTTTTGCTTCTAACTAATTATGGAAGAAGAGCTATAGATACTGGTGTAAGTCTTAAGTTGCGAGGGTGTTAACACGCTTAGTTCTTTGGTTTTTAACATTAAAATATTTTTAAGGTTTACTGTTAGTTTATTACATTTTAAAAATCCATACTTTTTTTTTTCAATTTCTACATTTAGCTCTCACTCTCTCTATATTTATCTTGCTCAAACTTTCAATCGTTAATAAAATTTCTATTTATCCAATCTTGTTAAAAAAAACTTTTAAAAAACTTGTAGTGCTTGATGTTAATAGTTTCTTTCAAATATTAATCCATTAATTATCTATTTTTAAATTTTAAATTTATTCTCTGTTATTTCCGTCGTAGTTACAATGAGCTGCAACAGATGGCGCCAGTAGGTTTTTCTAACAAAGTAGGAATTAACGTTAAAAAAAAATTTTTTTATATTACTTGTTACATTATATGCTCGATGATATAAGTGGTATAAGTTTGTTTCTAAGAATTTAATTTCGCATGAATTATTTGAAATCGGTCTATGAACTTAAATCCGTTTTCGATAATGATAGTATAGTTTTATGTTTCAAATTTAAATAAAGTTAGTTTACATTTTTTTTTTGAAAATATTATTCATTGAGAAGCGAGGATGATACATGTTGTATCTCTCAAGGTTAAAACTCTTCACATTAGAATGATATAAAAGTTTGTGCAGTGAAATTCTAAATCGGGTTTCGTCCTCATCACTTAAACGTGGTTCGAAATTTTGAAGTTCAGTATCGACGGCATTCGTGTTTTTTTTTAAATGTGATGATAATAAATAACCAATAAATTAACAGAAGACTTTTCAAAAGTAATTTTATTGGCAGGAAATATCTTGTAACTTATACCACCTGATCGACGGTAACATCAGATCAAGACCCACGAGATTCATCGAAGCAAAGGGTTAGATTCTTACGCTAGTCGTTAGCCGTAGCTCTGAGCACTACACAGGCGACAGTAGGATTTTGCTCGATTCCCCTCAAATTTAGAGGGAGAACACCCTGGGGTGGCCAGGGCCTCCCACCTCTCTTCCCCTTCTACCAACCTTATTAAAGGACTTACAGCTCGAAGGCTATTTAGAGCACCCCCATGCCGCAAAAGCACTGTGCGCTTACAAACATCCATGCCTTCCCTAGATTCAAACCTAGGCCCTATGGTTACTTGACCGTGGTTCAAAATTACGAGGTCCGTCACCAAAAAGACCTCGTGTATAGCTGAACAGTGCGATGTTAATATTCACTCACTCACTCTCCCTACGGTACAGCAGTCAGCTTCACTTGCCACTACACCGGATGGGTTACCACTATACCGGAAAATATCCTGAATAACAATAAGGATATAAAATTCCTTTCTTGAAAAATATACTAAACAATGTAACCATATTCCATATCATAATTTTGTAACCAATTTGATATTTCGTATGTAATATTTTCCTTTAGTTGAAGACCTATGGATATTTCCCTACCGATAACAGAACAACACACAATTTAGCTGCACAATATAAGAAATTATTTAACAGATTTAAATTTTATTTTTATTACCAATAATAATCTAAATTAAATGTGTAATTTTTTTAGCGCTTTATGAATAAAGGAACTTAATAGAAACATGGAACGCATTGGTATTCATAATATTCTTAAATAATTTTAAAAAATTAAAGAACAAAAGAAAATAGCTACTAATACATTTGTAATAAATCTGCGGCAACTTCCCTTCAAGCCAAAAAAAATATCAAAAAACTGTAATATTTCCTAGGTTGAATTAAATAATTAATATAAGTTAATTAAATTAGGGGGCAATATAAGATAAGGACTGGGTGAGGAGAAATGAAAATAAATATTCGATTTATAAAGAAAATTAATTTGGAATTCAATATAACGTGTATAGAAAGAAAAATATTCACGATGGTCAATTATTTAATTTGCAGTTATATATTGCAATGATCCATATTAATAACATGAATTTAAAAGATTAACATACTTTAAAAATTAAAGAGAGAAGAAATTGTTTTCACGTTTGTTTTTAATCCAAAAAGGTATAAAAAAAGAAATTATTGTTCATTGATATAAAAAGTAGTACATTATCTTAACTATGCAATTAATTACATTTTATTACATTACCGTCGGTACAAATACTGCACTAATTAAATATATTTTAAGAAAGTACGTATAATAGTGATATTTTTTATTACCTTCACCGCGTTTAAAAGCCGCACTGCTTTAAAAACAAAGATAAATTTTTATAAAATGTTCAAGGAAACATAAAAATAGTTTGTACCATAAACGATATATGGGTAAATTCTTCGACTTTTAGCCAAAATCAAAACTTAGTTTTTAAAGCTTCGTCATTTCTTTTTCATACTTTCACTTAAGACAAGAGAAGGATATTCTTCGATATAGCCTGAAAAATTCAATTCCCCAAAGTCTGCATTGCCTGCAATTACAGAGATATCATGACATCACGAGAGACATAAGTTGTAGTAAAAATGCAAGACTATATTCTCACAAAGTCTCCAAGGGGTCTGGAGCATTTAAACTTCTCGAAGCTTTTACGAGTTTATTTCCTCGGGGGATATAACCAGATATCTTTGGCATAGTTGAAAAAAAAAGTTTTATATATTTTTGCAGATAATTTGTATATTAAGTTTTTTTTCCCCGCAGAAGTTTGGGAGTTCTTGTTTATGAATTTATATTTAAAATAATTAAACTCAATGTTGCGATTCCCTGAATTTGCTGAAAGCTTGACATTTTAAGAAGAGTTAATGTAATTTTCGAAAATTATATACATTAAGGTGAATCAAATTTTTCCCCCCTGGTTTTAAAATCTATCTATGCGGAAAATATGTTATCTAGTATATAGATGAAGTGGAAAATAAAATTAAAAATTTTTATGTCAGCACTGCCATAAGAGGAATAAAGTTTAGGTTGTTGTGATCTTTTTTTAAATGGTAAACAAATTAAAGTAATTTGTACTTACGTATTCTCGCAACCTATTGGCAACGTTTATGAAACGAAGCACATGGTTGCCAATTCAATGCGTACGACACATGCGAAATCGGGGTTGCTAACTTGGCGAGTTATCTTGAACGTTGGTGTTGTTGCGATAATACGTAAGAACCAAGTAATATGTGTTAAAGAAAATCAGGCATTTATTACTCTTTAGTATTTATTGCGATGAGAAGGTACTTATTAAATAGGTACTTATTAAATAGGTACAAGTAAAAAACACACCAGGTACCTTAACAGCCTTTCTGCATTGATTTTTTTAATAAGACTTTAATTCGAAATAATAGTGCACTATAAGGCGGAAGATGGCACAAATCTTGGATCCAACCTACTCGACGGTGCGAGGAGAACACCCGGGTTATGAAATATTGCAATATATATTGTATTAATTTCTACTCGGTACTCAATTATCGATTATCATTACTTTTACTTATTCATATTGAGAAAAAATAATTTTAATTTGAGGCTACAATCATCTAACTAAAATTAAGTCTTTTTCCATTTTTTTGGAAAATTCAACCCCTTTGCGGCAACGTTAAATTCTAAATTTATTAATTTTTCTAAAATTATTTTTCTCTCAATCTCCATACCATAATGCATCTCTTCTACGTATGTAGGTTGGTTTCGATTGATAATAATTTTTTTCTCTATATAACCGCAATCCACACTAGTATATATATTGTTGTAATCCTTTTACACTTTTGGAACTCGTAATGTGCATATTAGAATATCTAATATAGTTTGGCTGTGTATTCTAATTGTTATGTAAATGCAATATGCAGAATGTATATCGCTTCACTCAACCGATTTAAATGTTTAATATAATATAATGAATGAATCAAATGACCTAAATAATTCTGAAAAGCTATTAAAATAGTTATTATAGAGGATGGGTATTCATTATAAGGTACGGTTGTGAATAAACTAATACTAAATCTTTCCATTGCAATACAATTAGCATTATATGAACTAAAGCTAATTCCCTTCATTAACCAAAATTGTTTGTTTATAAAAGAAAAAGAAAATACTATAATTTATAGTAAATCATGCTGAAAAAAATATATAGCGCTAAAGAATTGTTTGAACATTATTTTAAATTAAAAGTTGGGCATCTCTATACTGAATATTAGTTGTACTATTGATTAGAATTTTAGCCTAATTTTTTAAGAATATTATTTGCAATTGGTAATTATTTATATTCTGTGAATCCAAATCTCCACTTGAATAACCACGCTTTTGTACATAAAATCTGCTTTTGAATTAAATATTCAAAATCAAATAATCCTTCCCGTTCATTAGATTTAGAAATAATTACAGCACGATGATAAATAATTGAGAATGTAAAAACGCCATTTTGTATACGTATTATACAATTTTGAATTCATCAATCGGTCGTTCCCAATTTAAATAAATTATAGTTTAAAAAAACTAAACACCCTTTTACAGTTAATTCAACTAAGCTATAGCTTAATCTTACAGTCTCCAAATCTGGAACTGGGATCTGAAATTAGACACCAGATGTTGGATGGAATCTGAAAATGGGAAATCGTTAATTCTTATGATCCTGATCAGGACAATAATTTTATAAGTATAATGCATTATTTGCTCTAATTTTATAAGTATAATGCATTATTTGCTCATTATATTACTTTTTATTTTAAATGCTTTATAATTCTTCTTATTTGACATTCCTTAATTCTCGAAATCATGAATTGAAAGAATATATTAGAAACAAAGGGAGAGTCCTATTCAAGTTTGAGGACTATGGAAATATTATTTTAATAAAGGAATGTATATTCGAAATTTATAGTGATTATGATAAATCATAGCAAAGGAAAAAATATTTATATTTTACTTTGTTTCTTCGCTGACAAAGATAGTCATGGACATTTCCACTGTCTAACTTTTTTAAATAGGAACATCATTCTGAATGCGGTATCTCTAGAAACACATCCAATGGGCTAAATACGTGCAATCACGTGATAAATATAATCACGTGTTCTCCATTTAATTAAAGACTGGCATCAGACTTGTACTTGTTGTTCTACTTAAGAGTTTAGATAAAATTTCTAATTTTATAATCGGGCAAAGTTGTTCAAGTATTGAGTTTTCAAAAAATGTTTTAAAACTTAAAAAAACAAAACGCTTACATTATACGCGCACATTTAAATTAAGTGCATTTATCTTATGTACGTTATTTTTATCAACAAATATGTACTTTTTAGAAAAAAATTTCTGTAAAAAGCAAAGGTTGGCAACAACAAAACGCGTGAACTGATTGGCCAGAAACACGTGATTGTAAGTATCATGTGACTATGATGTCACGTGAATTTAACCTATTGGTGATAGCTTCAATTATCGATTGCTAAAAGATTTTAGACTGCACAAAGTTAAAATTCAGACATTGAATGAATCAAGCCGATGATTGAAGTCCAGATTTCCTGCCATGCGGAATAATGAAGGACTACTGCATTTTGAATTTATTTGAACCTGATTTTCTAGTAGTTTAATCTGAAAATTAGAAGCATGA
The DNA here is from genome assembly GCA_019973975.1 of Trichonephila clavata. NCBI lineage: Eukaryota > Metazoa > Arthropoda > Arachnida > Araneae > Nephilidae > Trichonephila > Trichonephila clavata. The sequence goes on from BMAO01016695.1 coordinate 337,377, forward strand.
AGCAGCAGTCCGGATAACACGTTCTTCGCTTGATTGCGGCTTAAAATAATGAAGTCCATCTTAATAGCCATCCTGCAGCATTAGATAAACTTCTTTTAGATCAAGTCGGCATTGTACGAAATACAGAAATTAGATTTCATTATCACATGTTGTTCACGCCATTTTAAGGTATCCGACTACTTGCGACAACTTTTTTTTGGAAAGAATGGAGATATCGAGATTTTTTGTTGTTTTTAGATTTCTTTAGTACATTTTAAGAAAAAAATTCTAAAACTAAGAAGAGAAAAATAAATTATTATTAATAAAATGAGAAAAAACGAGTAAAAAATTCCATAAAATGATCTAAACGCGGCCCAATCTGTACCAAAAGTTTATGGACAAATATTCAATTTTTCAGTTTTGGTGTGTTGCTATGTTATTCATTTTTGAAATGACCTGCAGGATAAGAGATTTTAATTTTTACAAAAACTAGAGCACTTCATCTTAGTTATTATATGAAATTGTGCTTAAGATAACAGGGATTATATTCACGCAAGAGATTGTGAATTTTGTAATAAAACAGTGATTGATAAATCTGAAAGTTAAAACATGTCTACTGAAAACAGAACATATACAAAAAATTTCAATTCATTATTTTCAAAACTTTTTTATTAATCACTGGCCTCGTGTTTGAAAAAAAAAACACATTTCGAGTAAAACTCCTTTTTAAAGTATGACATCTTGCTTAAAGTAATGGCATCTGCTTTTACTAAAACACTTGTAGTTTTTGTCCTAGTAAATGGAAAATAATACACTTGGTATTTTTATAAAGCTTATAAGATGAACTATAAAATAAAATTATAAAAAAATTGTCAACTTTTGTCAAAATTCGCAATTTTAGGGTAGTCGGATACCTTAATTGTAGTTAATAATTACATACTAGTTTACAAATTGATTACGTGTCCTTATTGTAACTTTAACTCACTGTGACATGAAATTTTATCCAATTCTCAATACCTAAATTCTAGAATGTGTAAGATTCTACTAACAACTGAAGATCAATAAATATCGCAATGTGTTATCATTTAAAGATCAATCTATCCATGTAGTTATGTTAATCAATTTTAATACCATAACCCATCAACACAGGTTCTTCAATGTACAGTTATGACAACAGAAGACAAATGCTTTAGTTATCCCCCGTACACCACTACCCCTCTCACCGCTCGGGATATGGGCTCGGTGAAGCCTGTTCAACTCTTGTTGTTTCATCATGATCCTTCAGAGTCCTGAACGGCTTTATTAGTCTTATCTCTCTCCCGTTTGCGTATCCCGGCGGCTGTTCCCTTTGCGCTTGGACTGACGCATCCCTCACCAAGCTACTAGTGGCGTTAGTAGCTGATGTTATCAAAGTTCATGCGCATAGAGGGATCGGGCACACAATAAAATAGAACATCTATGTATTCCCTGGTGTTATTCTTGTCCTGTTGTCCATAGTAATCCGCAAAAGATCTGGAACTTGTTAATTGAAATGTTGCCATTTTGATATGATAAAGTAACAGATAGGTCTTGGAAACTGATGTGTTCATTAGCATTGAAAGATAGGAGGTTTAAGGGTTTGGAAATGGGAGAGGAAGTTGTAAAATTTGACTTTGAGGTGGACTGATTGGTTAGTAACCAGTTGATTGTTTGTGTTTTGGGTGATTGATTTGTTCCTGAAACATTTATTGAATTTTGTTATTTGCTTTCAGTTTCTTGCACTTTGTAAGATTACCCTACAATCCGGCGTATAACGTGCATATTTAACACGAAAAATAAGATCAAAACTTACGCGTGCCCGTATACGCCGAGTATAAAAAGAATAGCTTTAAAAATAAAAATGTGAGCATAGAAAAAATTAGACTTTTACATAGATCGAAAAACTGTTTGTTTACAAGGAATGAAATTCCTTATGAACTTAAGTGTTCTTGTTCTAGAAGTATACTAATTTTTTCTAAAGCTTGGAATAATACCTAGAATGAATGACTTCAAAACATAAGAGCATTATGCACGTAAATTTCAGGGTTTTTGTAAAAAATGGGGTACGCGTTATTATACGGTGAATATACCCAAAAATTAAAAATTGCAACTTTAAAGTATAGGTGCGCGGTATACGCCGTATTTTTACGGAAACTGAAATTTGAATCTGTGGGGAATCCTCTTTATTAGAAGTAAAAAAGAACCTAATGCTGAATTTGTTGATATATGTGAATCCTGACGATCAGCTTATGCCGAACCTTAAGGTTTTTTAGTAATAATTTGCGGAATTTTATCTAACTAAACATAATATTGTATTGAACATAAAATATCTTGTCGCCCTTAAGGTATCCGACTATTTGCAACAACTTTTTTTAAAAGGAAATATGGGAATTTTTTCCGATTTTTAGATTTATTTAGTACATTTTAGGAAAAACTGCAAAAATTAAGGAGATAAAAAAATTATTACTAAAATGGGAAAAAATTGGTAAAAGTTTACAAAAAATTACATAAACGGGGCCCACTCTGTACATAAAGTTTATGAATAAACTCTCAATTTGGATGTGTTACCTTGCTATTCATTTTTAATGTGACCGTCAGGAGATAAGCGATAATTTTTTACAAACTCTAGAGAATTTTATCCTAGTTATTATATGAAATTGCTTATAAAAAACAGTGATTATATTCCCATAAGAAATTGTAAATTTTGTAATAAAACAATGATTGATAAATCTGAAGGTTAAAACATTCCTATAATAACACACAGAACATACACAAAATATCCCAGTTATTTTCAAATTTTTTTTGAGCAATCGCTGTTCCCGTTTCAGCATTCTCTATAAAAAAAACTGTATTTCGAGTAAATTTCATTTTAAAATTTGACATCTTGCTTGAAGTTGTGGCTTCTGTTTTTACTAAAACACTTGTAGTTTTTATTCTAGTGGATGGAAAATAAAAAACTTGGTATTTTTATAAAGAAAATAAAGTGGCTTATAAAGCATACAAGTTTTTTCTTAAAATTTTTGACAAAATTCACGTTTTTAAGGTAGTCAGATACCTTAACAGATGAATTATCTTTACGACGTATCTTCACTATCCATTCTTATTTAACGTTTACCGCATATTTCTCACTAAAACAGTGCACTAATCACCCCTTTAATATTTCCTGCGATAGGAAATAGGTTTATTCATTCGAATTATTATAATTAGCACTAACTCAATTTAATTAGATTTCCAATATTAACCATTAGAATAATTCCCACAATACATATTTATCAATTCCGTTAAAACAACTTAAATTTATTCGCTTCAAAGTTTCTTTTATTGTCCCAAATTCAACATTTTGATTCCAAAATGACCACTTGCAAACACTCTTTACACAGTAAATTATTTGTAGCCCTGGCTTTCCCCCTTCGAGGGAATTTGAAGGCTCCCCCCTACGTCCAGGCGCCACCTCCAATTGTAGTTTCAATTTGCTTATCTCTACAGTCTAATTGCATCCACGGCCTCATTTGGAAACTTCCAACGACAGCAATTTGAAGCGGTCACCTTGGAACAGGACTCATTTAAAGTGACTGCCAGCTGAATGGACGCTATAAAGAGAGCCTCATGCATGTTGCAGTGGCCCACCCCCACCCACACCTTGTTTTTTGACCCTGCATGTAGTCGCGAAAGAATTTGTTTAGAGACGATTTGAAAGAGGATTGTGTACGGCATACTTTGATTAAGGTGATGTATATTTAAAATATTTGTTTTCTCTTCAAAGATTGAACATAGTTTCACAGAGATATCTCGCATATAATGAGATTGTGTTCTAAGCAACAAGTGCTTTGCATAATAATGTCTTCCTAGAAATATTTCGATTTTTCGCTTGCGATTTTAGGTATTTTTTCATGAACTATTTTTTAATATCACAAATGGAAAATGTATTTTTTATTATTAATTAACACAAATAGCTAATTTATGATGTATGTTAACTTGTACTTTTTCTTTTTTTTCATATATATGGTAATATATTACTCTCTATTTAAATATGTTTGTCTAATAATATGGTTATTTTTTTACTAAAATTAATATTTGTTGTTTGGTTATTAAATTATATAAAATTTCAAAGGCCTGCACAAATTTTAAGAGTAACAGATAAAATCTGCGTATTTGCAGTAATAAAGGACACATTTTTATCAAAATAATAGCAAACTTATACTTATCTGTAAATTATATATATTCTTTTTTCTAAGACAATTGTTTATTCAAATATTTTCCCCACATTTAGCATTATATTAACAAATTATTTGAGAATATTACTACATAATACCGTAATTTCTTAAGAAAAATGTCGAAAGTTGATCTAATATCTTTATTTCTAAATTATTTTCATTTTTTGTACTTCCTTTTCATTTTATTCCTTTAAACTACATTCGAGCAGGGATGGGAGCAATTTCAAGGACTATAGTAGTATTGAACTGAAAGAAATTTAATAATTCTGCATGAATTTGCGATCCTCAAATGCGAATTTAATGCATTAAAAATAAAACCTTTCTTTATAAAGAAGACAAATCACACACACATAAGAGAGCTAGTATTCTTAGAAATATAACAAACATGCAATAGTTTTGAAATTGATTACTGATCAATATTATATGTAGGTAGTATAAAGATAGTCAATAAGAGCGCAGAAAATTGTCTTAGTGTACTAAATGAGCTACGATGGACCTAAATTTAAGCGTCTGTTTTCCAAACTATATTAGAACTAGAAGCATTGAAGTGCAGCTATATGCAGTCGCTGGATTCCGTCGAAGAACTAAAAACATAGCTATAATCTGACAAAAGTCTGGCCAGTGCCTGTTTAAGCTAATTTTTGGCCCTGGGTGTAGAAAATTTACAGGTCCCCTTGACACTGCGGATCGAAATTTATTACCAGAAATTCATTCCAGCTTTTCCGGGCCCTTACTAGCCCTTTCATGCCCCGGGTCCCTGGGCACCTGCCCCAAGCGCCCAATGTATAAATTGGCACCGAGTCTGGCTCAATAACAAGAGAGGAAAACGCCATCTGGGGGCATTACATAGAAAGCAAATAACAATTTATGGACTTGGAAGTGCGTATTAGAAAGTTGCTTATGTAAACACTGTAATAGATATTTTTAAAAATTCAGTAATATTTTCTGTAGCCTTGAAAATTAAATATTTTGTACCCGTATACAGTTTAAAAGTTAATATGTAAAAGAATAATCAAACGTTATTGATAATACTATAACTGAATTAGTCTAGGAGCCATGATTAAAGAGTTGAAGTTGCGTATGACTTCAAGACTAACCATCCTTGACAACAGCCTCGGACTATAACTTTTCAAAAACCCTTTTTTTCTATAAAATATGAATAAATATTTACCAGCTCAAAGTACCTTTTATAGTACTTACTCGAACGGACCGCAGTAACAATCAAAATCTAGCGGCTTTCTGGGCCAACCAATAAATCATATCTTCAATCAAAACTCATGTCGAAATGATACCAGGACGAACAATTGCCAAACAAACGAGTCCTGAAAGAATCTAATACAAAGCGAAATAAGTGTCCCATTCGGTATACGCACACAACCCACCAGCCCCCAACATACACCACGTTGTAAAATCTTCCCGCCAATAACTTCCAAGAACAAAGCCCTGCAGGACGCGACCTTCCAGTTTCGGTCTACATCATAAAACTATCATATCCGCAAAAATTAAACGCATAAATCTCGATCCTGATACCAATCCTGGTTTTTATTCGTCTGCAGCCTCAGAGAGGGTTGCAGCAGAGGGAAGGATAGAACAAAAAAATTGGATCTGTTCTGAAAGGGGGGTTTAGTGGTAATCTGGCGTCCAACCGTATTTCATTCGGTATAAGGCGCACGCATCGGCGCTAAATTAGTTTTATTGGATCAGACGAATCTCATGGTTAATGGCCAACGCATCCCCAAAGCATCTTCTTGTAAGATGGTTGGTGGGTGGGTAGTACCTTGGGGTGGCCTTCAGGGCTATTGATCAGATGCTGGTATGGATTCGGAAGCCCCTTTCCCCCTTCAGACGATATTTTTCTTGCTACCCGCCGATGGCCCCTTGGATATTCATGAATTCCTCTGTGTGGATGCCTGCAAGAACTAGGAAGGGGAACTGATATTCGGGTTCTTTCTTTCTCCCTCTATTGCATCAAGGATTGTTTCTCGCAGAATTAGGCGTCTACAGACTACCGAGGTAGAGATTGAATATATATATATATAAAATCTTTACTTTAGTTTGGTTCTTATCTGAGAAGTATATTGATCCAGATGAGAGATATGTTTTGTATTTATACGTGAGAAATTGGTTTTCTGAAGTCAGGTAAGACACACACACACACACACACACAGGAAGTGATCAATTTGGTTATGAATTAGATATGGATATTTGTCAATTGAAGAAATCTGATTAGAACTGTTTTGTCCAGTCACAGATGGGAAGGAAAAACGATGAAATTTTTTTAGAGGAATTCCGTTGAGAAAGAAAAAAAGACTTGATTATTAAATTGATTCTGTAATTGGGAAAGGGTTTAAAATAATTTTTCAATAGATATCATGATGAAAACGTATTGAAATAGTTTAAAAGCACTGATGAATTATTTATTATATTTATATGCATTTAAAGAGTAAATTTAAAATACTGTTCATGGATTGTTTAGATTTAAAACGTATTTCCCACTACATAAATCGTTAAGAATCGATTGTGGTTCTTTTTACTTCAAAATGTATTATTCAAATTTAAAAACTAAAAAAGAATAAATATGTACACAAAAATAAGAATGACTAGTTTATTTTTTACATTTTTTTTTTAAGAAAAAGGGTCGTTTAATAAGTTTTTAGCTTAAATTATTACAAATGGTTCAATTTATTAATGAAACTTTTGTTAAAGCATTTTTCAATAAGGACTTGCTACTAAAATGAGAAATTTTCAAAACTCTTACATTGCTGAGAGAGAAACTATTTCAAAATGGCTCAATTTGGATTTACTCGAAGAGAGCTTCTGCAAAAAAATTGAATGCATGCTTTTAGTCTGTCATTTTCTATTCAAAAATATGTAATTAAATAATTCATCGAAATAGAATTTATATTTTAGATTTACATAGTACACAGTTCCTACACTCTCGACACAAAATCGTTTGTTTTTCTATTGGTTTAAAACAAACGTAATGTTAACATTAAGCAAACCATTCGTCCTATTTATTCTTCAGCTCAAATATTAAGACTTTAAATGCCAGGCATTAACCTCATTAATATTTCGAATGTAGAACTGCTTGTCCACTTGGGATTTCCAGTTAGTTAATGTATTACATATGAAATTCTGTAATTTATACATGTGAGAGAAGCTTTGCAAAGTAAATATATTCCTTTCAGTGTATATTAATCATCCTGAAATTGGTTAAATGATACTAGGCAATAGTAAAATACATATTATCAAACATAATTGTTTGTGGTCGTATGAGTATTAAATAAAGGGTTTTAAAATCGCTTAGAAATGAGCTGGTAAATGTGGTGAAATTTTAAAGGGAAAACAATCTAAAACATGCTTTGAAAATAAATTAGTTTACCCATAATTTTATTTGAAATTTTGTTTAATAATTTTGTACAGTGTAAGTTCATGAAAATTATTTGAAATACTGGTTTGAAATTTAGAATCGTTGAGATTATGAAAAGAGAAAATGTGATTTAATTGTTTAAAATGACAAAATGTATTATTATTTTACATTTTTCAATCCCGAGGAATTGGATTACTTTTAAAATCATTAAATGCGCAGTAAATATATCTGAAAATTAATTTGATAACGGAAGTATAGCATAAAAAAATTGTTGTATTGAAATAAAAATGGATTTATTGCATGTGATTTTAATTCAAAATTTCTCCCCTATGTAATTTTAATTTAAATATTTTGATAATATTTCTTTTGGTATAAAATAATGCAATATATTTTTTAAAAGAATCAATTTTTAAATAAATTTATTATCTCTCCTAATATATTTTTTAAACAATTAAAGCATTTTTAAATACATAATTGCATGCCTAATACTTGTAAAAATATTTACAAGCTAATTTTTCGTGATATAGAAAGTTTAATAAATTTCAAATAAATTCGGGATTAATCTAAAGTGAGAGATAAAGTAAAATATTTTTTTGATAAATTTAATAAATCTTAAAATTAATTTTAAGAGTTAAATTGATTATTTTTACATTGTAGTAAACGTTTCAATACATGTAATCTAAACTTCCTATATTCCAACAGTTTAATTTAAATTTGTGAATAGCGAAATTTTCTTTACAAACAATCTAATAAATTCATGACGACCATAAAATAAATAAAATCACGTGTTCTTTCATTAAATTCAAAAATGACTTTAGGCTTGTATTTGGTGTTCTATTTGTAAAAGTTTGAAAAAATTCCAAATTTAATAATAGACTTGATTTATCTGACGTCATAATCACATGATGGTAGGCTAAACAAATAGCCACGTGTTTGATTCGAATGAGTATGTTTGTGGAATTTTTGGATTTGTATCAACTATCAAATAACAAAATAAAATCCTTTCTTTCCTTTAACTTAAAAAAAATTATATTTTTATAAGCATTACTGATAGTTTTACAAATATTCTTTTTTATTTCACATTATATATCTTTATTTTTTATTACAAAATTACAGTTTGTAAATTCTCGGAACACCTATCGCTAAGTTATGTTGCTTGGCTATCGATTCCGGTCGCTAAATTAAGTTGCTTGGTGATCAATTCTGGTCGTCAAAGAAATTGACCTTGCCAAGTGTCCCCCCCCCCCTGTTCTACACTTAAAAACTTAATTTTAAAGTATACAGGATTTTGTTCAGTTGAATGATCCATAACTTTTTGAAACACAATGGATCTGACAAACTAAATATTAAGCCTAAAAGCATACAAAAACACAAGACACGAGGTCAAATAATATAAGTATAAACTAAGCTTAATTCCAATTCTGTCAACTAAAACTATGTATATATTTAATAACTATACAAAAAGCAAAAGACTGGAATTTTTTGAAAATATTTAGAGTACTAAAAAAATTTAAAGAATATAAATAATAATGTAAGCAAATTCAAAAGTTAGCCCACAACCACAAGTTTAATATGATTAGCTGATTTTGTTTACTTGATAATCAAGTGATGATCCACAAACGATCGCAGTGCCATCTGGTGATGAATCGGCTCCATTGGGTAAAGATATTCAAATATTAAGATTCTTCAAAAAGTTTTCAAAATTAAAATCTATACATATTAATACATGTACTTTTTTAATCAAGCACATTTTGTTTACCTACGTGTATTATTATTTTAGACAAATATGAACATTTTCAAAAGTGTTTTAAAAAAAATAAGAGTTGGTGATAATGAGACACATGAAATTATTGGCTAGAAATAGGTCATTATATTTATTATGTGATTATGACATCATGCGAATTGATGAGCTTGATTGGCTGCAAACACGGGATAATAGCTATGTGACTGGGACGTCGCATAAATGTAGCCTATTGTAAACACTTTATTGAATCACGTGTGCCATGGAATACATTTTAATAGCGTTATTTATTTTTACACCATTTATATTTCCAATATATAACACCAAACTCTTTCTAATTTTTATTATTACCTCTTTCTAAATCATTTTATTTATTCCCACTGAAAATATTAGAGAAAAGTTCTAATAAAACTCAACACACACAAAATCTAAAAATTGTCTTGACTTTTTTCAATACTTTTTTTCTCCCTTAAAAAAAATCTTTAAGAAAAGAACGTAGAGGCATCTTAAGCTTTTATTTATTATTGTTATTATTTTTATTATTATCATTATTATTATACCTGTCATCCCTTTTTTTATATTGTCTCTATTTTCACAAGCCATAACCATTAAGCCCAATCAAAAGAACCCGAACTGTGCGTACGAGGGTCCATAAAACCGTCAACGTCTTTTTATTTCCGAAAGCAAAACGCAAAAATATAGATTATAAAAATATCTTTTTTCCCCTATGCCATGGTTTTAAGGATACTTTTTTTATACCTTCTCATCTCTTACTTATCATTCGTTTAAAAAAAAAGTGCCATATAGATATTTTTTCCCATCCCTCCCAGCCGGTGGCTGTGTTTCTGTCAAATGCACTCGTAAAAAGAATTAAGTACCGGAGCAAATTTTACTCATGGGTGGGTTTGAAAATGATCATTTTGAAGTCTTCAGGATATGGAAAATTTATTTTTCCTTTTTCTTTTAATACATATTCGTCCCTAGTTTCGTAATTATATTTTCCAAATAAGTGAGGAAATTAGAAAATTCGCAGTCATAATTCCTAAAGGAGTGACGTCTCTCGATGGTGCGTTCATAATCTTTCTTCGGTATGGATTTCTTCGCTCAGCATTTTTTTTTATTATTATTTTCCCAAAATAACTTGCAAATTGGGATTATTTCTAACTGCATATTTAATTCTAATAGGCAAAACGAATTATTTTACTCGAAAGAAGTTTGTTTAGTAATTTTAAAAATTTATTGTTGAGGTAATTCTCCCACAGCTTTTGATGTTTAGATTTTTTTAATTAATTTTAATTCATGTTTATTAAGATTGATAACAACCGTTTATATGTTAAGGCTTTTACGTAACATTCACAATTTTTTAAGAGCAGTTACAAGTAGAAACCAGCTCTTCAAGCTATTAAAGGTATAATTGCTCAATGATAACTCTGACGTTTAAAACTGGAATAAATTTTGAAAGTAGGCGATTAATTAGTGTGGAATAGTTTATCTATCATTCCTTTATCTTAAATTTTAGATTCAGTTAAAAATATTAAAGGAATATTTAGAATAACTGTTGCATTAAAAATATTTTTTTTAAATGGGATTGGTAATTACCATTGCAAACGTAGTACATTCCATGGGAGCTGGTGTCACTTCTTTTAATATGGCATCAAAGAGGTGGACCACAATACAATTTTGACGCACAGTTTCCTTTCCAGATGGAGGCACTCGAGTTCTGACGACGTGAAACCGAGCTAGGAATTTTTTTTCGCTAAGTTACACAAGCCAAACAGGCACTGTAAGGCAATAAAAAGATAAAACTTAAGTTTTTTTTACCTTTAAATTATGAACACACTATCATGTTGTCGAGTCCGTATATTATTTGACTTTTTAACACATGGTGCCTAATTTTTTTCAGCATTACTGATATATCTTAAGAACCAAACATAAAATTATTCTTCATTATAAATAGACGGGAAATCAAAACGCAGAATGACTTATCGGGAAAGAACTTCAACTAATCAAAAAATAATTCTCCAATTTTTTTTATGGTAATACGAAATGCACTTCAACACCCTCACAATACTATAAGGTTACTAAATGCATATATTAGTAAGTAACTGTTTATTTTTGTTTGTTTATACGTAATATATAAATCATAATAAAATTCATTAATAACCATGTTGTCTCTTTTGGAATTATATGGAAATGGAAATGGTCCTATACAATTAGTTGTCATTAACAGGCCTGGTTTTCGTTTGTTCAAATATACTTTATTATTTCAAAAGATTATACTTACATCATAACATAAAACATACGAGAAAACACTATAATATATTATTACATGACACACACACACAAGAAACTGAAATAGTAAGAGTAAAATCCACTACTGTTTTATCATTAATTCCAATTGATTTGACAGTTTCTTTTTTGTCTAAGGGTTCCCGATTACGTAATTACTTATTAAAGGCATTACTTACTAATAAAATCCCAAAATGTCCTTTTTAAATACGTAATATCACTTTATAGAACACCATCCTCACAGAATCAAGCCACTTTCCACCCCAACAGAGTCCTCAAGAAAAATCTATAACTTTTAAATTAATTGCATTAATTGAACAGACTGTATGAAACTTAACTCGCAATATAAATTTATCACAATTAATCCTTAAATTCTTTTGACACTTTTGGAGCCGAAAACTTCTTACCTACCCCTAATAACTCTCCCCCGTTAAAATAGTGACAAAATCAATTCCAACCAGACGATGGCCATTATCTTTGAATAACAGGCAAATCCCAATTATTACCGCGCCATGCTGCAGCTATCTCTATTTTATATTCACCATCTAAAGCATTTTGAAATCCTCAAAATTCACCACCAAGAAGTGGATGCTCGTCTTAATGCGGCTGTATGTATGCGGTGGGAGACCGACACGTGGTCGCTATGTGTCTATTCGCTGACATGCCGTTCAATGCGCCGATAAGTTGCCCCTTTTGAGTTCGGGGGTTGAATATAAATTGCCAAATTGCGATGAAGAGGCGCGTGTTGGTATTAGGGTGACTGTATGATAGCGCTATAAAGAGGAAATCCTGCAACTTCAGATAGAGTTGGCTGGAGATATATCTGTGCGCGAACCTGTATTTTAAAGATTGTTTCTGCCGGCGCGTTGGAGAAGAGTTTGTGATCTGAGAAGTGAATGATGTAAGATTGTGTAATCTGTATTCCGTCTAGAGAATGTGCCGAGGAGGTAGGCAACGCAGGTATGGCTTTGAAATTTACTGTTGTGTGAAAGTAGTTTGAAATTCCACCTGGATTTATTTATATTTGTTTTTGCTGGGAATTCGCTTTGAATGTAAATGTGTATTTCTTTGTTTTTGTTTTTTGCTCTTTAAAATTAAGTGACTTTTGAACATTGTGTAATACGTGTCGGTTCCTACTTGCATCTGAAACCCCTTGTCTACCCGCAAACCCGGCTTGATGTGTGGGAGAAACTGAATGATTTCAATCTAATTAATTTATTGTTACCAAAATATCCATCAGACACGATAACAATCTACTAATTAAGATAGGTGATCAAATAGTAGAGCATAGAGGTGAGATTCACTAACACGAGGATACTACTCCGGACCCTCAACTGAATCTAAGACAGCTTAAATACGTTCAATATAAACTACGTCTAACACTAATAAGCTAACTTCTAATTAAACAAGCTCACGATATCTGTACTTTTTATGCAGCGGATCCTACACTGGAATCTTGCAGGTGATCTGTACCGGGATTGATCAATGTCGTTAGATCCACTGGTGTAATCTGTTTTCCTGGACAACTCCAAGACCTCTTAATAATTCCACTATCTTTCAGTCTTCAACTAGCAAATTCATAGCTAACTCCTACTTGCCAACTCCAACGTGCCCTTTCACAAACTTGCTAAAACAGGATTTTTATAATATACTTCATTTACGTAATCACGCTTTCTTGGTCGGCGAAAGTTGGTTGAATTGAAATATTTTTCCTCAGAAGAGTCCTCAAGGTGTTAATATTACCGCGGATAGATCCGTCACAATTGTTAGAAGAGTTCGTGTGATTTAAGATTATAAACCTACGATTTATATGGTAACACCAACTATCACATGTATGCAGTGACTAAATATATGTAATAATTTGAATCTAAATAACTTTTATGATACTGTTAATTTAAATTTATTTTTGTATTGTGTTTATTTTGTTCCACCATGTAAAAGGGTTACTGAACGTTAAATCTGTCGTTGCCAATGTTTTCATGTTGACGTAGTGTAGTTGACTGGAAAGGGGATGTGGCCACACGGTAGCCTAGTGGTGAAGTTATCGAATCATGGCTGGCGTGTCACGAGTTCGACCCCAGCAACACTTAAGACCCACCGTGTAGGGGAACGATGCACGTTAAATCTCTCGATAGCTCAAATGTCCTCCCGTTGATGTGGTGTGAAGTTAGGAGAGGGGAGTACCAGCTCAGGTGTCGTCTTCGTTACTTGACCAAGGTACGTATTTACGAAGTCAGTCGCCAACAGCCATCGTATTACTTCAGAGTGAGATGCTAATAACACTCAGTCACGGCTACTTGGATTCATACGAAAACAAATACAATTCATATAAAATAATGACACAGATAAACTTAAACAGATACCTCGAATTTAAAAGTTAGCTGTTTATTAATATATTATAATTAGCAAACATTTTTCTGACCAAATTCTTTGTAAAATTTTGCCAGCTTTTTGAATTTTCTCAAAATTACTATTACGTCGAACGGCAAAATTTCTCTCAAACATTAATTATACATTCATCTTTGACATATACTGACTTATTTTATTTTTAGATACATTTGACCCGATACCTTACCAGAAGTTGTGCTATATGTGTGTGTATTATATATAAACAATTACAGCTTACCTTTTTAGAATGAGTTTCATTTTAGATTTAAAATGTATAAGATTTGACTGTTTGAGTGTTGATTTTCCCTTGAACATGTCCCTAAGCACTAATAAATACTATATTACACATATGGTGTTTAATAATTATATATATATATATATATATATATATATAATATGAGATGTGATTTTGGCGAAGTATTTTGTAGCGTGGACGATGTTGGTTTTTTTTCATGTAAATTTGCCGAGGGGGTATTTATGTTGGTTGAGTCTTGGTAGAAAACTTCTACAGGGTTAGTTTCATTCTTCTTTTATTTATAATCACCAATATATAAAATGCAATATCATTTAGAATAATTTATAGACGCTAACACACACATAAAGCAGAAGCAACATTTAGCAGCGACGGGGACACGTTGATGACAAACAGACAAAGCACAAACAGAGAGAGCAACCAACTGCTCTGAGCTTTTATGCTGGCAGTAAAGGTAGTGCGACTCCATTGTTACAGGAGTTGTGATTGGTTGCAAATGCACGCGAGAAATTAGATTACGATTAAGATTATAACTGTCTCGTTCCAAAGAATTCGAAAATAATTTAACGGAGTAGACTTAAGGAATGCTAGAAGAAATCATTACATATATAAATACTTTAATAAAACAAATTATGTACATATTCACAAACAGTAACCGACTGGTTATGGTCAGGAACTCATGAACCGTGTTATTTCCATCCTGTCATAATGTGTAGTCCTTATGCATCTACAAACATGCCTTGTAGAAGGACTGATGAATGTCCAATCTGTGGAATCTTGAAGTTGGCACGTTTGCGTGGTGTGAAAGTCTGGAGAATGGGATGTACGTTCAGGTGTTATCGCCATCACGTGACCAAGGTTCATGGTTCATAGCTCTCGTGATAGTTTGAAGTGTAAAACTAATAAACAATCATTCAATACGATTCATGTTTAAGTAATATAATATATACGTCTTAACAATAACACATAATATACACTCATCACAATACTAAATTTCCTTTGTTAAAGAAATATTGCCTAAATCATATGAGTAAAAAAGTGCATAGAAATAATGTAAAGAATTTCCATGAATTTTTTTAAAAAGGTATACCAGCATTGCAACATACCACACAGAACTAGGAATAAACTCCCCATTCTTACTATACAACCACTAAATTCCTTTTCTTCCTAGACATAGACCCCTAGTTTATTCGGCAAGGGAAAAAAACCCGCCGTGGGTGGAAGATTCTTGTGAAACAAATACCACATCCCTTGTGCAGCAAAACTGGTGGATTGTCTGCGGTGCATCATTATTCTTCCCTCTTGCGTCCGCGGCAGATATGTCAGTCCACGGTCCTTTCATCCGCACAATAATATCGGCATCCGAAATTTCACCTTCTGGGGAGAACAGTCTCTACGCCACGCCAACCTGAGAGACAGATAAGACAAATATCCTCACCATATTAGGGAGCCGTGTTCTGTTATTTTTGAGAGGATCTTTCTTTGGCCCTTTTTGCTCGATGGCCGTATTTATTCTTTCTCCGCCGTAATAAAAGAGGAGTTATTAATGGTAGGATGCATATTATTGAAGGAGCTTCGAATAATAGGGAGAGGAATTGTTGGCACTACAGACGTCTGCGGCGATGAATGTTTAATAAATGTCTCCTCCAGAAGTGTAATCGCTTATTAGGGGAAGAACATTCGACAAGCAAAATAATCATTGGGAAAAGAAAATCGCCGGATTTCTGTCCTGCAGAGATGGGGAATAAGCAGGGCGGGATTGGTTTATTGATTTGGAAGCTAAAAGTAATCAAGTAAATCGTTCGAATTTTAGAGTGTTTGTGGTGATATCCTTTATAAATGAATCGTAGAGAGCTACAGTTTGAATTCATCTTTTTGTCTTTATTTTTAAAATGAAAACTACTTGAATAAAATGGGACACGCACACAAATGATCCAATTTTTGGAGGAAACAGATTTCAGGAAAAATTGAAAGTATGAAAAGAGGAATACTAATATCAATAAATAATACTAATACTTATACTAATAACACTAATAAAGAATACTAATACAATAAATGCTAATATCAAAGAGTTATATTATATTATGGGACCACACGTTGACCTAGTAAGGTTACAGTCACAAACTCGTGGCTGCGTGTCCGGGTTCGAGTCCACTGAAGATCTTGTGTAGAGCAGAAATACTCAACCTTGCGGCCCACAGATCCTTTTAAAGTGGCCCGGTCATGGCTCATAAATCTGAGAAATTCATTTACTTATGAAAATTTGGTGGGGAATTATTTGTTAACAAATCAAATATATCAATTTTGCTTTTTGTTGTCGATGTCGTATGGGTGCGATTTTATTTTTTTTCCCTTTCTGATTAGTGATAATAGACAACAATGGAGTAGCAATCATTTTATGAGGGGAACTAACTTTTAACTATCTTTCATATCTTGCAAGCGAAAAATATTCAAAGAAAATAGATTGCTTCAAGACGATTGGGAAGTTGACTATTTTGTAGTTAAAAACAAGAGTGGTTCAGTAATTGTTTGACTTGTCACGAAAGTGTATTTAAAAAATACCAATAAACAGGAATCGTTTAATGACATTATTTCCTCGAAGATCTCTTTCAAGACATGGTAAACTGACTTTCTTGAGTAATCTTTACAACAGCTGAAAAGTGTTTTGCCAGTGGTAATGTCACAATGATAACAAGAGCACCCTATGAAGTTTGTTATTTCATTGGTAATCATACAAAACTGTTTACTGAAGTAGAAATTGTGAAAGAGTGGGTCCTAAATGGAATTCCAATTTTGAAAAATTCAAAAAAGCAAAATAGGAGTTTTAATATTTTGATCAATTTCCACATTTTAAAAATTCTGTTATCTTGATCTTAAAGCATTCCCCCCCCTCCCCCTCTTTTATCCTCACGTTGCGACCAGTGTGAAATAGACATCATATGTATGTTGCCCACTTGAAATAACTAAAATATTTATGCGGCTCGGCAGAAAAATGGTTGAGTATCCCTGATGTGGGGGGAGCTGATGCACATTAAACATGTCGAACTCGATGTCCTCCAATTGGTGTTGTAAATTGAAGGTGCCAAATCAGGTGTCGTCCTCTTCACTTGACTGATGCTCAAAATTACGAATTGTGTCGACATCAGCCCTCGTGTTATTTAATGCGACTCTAACATAACTCTCTTATTGTCTCATAACACTGATATAATTTTCAAATTGTGTTCAGGGAAATAAGAACTCCATAACTGTAATAAAAAACATGACATTAAAATTTATTGTAACGTGATAAGACTTTTTGATTTCATTGTTCCATGGATTTCGAGTTTATTACAAAGATAATGACACCAAAATATAGATTTAAAAACTGTCAATTAGTAAGAAAATTAAATACATGTGTTTAGTACTAGTTAGAAAATTGTACGATGATTTACTCGACGATGTACAATTAATATCATTGTTATTTTCATCTCATTAGATAATTCGTTTTATTCTGTGTTTAAGAATATATGAGACAGACATTTTACCTTAAAGCAGTGAATTAAATATTAAGTTCCCTTAATAATTAAACTTTCGGGTTGAATTTATTTAAAAAAATTTATTATTCCTTTAGTTTCATATCATTTTTCTTACGAATACTTATTTTGTAATAAACGGGCTTTAGAGTCTATGGGTGTTTGAGGGTTAGAAGAAGGAACAGCCATAATCAGAGCAATTCTAATTTTTTTATTCTCGCACTTAAATTAACAACCCAGGGTAGGAATTTCACACTTTTACTAAGTATAGGATCAAACGCACGGCAGAAAGGATACTTAATATTTGATTATAGTTCAAACAACTTACGTTTGGACACTTTGGATGTCTACGGTCTAAATTACCGTAATTCCGTTTTCAGTTGTTCGACCTCCGGTCGTTGCTATTCAATTCTAACTTATTGACTCATCGTCAATTAGTAATCTTTAATCATTCAGCAATTAATCGTCGAAAAACTCTCGACTAGCTCTCAACTACTTTACGCTAACCACTAACTTCGCGTACCTAAAAGTTAATGCTTAAATGTAACCCTTTATTTGCATAAACAGTGTTTTCTTTTTCGGGAGAAAGTTTTCAATAGATCCACATTTAAAAGAAACAGATTTACCCCGAGAGGATTAGTGAAGGCTCTTGGATAAACACGTTACAATTTGTTGTTAGTAAAAAAATCCAAGTAACAATTTTTAACCCTTTAACAATGTACTTTACTGAAAACATTGTACTGGAAAAGAAAAAAAACATCCGTAATTTTTCTCACCTCAATACGTATATTAGTTATAAAGTAATGTATATGATACACACACATTTCACTTAATGACTTAGGAGTGGGTCTATTCAAAAAATAAACTTAACACATAATTTATAACCTTTAATTTCTGACTATGCTGAGTATTCTAAATTCTTTTCTTAAATAAATTGAAAGAATAGATTTTAACAATAGCACAAACAAAATTAGAAACGTCTCCAATAAGGTCAAAGAAATTTCAGCAAATTTCCTTGAGTAGGTGCAAATTCAAGTTACTAAAATCCAAAAGGGAAGTCATTGACATTCCACTGATAAGTCCTTCTCCTGGTGAATAATTTTACCTGCTCCACGAATGTCCCTTGATGATTTCACTTCTGACGACTCTTTACCAAATTAGACCCTCTACGGCCGAGTGCTGAGTGAGCAGACAGCTTAGAGTAGTTTGCATAATGTCCCATACCGTTAGGTATTAGGGGTCCCCACGTCATTAGGTTGGTAGAAGATTTGCTTCTTTTTTTTTCTTTAAAGAATTATTTTCTCTTGATTTTGTTTAGGTAGGTTTTGTTTTTTGTCCAAGAAGGTGGTTTCCAAATTGCTTTTTCAGTGTCATCATTATTTGTGTAGTTATACCTATTTTAGTTTGGTTTTTTAAATGAAATTGATACAGGAAACATTATCACAATTATTTGATTTTAATTTTGAATCATATGAAATAATGAATATTTTGCTTTTGTAAAAAAATATTAATTTCATTTGATCTTTTCTCTTTTCTTTTTTTTTTACTTTGTCACTCTACTAACTGTAGAGTCAAAGCGGAATGATCTGTTAACATTCTTGAGGCAACACTACATACATTCTTCGCATCAATTGAAATATTTCTATAAAAATATTTTTAAAAAATATTTTTTACTGAAATTATCTTTGAAATTCTATATAACTGGAAAATGTTTTGCTAAAAAATATTTAATGCTAAAACTAAGACGTCACCTGTGTGATACAATGAATTTAATCCTATACTGAAATATATATAAATAAAAATAAAACATAAATATATTTTTTCTTCTAGAAAACAAGAAGAGGTCAATAATTAATAAAATATAAAAACACATGATCCCAATTCAAAATCTTAATGGTAAACAAAACAATAAAAATGACAAAGCTTAAAAGTAGTTTAAAAATTTATGAATTAACCAAGTTCAATCTGACTTAGGACCAAAATGTGTGGTTGAACTAGTTTGAAATATATATATATATGGTTACAGAAGAGGACCCACAGTTATATATTTTTACTTTTGTGTGTGTGTTCACTGATTAGGCGTTTTAAAACAGGTTAATGAAGAATAACTTTGGTAAATGTTTAGTTTACTCAAACATAGTTCTTGCTGCTCAGTATCAATTATTTATAAACACGTACTTACGTTGCATTTGGCTTATTTTGTTTCTTTACGATAAAAAGTGTTTCATGGAATGTTAAGGTTTTGAGTTTTTTTAAATTTGGAAAAAGAAAGAGTATAAGCGTATTTGGAAGCATTGATGTTAACTTCAAAACAAAATATTTCCTCGATAACTTTTTCAAACAAATTGCATATGGTGTTTACAAATCATTTCTGAGAATTATCCTTATCGAATTAATAAGAGCAAATTAAAATAAATTATCAAAATATTTTCAAAAAATTAAACATTTAAGATTTCGTTATTTGAACTGTGTTTCATTAATGCTAAATTTCAAATATTATTAAATGACCATTTTTTTCAAATATGACATGCAATGATTATATTTTACGTCGAAATCTTTATTCCCGAAATTTTATTTTAAATTTCGAACGCCACTTGTGCATTAACTTTTATTGTACTAAGAAATATTACAATTCTTTGCATTATAAGAATCTTATCTGAAATATTAAAAAACAGTTATCTATCATTGCGGTAGAAATTTATCTTTTAATTTGACACAGAAAGCCAAAGTAATTGTTTAATATCTGAAAACAAGCTGTTGTCTAACGTTACATTTAAGAAATATTAATAGAAATATTTCGAAAAACATTAATTTCCTGTTATTATAAAGAATTCCCCAAAAGAGTAATAGCCAAGGTGTAAAAAGTCTAGGCAGTGGTCGGAATGAAATATTAGATAACGAAAAATTGAGAAACCAAATGATGAAATACCACTTATTTTTCTTTCCGCCACGAAGGTACTTTTCAGAGATAGTGGCGTCACGTGATTTTTTTTAGAAAAAAAAAGAATGACCGATGATTTCTATTTCACAATGATGAACGACCGACACAATTCACCTGTCAATTGCAACGGAATAAAGAATTTGAACAATCACGATAAAGGATGTTCCAGGGTAGAATTCCCTTCACTAAAAATAAAAGAACCATCCCCCGCTTCACTAAAACTTAGAAAACTTTCTAAATGAACTTCAACGGAGCATCCTTCTTCTATTTCGATTTTCATTTCATAAGTTGAACAGAAATATGCCATCAATGAAGCAGGCCACTTGAGCGGAGAGATAAAAATTATTGAAGAATATATACCACTTTTCGTCTGACAAGAGTGCCCCTGAACGAGAAATTTCAAAAGCAGAAGACACTTCAATACCTTTTCATTTGCTTTTTGAAGGCTTTTCGAAACTTGTTCATCAGGGAGCGCGGGAGAGAGGTGTTTTAAGGGGCAGAAAGGACATGAAAAAAAGTAACGAATTTAGATGGTATGTCGTTTGCAGGATCTTACTTCTTCAAGTGATGTCTACTTTTATTTTCGGAATAAAAGCTAAGATTCTTCTTCTGAAGGAATTTGATGTGTAGAAAGAGAACTTCAGAAGATAGTTAGTAAAAAAATGAATAAAATAGGAATGTATATACAAAGTTCAAGTCTAGAAGACAGGTATTGTATGTAATAAAAGATTTTTAAGTTACCGAAGATATAAAATATTTTATTTAATTTTTACAGATTCGAACAGAAAAAGAAATATTTTTTGATTTTCTTGAGGAGAAATTGATAAATTAAAAACGAATAAAGTTATATATTTTGTTCTGTTAAACAAAATATTTTAAGCTGTAATTTTTTATGAAAAAATTTAAGTAAAGGTTTTATTTTTCAATACAAAGTAAAAGTAGTAAAAACAATAATATAGTAATTTTAATATCTATTATCCAGTTTTTTTCAACTTTATTTTTTGTTGAAGTTTGCCATATTTATTGGCAATACATTATATAGAAGCTCAACCAAATTAATTGGTAATTAGTGCTTCTATAAAAAGAAAATGTAACCCATCCACAGTTATCAGACTTTTTTTTATTAGAATCAATTTTACTTCGTTCCAAATTAACAGTTTCTCCCCTTTTTTTAATAAGTAGTATTCCATTATTGCATTAAAAACTTACGATTATATTTGACAAATATAGTACAAATAAGTGTATAATTTCTGGACAGAGTACTTAACGTTAACGTCAATAGTAACATTTGGAAAACATTTCATTCCTGTTATTAATAATAAAAACAGTTAAAGTTAACTTAATACTTAAAATATAAAAAGCTGACTCCTGATTGGAATGAAACATTATATAACGAAATATAACAAAATAACAAATGCATTCTAAAATTAAATAACAGGGTTAATTAACGTAAAAAATTATATAAATTAAAGTGTTCTATTAGCAATATTTATTGAATTGCCTTTCTGACCCCTTATTTAGATTCGAAAGTATTTGAATCACAAACCTGAATTATATACTGTAACATTTTTTTATCTAAATAGTTTTTAAGATAACTAATACAATCTGGAAGCTCTACCATCTCAAGCTAGGGTTGCCATGATAGATAGATAAGGACCTTGGTAATGAGTGAATCAGTTAATGCTTCTCTTTCCTCTGTAAAAGTATATTCTTGACATGACGGGGCTTCATGCAGAAAAGCCAAATACATCCTTTACAAGATTTATTTGCGAACAAGTCTTCGTATACATATATAAGAATGACAAACTTTTAAAAATCCATAACTATATCGGAGATTCCTTTTTTTTCTCCTCCCTTTTGAAAGTAGGAAACGAAATCCCTGTAGAAACCCAGACAAAGAGGACAGAATCAATAGATAAACAAATAGCGAAGCGTGCTTCCCTTTCGGAACTTACCACTGTGTCCTATGGGATGAGAGGAAAACATGGGTTGGAAAAAAAATATTTAAAGAAGAAAAAAAAGAAAGACGAACTTTTGTATTAAGTTTCCTTCATTTTATTGGAAGCACAATTTTTCTGTTTGTTAGTTTTTCTTTCTTTTCATTTTTTCCCCTTCCCGGACTTCGTTTGAAAATGTATGACATTTGTGTGATCCTCCTTCGACAGTTTCATTTTTATGGGGTTACATCTTTCAGATCTTTTCCGAATAGATAGATTGGACTGGAGAATTTGTGAGGCAAAAAAAATCCTGAATCTAGATTGAGAGAGGAAAAAAGAAAAAAAAGGGAATATAGATATGGAATTTATATCTATGTATTTCTTCCCTCGATAACCAGCTTTTTACAGTGCTATGCAACGGATTTCGAACAAAGATTTGCTTTTCTATCTCGAGGAACTCATTTTTTTTATTCGTCTTGACACACTTTCATTCCTGTGCATCGAAAGAAACTCCAATGTGTTTGTCAGATTAATGGATTTTGTTTATAAAACCTTCCCGATGGCGTGTTAGAATTACTGGCAGGAAAAGGGGGTGAGAAGTCTCTTTTCGTGGCTTTCGAGAATTTACTGCTGCTCACTTCCCATTGGTAGATGTTTATGCAAGATCGTGAAAACAGAGAACAATTGATGGGAATATCGTCTTCGAAGATAGATTTTAAAGCTTTGATTCTTTCAAATACGTATATATAGGGGGAAGACTTCTTCTTAGAGCATTAGTTACAAATATGTAAAAAATAAATCGAAAACTATCATTTTTTTTTCGACTCTATATTATACTACACGAACTGATAGCTTTATTAACAAAGCATTCTCTTTCACACTTAGGATATTGAAATATTTTTTTAATATTAAAATTAAAAATAAAAATGCCCTTTGGAATATTAATTTTTTAACATTCATATTACTTACTCTTGAATAATTTTAATGGTAAAAAGTAATACTTTCTCTTTTGGATTTATTTAGGATTAAAGATATAATAATTGAACGAATGCTTAGTTACAACTAAATAATTAAGAGATGTTATGGGGAAAAATAATTTTTTAAAGAGCACAATCACAATTTTTTTCTTCATATTTATTGAATCCATTCATCCATTGTTCAGGAAAAAGTCCTCCGAAGTATAAGGCAATTTTAATAATTACTCGGAATTGAAAAAATCCTTAAATATATATAAAATCAGGATTAAACATTGATATCTAATGAATTCAAAAACTTGATCTGTTTCTGTTCAAGACATGTAAAAAAATGTAATTATTGTGAACTTTATTTACTTTTATATCAATCAAGCATGACGCAATTTTGCACTTAAAATGTATACTTCATACCACTGGGATTATCAAAATGGTTTCGAATTTATAATAAATCCTTGCACATTTACTGATTTATTATTTATTTCAAATGCATTTTTTTCACCCCAAAATAAAATGAGAAAATGTCGATGAAAGCATTGATGCTTTTAATACTGTTTTTATTTTTTTTAAAAAAACATTGCAACTTGATAATATACCCAGTAGCAGGAAATAACTTGAAGATTAAAGTGACAAGTACTGTTACATATTTCACAATTGTATCTTTAAAAAGATAATTTTTTCCGTTTTGAAAATATTAATAAAACAACTATTATGATTTTGCTGTATTTAATATATTACTAATTTCAGATGTTACATATTTTCAAATTGAATAAATACAGTATTTGAAAATAAGGTTACGCTTATCAGTCTTTGTTTTTATATATTTGTATGAATTCATAATTTAGTTTTTAAGTTCTCATTTAGCCCCATACTTTCATTCAACAATTTCTTTTTCCAGTGGAGAGGGGATTTATTATAATCACTATTGAAGGACACTAAATCATTGAGATATATCGGGTTAAGGTATCCGACTGGTTGCGACAACTTTTTTTTTAAAAAAAAAGGAGATATGGAGATTTTTTTTTATTTTTAGATTTGTTTAGTGCATTTTAAGAAAAATAAGCTAAAATTAAGAAGAGAAAAAGAAATTATTATTACTAAAGTGGAAAGAAATAGGTAAAAGTTGACAAAAAATAGCATAAACGCGGCCCATTCTGCAACAAAGGTTTATAAACAAATTTTCAAATTTTCAATTTAATGTGTTGCTATATTATTCAATTTTAAAATTACTTTCAGGATAAGAGATTTTCTTTTTTTTACAAAAACTAGAGCACTTTATCTCGGTTGCTATATGAAAATGCTTAAAAAGACAGTGATTATATTCACATAAGGGGCTGTAAATTTTGTAATAAACTAGTGATTGGTAAATCTGAAGGTTAAAACAATTCTACTATTATACAGAACTTACAGAAAAAATTTCAATTAATTATGTTCAAAACTTATTTAGCAATCGCTGTCCGCGCTTGAGCATTTAAAAAAAATCACATTTCGAGTAAAACGCGTTTTAAAGTATGACATCTTGCTTTAAGTAATGGCATCTGCTTTTACTAAAACACTTGTAGTTTTTGTTCTAGTGAACAGAAAATGATAAGCTTGGTATTTTTATAAAGCTAATAAGATGGTCCATAAAATAAAATCATAAAAAAATGTGTAATTTTTGGCAAAATTCACAGTTTTAGGGTAGTCGGGATACCTTAATTTTAAATGTTTATTTAAACTAGGAAATATTCTGGAAAACATTCAACAAGGTTTTGACTATCTGTCGAGTTCACCCTAGGATCCCGTCATGTTTTAGCATTACACTTAATACAGTCCCCAAAACCAACACTCGATTTTATAGTTAGATAAATAATAAACACGTGTTATAAAAAATACTGTCCTTCAATTATACCAAAAATATTTATCTTTAATGCCTATTTCTGCTCTTCTATTTCTTAAAAACTAATGGTCATTTAAATCGTATATATTCTATGAATAACATTTACGTCAACTACATACATAAACGAACCTGTTCTGTTAATTTATTTTAATAATTTTTAAATATATTTTTCGGCCTAGTTTTGAGCTACATCATCTAACGCTTCTACTGCACCACATTTCCATCCAAATCATCCCAAATTTACTCCATCTCTCAAAACTTTATTTCTTTCCCATAAACTGCATCTAAAAGCCACCCTCAAGTATGCCCATCAAAAATGTACTAAAGTTACCACTTGGGCTTAAGCGACTGATGTTTCTAACCGTTACTCCATTGACAGATGCCCACAGTGGCATGCATTATACGTCACTTTGTAAGTACATTGTGGGATGGGGAGGGATAGCGAGCTGGAACGATGCCCGTTACGGATTTCATCTCGAAGAGGGGGGGGGGCTTGCTGGAGTTGATTTAATCCGACATCTGTTGAACCGTGAAAGAAACCAGTCCCAGAAAGAAGCAAGAGTTGCGAATTGGACGATGGCCAATAGAAATGCACATATATAGAGAGAGAGTTCTCTTCCATACGTGTACGACATCCAAAACTAGCAAACAAATTTACCGACGGGGAATAGAAGCACGCCGTTAATAGAACCCCATCCATCTTCCCTTTCTGGAAAATCGGAATTAAAATCAAGATTAGCAATTCAAATGTGATCAGCGGGAAGTGCTCTGTTGAAAGGATGGCCTCGCCACCCTCTTCCCACACCCCTCTTAACCTTCTTCGAATTTCTACTTTCCACCCTCTATCCCAAACGTTCGAACTTATTTTTGTGTGATATATATATATTATTTCGTAGAGGCATTTTGCCGCAATCTCTACGAAGGTGATTGTAAGTTTTTTCCCCTCATTTCTTTTTTCCCCCATTTTTGTCCTTCTTCACAATTCTTTTCATTTGTCGACTTTTTTTTTTTGTTCTTGTTCTATTTTTGGGGTTGTTGTTCCAGAGGCCGTTTTATTGTGCTTTGCGCTGAAATTTCCCTCAGGAACTTTTAGTAATATCTTATTGATTGCGCTCCGTTGCCATTCCAAAGTAAATAAAAAAAAGATTTTTCTTTCTCTCTCTCTCCACCAATATAAGTATCGCTTGGCCGTATAAAACAATAGTCATCGCCTAGGGACTGTTTTATCGCCCCTTTTCCAAGTTTAATTACCGGTACAGATATCTTGTTAAAAAAAGTATGTGCAACTATCGTTAAACTGTAGCATTTGTAAAAAAAAAATTCGAAACATTTAACGGGATATGCAATTTTTTTTCCAACCCGATTCTTCGAATAGTTAGTATTTTTTTTCTCTACATCTAATATAATGTTAATTGTGAAAACTGGACTCGTTATTTCTGATTTCCACATTTAGTCGGTGAGGATTTTTTTTTCTCGTTAAACTATCTTATTTCCCGAAAAGAATTTCTCAATTACTTAGTAAAAAATCTTCTAATTTAACCTCATATGTTGGAACAGAGAATAATAATAAAGGCAGTGAACTCTTATTGTAATTTCTAAGTATGGTAATAATGAGACTAACTATCATGAAAGTAAGGAATCGTGTTTTTTTTTCGGGGGGGGGGGAGTTTTAATTGGAAAGTTAATAATGGGTGAAGCAATTCATTTGGTGCATGAAGCTTATACAAATGATTTATTATTAATAAACTTTCCATTAAGCTCTCACGAGAATAAAGATTAAATAGTATTTTTGAATTTTGACAACTTTATATCTGAACAATAGAATAGTACGATTATAAAGAACCTCAAATTATATCATAAAATTTAACTTTTCTTAAAAGTTTCACTTCATATCATTATCCATATTTCCATAATGATAAAAATTAGCATTTTTAAGGAAAAAAATAATTTTAAAAAAAATGTATATAGTAT
Organism: Trichonephila clavata; assembly: GCA_019973975.1. Lineage (NCBI taxonomy): Eukaryota > Metazoa > Arthropoda > Arachnida > Araneae > Nephilidae > Trichonephila > Trichonephila clavata. The sequence continues at coordinate 364,840 of BMAO01016695.1, forward strand.
TATAATTATAGTATATTATATTTTAATGATATTTTCAAAAAATGTTCAATGGATTTTTTTAAATTCGTAGGTGAAGTAACGTCAGAAAAGTTTTCACAAGATGAAAGTGCACAAATTTTTTAACCAGCAATTTTTTTAAATAACCCTTTTTATTCTTAATCTCTTGTTAAAATAGTTATATGGTCATCATATGCCTCTAAAGTTTCAGAAACTGTTTTTATCGAAAGAATTTATTTTGTAATAAAACTTAGACTTTATAGAAAGAGATTTTTTTTTAGTAAAAAGCTTATAACATTAACGAATGTATGCTAATATTATATTTTGGATTTCTAAAATGATTGCGATTTAGCTATTGGAATAACTAAAACTTTTTTAAAAACGGAAAGGGGTATGTAGCTTGTCTTGTGTATAAAATTGATAAGTCTATTATTTGACTGACTTTTGTAAAGTGACCCTTTTAAAAGAATAGAATGAAAATGACTTTACATTCTGTAACATAGAATGTAATATAAAGTCTATTTTGTCTATGTTTTAAAACAAGATAAATATGTATGAATTGTATAAATTTCGAATGGTAAATATGTTAAATATAGATTTCACATGAAAACACCAACGAAGCAGTTTTACAACCAACGGAATACTTTTCAAAATTTTTAGCTTAAAATAATTCCCAATTTTCTAACCCTTTACTCTTGTTCGCCGTTTTAAAATCCAACTTGACAACAATCTTTAAAGTTTTGAAAATAACTGGTTGGCAATTAATTACCTATTAATGAGTTACGACATTTAATGTTTTTTGTTCCAACTTATATCAACTTAGAAAATAAATCTTGGTTTTAAAAGGGCACAATATTTATTTTCTGAGAGTTTATTATATTGATTTTAGTATACACTGAGAGTTCGAAATTTAGGTAAAGAACAACTAGGAGTTAATTTTTTTAAAGGATTTCCATGCCTTTTTGGGTAAAAAAAAATTATTATTTCAGCATACCGTATTTACTTGAATCGAAGCCGCACTCTCTATTTTTTCAGTGTTAATGTTTCTGAAAATCGGGTGAGGCTTAGAATAGAATGCAAAACTTTTGTTGTATGGGGAAATTTGAGTTTTTCACTCCTTTCAAAGGGGAAAAATGAAGTCATCCATTCTCTCTTGTATTGACTTATCCCATTTTGCAGTGTGGCCGCGGTAGCCTAGTGGTCAGGGTATCGGATCGTGGCTGGCTTGTCACAAGTTTGATCCCAGGAGACCCGCCGTGTAGGGGGACAATGCACGTTAAATCCGTCAAGAGCTCAAAGGTCCTCTCGTTGGTTTGTGTCGTTTAGTAGTTAGGAGAGGGGGGGGGGTGCCAGAGATCAGGTGTTGTCCTCGTCACTTGACCATGATTCAAAATGACGAGGTCCGTCGCCAAAAGCCCTCGTGTAGCTGAACAGTACGACGTTAATATTCACTTACTTACTTACCCATTCCGCAGTGTATCTCCAGTATTCAGTCTATCCTAAACATTGTCTGCAGTATTAAGGAAATATTTTTGTATACGGTTTCCTTTAATCATCTAACCATCAAAGATATTGGTAATAGCATCAAAAACAGTTCCCTATGACGCAAGTATGAAAAAGGAGACTCATTTTTCTGCAGAAATGGAGCAGGGGCCACTGAAAATTTGACGTACAAATGAAGCAAATATACGTCGATGGCATAAGAAAAATTATATATTTTTTGCTGGTAAATATTCAACAGTCTTTAATATAGTTCTTTTACATACTTATATAATACATTCTTTTAAAAAGAATGTTACATAACAAATGCATTGGATGCACCGAAGGCGACACCGTGTGGGAAAATGGCGACGCCGGTATCAATTCCGAAGTCATCTGTGCCATTGAAAGTGAAGAATCATTTGCAAAACATGATACTGACGATTGAAGTAATTATAGGTCCATGTATGTATTTGGAAGTTTTTAAAACTGGCAAATAAAAAAATTATAAACTTAATATTTCTCATTAAAAAATTCTTAAAAAATATCTTAAATATCGGATTTTGATGAATCTTTAACCCATTTCTGTTTATTTTTTTCTCAAAAACGTGTAGAGATTGGGGGCGGGGCTTAGAATCGATGGTGGCTTAGATTCGAGTAAATACGGTATTTTGTTAATTCAAGATTGAAACATTGCACTCTTAAACATGTCGATATATGCATTAATTTTCGAAATTTCTTCCAAATTTCTAACAAAATATCCTGAAAAGCATTCTTTAGCAATATGTATTATATTTACATATTTAGCATTTCTGTAGGACATTATGTTAATCTTAAAGTAACTTAAACATTTTTATATTAGAATATCTATTTGTTATTTTCTTTGTGTTGCAAATAAATTGTACTTAATTTGTTCATACTGAATGGAATCAAAATGAAAAATATTAAATTGATCTTGAGGTAGATAAATTAAAACACCAAACAAAATGCTGAGCTTAATAAACAAACTTGACATATTAAACAACAAACCTTGTTTCTTTAATCTTACTTATCGAAATTTTCCTTCATTTTAACATTTTTCTTTAAAAAAAACTTATAGGGAAATAAATAAATAATCCTTAAAAAATGTCTTCAAGTTGTCAACAACAACGAAAAAATCGTATTTTTTTGAACACTTTTACTTAACAAAATTATAATTTTATAACATAATAAATGCGAAACTTTTCCAATTATTGAAGTCTTAATGAAAAAATGGCTGTGTTCTGAAATTTTGTAAAACCACTTTTTTCTTTTTCATGAACACATAATTAAAATTTCTATTAAAGAAAAAAAACATTTTGTTGATGGGGACGCATTAAAACTGTTCTAAACAAGCCTTTTTTCTTACTTTATTTATTTTTAATATTAAACTTGTGATGAATAATAAAATACTGAAATTAAGTTTATCCGATAAAGGTTTCAATTCATATTTTTATGTGCTTATTGTAAACAAACAAACTAAATATAGTTGAATCGTGTATAATTAATTAAATATGTAGCACATTGCATGAGATAATTTTTAACTTCATTTCAATTTTGTCCCCAACTTCTTTCAAGTGCTATACTGATATAGTTGACAAAAGCAGATGTTGCAAGAAAATAATTTTAACTTAAATATAAACAAAAAGAAGGAAAATTTTTCTGATAACCAATCGAAGTAACACTATCAAAGGGTCTCTCGTTTAATTTAAATAATTACTTCACATTCGATTATCTGAAGCCTAAATAATTTTTTAATTCGTAGGTTCCATAAACAGATGCTTAAAATTATTCCAATAATTGAGTAAACATCATTAAATAGCGGATAAAATACAGACACCTGCTTAAAGGGATAAACTTAAAATATTTAATTTAATTAAAAACTTAATTACTTTTCCATTTAATTGAATAACGACAACACATTAATTCTTAATTAAAGTCTACTAACATAAAAGAGAAATTATTTCTTCAAATGTATACAATGATCTCAATGAAACAAATATATAAGGTAATATTAAACAAGCTTTATTTTTTTAATTAAATTAATAAACATTATACCTATAATTAGAGTATTAATCACAACAATGAAATGTTTTTTAAAATTACACATTTTCTGTAACTGCAGCATTTAATTTTTTAATAGTGTTTAAGTCACTTTGTAGTCGTACACTAGGTTGGGCAGTTCAGATGTCGTTCTCGTCACTTGACCGTGGTTCAAAATTGCGAGAATCGTCCCCAACAGCCTTCGTGTTTCTAAACAGTGTGGCGTAAATTAAATAAAAAATTAAAAAGAATAAAACAAATCACATACTAATATATTACATTGTTGAGATTTTAAAACATATATAAAATCCAAAATTCCTGCAAATAGGCTTTAATGCGGATTAACAACAAACAGAAGGAATATATGACACCCAAAATCAAACCAGTTTGGGTTAAAAATAAACCTTCATTTTTTTAAAATAAGATTTCAATTCATCTTACTAAAAAATTCAATTTTCTCCAACTAAATATTAAAATCATAACTATAAATTCAGAAACTATAGATACTCAGTGGACCTAACGGCATGATATATTAAACATAAATCAAATTGGAATAATTTTATTTTTAAATTCACATTGTATATTAAAATTATGTATATTAATTAGGAATGTCTAGAAATAATGATAATGAATAATTAGTTCGTAGTCTCTCTGTATTAAGGATAACTGAATTAGTAAAGGTCTTAATTTCCGAATCATTAAATCAAAGCTTTTCAGTAGTAACTCATGAATAAGGCATTTGATGAAAGAATTCATTTTAACTTGGCGAACTTCGCTTGATCGGGTTCTTCTCTATGCTTATGAATGACGCCTATTTAAAACGGAATACATTATCGAGTTAGATTATTTTATTAATTATTTAACCTTTAATAGTTAAAATGTGATTTAAATTTACATTTAATATACGAGAGAAATTTAATTTCTAAGATTCACTAATTTAGATTACAGCTTAAAACTAAAACGGAATAATTAAAATGTGAAATGTATATACGATTTCTGAATGAGTTTTCTAAGCTTCCATGCTGTAATTTCTTTCATACTGCATATGGAGTGAAGCTTATAGAGTTAGATAAGCTTAGTGAATGGATCAGAATTTTCACGCGTCTGTAATATAACTTGAAAATAAAGAATCATCAATATTCTTTCAGTGCTACTAACTTAATTAGTTTAACTTAATTTTTAAATTATTGGTTTTTTCTACAATATCAGTAATATTTAAAAATTGGTTTAATTTTTTAAAGAAAATATGGCATATCAGACATATCAGAGTTTCTTCTCTGGCTGCAAATAAAGGTTGAATAAAAATGTTTCAAAGTACAGTTACAGTGAAAAGAATAACGTCTCATTAAAGTTTTTAAGAATTCCAGAACATTTTTGATTAATTGATTAATATGCATTGGGTTTAAATTTGTATTTAAAGTTATATTGATTTTATACACATTATGTATTAAAAATTATATATTAACATGATATCGCATTAGTGTATTATAAGAACATTTAATTGAAAATTGAATTTATCTGAAGTTTTTCTTCATGTTACAGAATTTAAATGCTATTTGCAACAATATAGATCGAAATCAATAAGAAAATTTACTTTTTTTTATTCCATTTAATTAATAACTTTTTTCTCTAAAACTACATAGACTCAAACAATTCTAATTAAAAATGTAAAAAGTTGTTTTGAAAGTAAATGCTTAATTTAGGCTGATTTAATTAAGTTATCAAAATTTCAGTTTTTCTTGATACAATGAAAATTATTCACCTCTATTATGTATCACAAACTCGTGAAAGATGCCACAGAAACCCCTGGGTTTGCATGTTAAATCTGTCAAGGCTCAATATCCTCCCATGAGTGTGGTAGCAAAGAGAGGGTGATTGCTATTTCAAGTGTCGTGTCCTAGTCTATTGACCATGGTTCAAAATTACAAGGTCCGTCGCCAATAGCCATTGTGTTGCTTTATATTGCTACGTTAATAAAATGCTCCCTCTTAAGCACACTTATCAAAGAACGAGTCATTTAAAGTTGTTTTTCAGTATGAAGAGAAATCTTTAGCCTCATTTGAGTTCATAAATTATGCAATGAAAGAAACTGAACACGGTTAATTTTTCTTTACTTTGAACTACTTGAAATTGAGTAATTGAGCATTAATAATTTACAATATTATAATTAATTAAGCTGTGATTAAATACTATGTGGCTGCATGAACTGAAGATAACTAATTTAATTGTTAACTTCTTTGTTGTCGTTTGGCAGCACTCTTATTATCATTCCATGTTGTTTACCTTTCTGTAGAACATCGTGTTACAATGTATCTCGTATGTTTTATCTAGTAACAAACAACATTACAGTTCATTTTCATTTATGATTTGTGGAACATCGTTCTTAAGTCCTTTAGGTCACCACTTTGGTGAAAGATATTAAATTTCTATAATGCGTCTTCAGAATATTGTTGCTTTTGCTTAAAACGATGTCCACAAATCTTTAAAATAGTAAATGAACTTTAATGTTGCTTGTTACTAGATAAAACATACGAGATACATTGTAACATGATGTTCTACAGAAAGGTAAGCAATATGGAAGGATAATAAGTGTTGCCAAACGACAGCAAAGAAATTAACAATTAAATTAGATTTCTTCAGCTCATCAGCCACAACTAATTTGCTGGTGAACCTAAATTCCTAAGAATGATTCATCCAAATTAGATTTGCCTTACGAATCAATTCCAAAGAGTAATTTTTAAACCTAAATATAGCGTCCCTAAATTTCCTCAATATTTGGTCATCAATGTGTCACATTATGATAAGCAGCCCAATCAATACTGTCTTTATGGAATCCACCAGGATAATATCTTCCCGCCATTATGACTCTCGTGTAACAGTCACTTCAGGTATCAATACCAACCACTCAATCATAATTTTATTTATGCCCAAAAGACATCCCATTATTTCCTCCAGTACTTCATCTACCCCTGGTTTTTTATACACCCCCCACGCTCCAACACCATCAATAATAAAGCAAAAAACCCCAACCTAGATCACCTCCATCTCATCCACCGAGGCGCAGTTGATCATTTGCAACTAAGTGGCAGTCACATCGCACACTCCTGGTGGAGGATCCACCGAGTTATTTGTCACCAGTGGAGAGAAATCGAAATTTTTCCCTTCCTTGGTTGAAATTTCAGGCTATCGCCTTTCTTTGAATACCGGGCCTGGCCATCAACTGTGTCTGTTCCGAGGCAACGGGGTGCTTTCGGGTTGGATTTATGGGCCTGAAAATTGCACGGTGCGTCTGCAGTTTGCTCGGAAGGGTTGTTTCTTCAAAACCCCCATCCTCAACCTCATTGTTCTTGAGTTTCATCTCTCCTCGAAGAGAGCCCAGGGGAGTCCAAATGGACCGTATCACTCATAGGAAGCTTCTGTTTCAGGAGCTGATCGTTTGCAGCGGAATGATATTTTCTAATTTCGGGGAATGTTTGTTATCGTCTGCAGTTTGGGATGTAATTTCAATACGTAAACTAGTCCATGCATTGCTGGTTATTTGTAGACTGATGTGCAGGTTTTTGTGGTGTTTTGTTTTATAGTATGAAGTTATGCCAGGGATGGTTTCTTGTTGTTGGTTTTTTGGGAGGGGGTTGTAAAATGTTATTTTGGTACGTAAATAAATTTGATTTCATATTTTTAGAAGCATATACTATGTTGGTATTTCGCTAGGCTCTAAGTATATGGTGATTTAAACTAACGAGGTTGAAAGTTTTGAATAAGTATGTTTAAAAATGTGAAATTTGTTCGTTTTCTTTAAATTTTAATTTCAATGCTGAAAAATGATATTGAAACTTTTTTGTTCTACCCAAAGAACTTAAATTAAAATTGTATTTAACTGTATTGCTTTTTATGCAAATGAATAATTATTGTTCTATTCTTTCAATAATTACTAAAATGTATCCCAGAAAGGTTTTAAAACATTACTAAAAAAATATTGATATTTTTAGCCAAACCAACTACTTATGGGCATATAAGTAGAATTTTTAAAATGTTTTATGAGATTAGTGTATAGTTTTGGGAAATGTTTCTTATTATAGTTTAGCATGGGGATTTCATTTGAAAAAAACTCCCAAAATGGAATAAATATTTGCTATTTTGCTTTCTAAAAGTGCTATTGGTCTCGGTAATCTAGTCAAGGTAACGGCTCATGGCTGGCATTTCATGAGTTCGAACCAAGCATCACTGAAGGAGAACTATTCACGTTAATCTGTTGAGAGCTCAAACGTCCTCCCATTAGTGTGGTGTAGTAGTTAGGAGAGGAGGTGCCAGCTGAGGTGTCGTCCTCGACATTTAACCATGGTTCAAAATTACGAGGTCCGTCACTAAAAGCTCTCTTGTAGCTGAACAGTGCGACGTTAATATTCACTCACTCATTCCTTAAAGTGCTATGTCAAAATTCTCTATGCTATAATAAACTAGAAGTCTTTCTTTTTCTTATACAAATATTTATATTTATTTATAGATATATATCTATTAATACTATAAATGACTGCACATTTACATAAATAATGTTTATACAACCTACACGTATTCCGTTATATCCCTATATGTTCTCCCATAATGGTACGGCTCTTCATGTCCGTTGTGGCATATATGTATTCAATCAACCAACCAACCAATAATGGGTCTATGATTTACATTGTGTTATAGAATCTGTAAAATTCAGGAGTTTTTGATATTATGCTAGTTACACAAAAAAGAACTTAAGCATAAAATTAGTCTAAAATATGCTACTATGAAAAAGAAAGATACATTTCTTATTTCGGGAAATCGTTATTACTCTCATATTTTCCGTTGGGGTTTTATTACATCATCTGTGTGTAGGTGGGGGGGGGGATTTTTTTTAAACTTGTGTTTATATTACTTTTGTATTTTAAACAAAATTATATTATAAAGATTTAGTTTTCAGACAATAAATTCTTTAAAAATCAAATGGGGTATTATATATGTATTTCGGGAAAATACTGTCAATATATAGAAGTTGCAGTACTTTATTCTTAAAAAAGATTACGAATGCTTAGTGTTAAACACAAGTTGCACTTATTAATCAACTTCTCAAAAACTTATATCAGTAATTTTTGCCAAAATATTAATGATACAAGTTCTTGAAATAAGTTCTTAAAGTAAAATTTGAAATTGTACCGAGACTTTCTTTAAAAGAATAAATGTTCACATTTTCCTATCTTTTCAAATAACTATTCTTTTTTTCTATCTTAGATATTCTTTTGTATAAAAAATGGCAGTTTGATTAAAATGTTAGAAATTTTTTGTCATACATTACGATATTTTAAATTATTTAAAAATAATGTTTAGAAATGCTTTCCTTAAATGAATCCAACACACATAAATTCTTCAACAGATAAGTTTATTTCTTATTTATATTGCCTTACATTAATTTTAATTCCTTCTTTTTATCTTAAGTACTGCATTTAAACAAATCTTGTGACACCATTGTAACAAAGGTTGCGCAACTGCATCATGTTTATTCAAGAACATTCGAAATACTAATGGTAAAATAATCAAAATTTTCCATAAAAGAATGTAGATGCTATATTTATATTGAGAGTATTAAAGAGATTTAAACTAAATATCAATATTAAATAGCAGTACGTAATCAATTATATATGTACACATGCAAGCTCTATATTCATGAATCTCCGGTATAGATATTTTAGTTATTTTTTTGTAATGCATTTCATCATTTCTTATGGAAGGGGGGGGGGGTTCTGTTTCAAAACCAGTTGTATTATGTTTATCTCCAACTCTAGTGATCGTAAAAGGTTTCTATAATTCTTTTTATTTGATTTATCATACATATCTCCTCTCATATATTTTTACTTATAAAATTACCAATTCATAATTTAAATATACGTTTTAATTTAAAAGCTCGTTTTACATAAATGTACTAATTTGTTTATTGTTATATATCTTTAGAGGTGAATATTATTTTAACCTACCATAGTAAATAAAAAGCTATGTTAGTACCGCATCAGATTTTAAATAATTTTTTAAAAAACCCTTTGCAACGGCAATGTATTGATTAGAGTCGAATCTGTTCGTGAGTTCCTAAAACTAGCCTTGAAATAATAATGAATAATCATGAATAAATATCATTATCTGATATATCTACAAATCAAAATAGATATTCAAATTTCCATAATTTTTCAAGCAGAAAAATATTATTGTACTTAAGAAAAACTAGTACATTTTATTTTCTAATAAAGCCTTATAGTCATATTTTCCGTGCTAGAATGACTATGCCTAACATTAACAACATCTTGCACTGACAAGTCGACCTGGTAGAATTTTTATGCTGAGGAGGGTCCAGAACTATAGTTTTTATTTCCTGGTCATAATCCGTCCAGTTTATCGTCGGTCCCTGACAGGTGTTCGAAGCATCTCCTCGCAATTGCAAAAGCAAACGATTCTAGTTCTGTTGGTTGAGATCCTGGTTTATCTGTTGCCTAGGGAGAGTACAGTAATCTCCCAAATATGACACTCTATAGAAAAGAACAAGTTCTTGGGAAAGGAAGACAGAAAAAATAAACAAGTTTCTTATTTCTCCCCATTCGATATTTTTATGTGGCTACTTTTTTTACGATTGTTTGGTCTTTGGATCCACAGATACATACTTGTACCTAGAGATGGCTTTATTGCATATGAGATACCCAAAGTATCTGTACCTTAGCACCTGAAATAGGAAGAGTGCAGAGCGCAAAATGGAGCATCTACCCAAAGTGGCATTGATTTCTAGATCGGATTGGCGTTATTTTATCGTTCTTCTTCTAGCGCATTTGTCAGTTCTGCACTGGTTTTAGGGTGGTTTTAGAATATACTGTAACGTATCACTAAAATGTATTATATTACATCAAATAGCATTAAAAAGAATTAGTATTGAAGTTCTATATTCTTAGTGTAAAAATAAAAATCTTTAACTTAAAATTGTTATTGAAGCATATGTACAACCTTTTTATCATTTGCATAAAAATATTCTTGCATTAACAGCGTTGCTATATATAAAAATTCCTGTAAAATATTTTCATCAAAACCAATGAAAATCTTCGAAAATTTTATCGCACATTATTCTGTTTATCATTATCTAAAAATACATAAATTACATTTAATGAAACTAAATTTAATCCAATATAGTTATCTTCAAACTATGTTTGCTTCTGTGCCGGAATGGTATTGTGGCCGGAAAGATCTTTTGTGTGCTAATAACTTTTTCAAGAATTGTAAATGAATAGAAGTGACCATGGCGATAAATTGGATCACCAAATGTCATCTAGTCAACAAATTTGGCGAGAAAAATAAATGCATCTTAAAAAAAATAATTCCTTTGGTTGATAGTGCGAAAAAAAAGTCTTAGAAATTTATTCCCAGTATATATGAAACTACATTGAAGTCAAATATCCGTTATATTAAATTTTCATATATAAAATTGGGCTTATTGTGTTCAATATTGAGCAAATTTTTAATCTGTATTATTCTAGATATATATACACACAAGTATGTTAATTATTTCCAATTAGAAGAAAACTCTTCTGAAATTAAAATAGTTTAAGAAAAGTTTAAATAAAGTACAAAATCTTAGTTTGAGATAATATTTAAAAATTATAATATTCTAAAACATTTGTGCATGGAATTATTGAAAACATATATAATTTATATTTTCCATTGTTGCGATGGCTATGCAATCTAACTTAACAGAAATAATAGTTGAAACTTTTAAAATCTTTAGTAATTAAATAGTAAACCTTTCGTTAATATTTATTTAAATTTTAATATTATTTACTTAATAGCAAGCATAATATCATGTTGTTCTTTGTTATTTGTATTCATATCATCATATAAGTTCCGTGAATCCATTAAATAAAGCATTGTTCTGTAGCGTGACTTTACCTATATTATTTTTACTAATACATATTAAGTATTTATAGCAATTTGCAACACAAAGCACACGTTATTCTGTGATAAATATCTGCTGAATTTACATTAGTTATACGCTTAAATGTCCTGGAAATTTCAAACATAATCTCTTTTTCCTCTCAAAATTGTGAGTTTAACTAGAATTAACGAATTGTATTACGAACAAATTAAGCATGCTTAAAGAAACTCAGTTAATTTCAATAGAATTTTCATATTGTCTTTATTATAAAATTTTGCTGTGAGGAATCAGCACATTCATCTGTAATTAGGATTAATAACACAAATATCTACAGCTGAACTAATCACAGTTCAAATCATAGACGTTGCATGATTGTAATAATCCTATACTTATTCCGCGTCTATCATTAAATGTTCTGATATTATGTTTTCCTTAATACAGTATGCCAGTTTAATTCTTTAGATAATTCTTTTCAATGCCAGTTATATTCTTTAATAAAAAAATTGTTAGATCTTTAATGTAGACTAACTGGAAAAAATACTTTATTCTTTCCTATTCGTATTAAACATTAAAATGGAGATATATAGGTAAAGTCTTGAAGGTATATAATTTTGTTTTAGTTGATACAGGGGTAACTTGGCTGGTGGAGAGTAAAGTTTCAGTGGTTGGTTGAGATTCGATTCTACTTGGAAATATCATATGTAATTACAAGAGTTGATATACATGGAATTAAAATTGGTCTTCAAAGCTCTTACGTAGCGTAATTTAAATAAACCTCAACAACAATAGTTCTCACTCTAAATCATCAAAGAAAGAAAGAACTGGTGAAAGGTATTTTAAATATTTAACAATTTTAAAACAAATTTAAACAGTTCAATTAATTTTTTATCCAATATAAAGAATTTATTTGGTGTATTTTTATGACTTTAGTTAGAACAAAAAACACGTTAACATTGCGGCATGGAAAACCAACCAATTACTAACAATACATTTTTCCACATTCAACGAAAACACAAGAATTTTAAATTTGAACACCACGTGATATGGATGGATAAATCCTTTCTCATAATGGTCAATCTATATGGAATTTAAAAGATGGATATTGGGCTCATCAAATCCTGCCACTATCATTCAACCGTAGCTTAAAATGACAAGGTCTGTCGGTAATTTTACTGTACATTCGGAGGTGACAGAAATGATCAAACGGCCATCTCAAGACTCGTAAGTGGACATCTAAAAAACATGACACTCGCCTCAGGACGCAAAGTTTTTCATAGTGCACAAAAGGCAGTCTGAAGCCGGCATCCCCCGATCGCATCCTGGATTGCTTGGGGTTGGTTCGCTCTGGCGGATGTTTATGAAAGTCCTCTACTGGTGCTTGACTTCGCTAGAGTTCACGATATCATGGATCTGATCTAGTGGCCGCTAGATCTCTGACGGATTAGAAATAACTGTACATGAATATGAGATAGTTTTAAAATAAAAACATAATACACACCTTAAATGAATATTTAAATTTATCTAAACGTGTTGATATTGATAAGCTTTATATTTGATAAAATATTTTAAATCTTATATAGAAGTTAAAAATAAGTTCCTATGTAATTATCATTACCAGAGTAAATAAGCTAAACAAGATATATGTAGTGTAAGATTCCTGAAAACAACTTTGTATCCAGAATTTCTCAATATTCAAAGCCACATTGTGGGCTATTTTTCAACCAACAACTAACGCAAACTTTTTTACCACCGACAAAATACCTTCCGGTGACAGAAAAAAACACCACGGCAAAAGTCATTTTTTTTCCAACCCAAATGATATCGTTTCCCTCGCATTAATGGATAGGATAAGATTTACAATGTTATGCCTCAGTCGAAGCGTTCTTCGGATAGACTCCATTGTAAATTCAAATTCTCTACGAAAAGCCATTGATGGTTCGAAAAGAAAGACTCGTCCCAGTGTTCCAACGAACAAGGAGAAGAGAGAACGTTCGAAAATAATGGCGTGTTTGTGTGGCTTACATATCGCTTGGGAGCTGCGTGTTGAATGCATCACGAAGGGTCAGAATGACGCCCAAAATAAGTTTAGCTTTTGGCTGAGAAATGCCTAAACATAATCTTAGCACGATTCTCTTGTGACGTCACGCAAATATGGCTTTTCGCACGCAGAATGAACCGTTCCTGGTGATGTATGGATCTTGTTAGATGGTTTTTTTTAACTTAGTAAATCCCTTTATCGGAATACGTATATTAATGTGACAGTTGTGAATTTGGGATTAATGCGGGATTTTTTTTAGTTTGTTGCTTTGGTAGCTGCATAAAGTGACTGCGCTTACGCATAGTTTGTGTAGAACTTTTCTACTTTAACCGTGTTTCAGTGTGCATGTCAACCTAAAATATAAATGTCGTTATAAAGTCAAACAGATTAAAAGAAAAGGGAAGAGAATGCGCTGATTTTGGATTGGTGTCGTCGTCAAATGAAATCAATATCACAAAATATATCTAAAGGAACTTAACGCTTTAAAAGTTATCTTTAGGATTTGAACACGTGACCTTTTCTTAGAGATACCATTAGGTCTGTCGTTAGTATCCTTCGTGTTATTTCAATTTGAGACGCAAGTTAGAATCGAACTCGGATGTTGGGTTATTCAAGCTATTTTTCTAAGAAATAATTCCTCAACCCAAATTTCAATTCGTTTTAATTATAACTGCGATTTTTTTCTATTCTAAGGCAGTTTTTCAGGTATTATAGTTTTTGAAGTTACTAGTATGAATAATTTCTTAATTTATATTCATATTTACATTATGTGTATTCAAGCAAGAATAATATTCTGATATGTGAATAAAAAATAATTTTCCTTCCTAATTATTATTACATTCCTTTATTTTTCTTGTTAGATTCAATAATTACTCCGTAAAATGCTAAAGTAAACTAAACTCAATGTCGCAACAGCCCATTAGGGCCAAGGCCTACTGTGCCCAATTCAGTATACGTGACCTTAGATGCTGAGGTGCATTAGAAGATGTTCCGTTCAGGTGGTCAATCTGACGCAAAACCCCCAGAGTTATGTTTCCAAGCAAGCTTGGTTCTCATTTATCGACCCGCTGAAGGGATGAAAGGCTGAGTCTACCTTGCCCAGCCCGGGATTCGAACCCCGGACTGTGTACATAGACTCCCCCTAATGCCTTGAAATTAAATAACTATTTTAAAATGTCATTTAATTCTCTAAGACGTAAGAAGACAACTCCTAAAAATATTACAGATACAGCAATATTTATAATTACTTTACTTTTCTTTTACAACTAAAATTTCCTATTGTTATTTTGTTTAAAAATAATAAAATCTTAAAACATTTTGACTAAACATCATACACAACAATTTTTAATTTAAATCTTCTATGTAAAATCATTTTAAAAAAAATTTTTTAAATATTACAAAATTTTATAAGAATAAAATCTTTTTTCTGTTTTCAAAATTTTAATTAAATACGAACACATTTTTACAAATGCATTTTTCCGTACACGGTACATTCCAATAGTGTTCATTTATTGCTCATTTTGAAGGAGGAATAATTTTTCTGATAAATTGAAATAAAAATGTAAAAAGAAGTTTTTATTAGATAGAAAATTTCGCATTTTGTATTTACTTCACTATGAAATTATTAGACAAATTAATTTTAATTGGTACTTGTTGATGTAATAATAAATATTTGATTAATTTATTGATAATTTATAAAACTTTTATTTCTACAAAACATATACCCTGTATGCCACTTTTATTTAGAACCGATTATTTACCTTAATCTAATTAAGAATTATTTTAAACTGCAATCATCATTCCATTTTAAATTTAGGAATTCCCACACATTAAATGAAAAGAATTTTACATAAGTAAGAAAATATAACAAATGATAAAACATTTTCTATGATAAAAATCACGTATTCATACATACTCCATTAAAAATTGCAATGAAATATATTTTTCGATTTCTAATGAAAAATATCTAATTAAAAATCAAACAAGATAACATTTTTAAAGATTCATACGTAATTACTTTTTATGTTACCAAAATAAATATTAAACTGAAAAAGTTAGTCAACAGCTTTTATAACACGAGATTCATAATTTAATGAAAAAATTGTGTAGGAAAAGAGAGAATACATTCCAATAATTACTATTTTATAATATAAGGATAATCTTCAGTTTCTAAAAATGGAAATTTTAGAATCTTTGATTCCATTTTTGAATGTATAAAGCATTTTCCTTTTAAGCTTTAAAGAAAACCTTAAAAAATTCAATAGAAATCAACTGTTTTTTATTTTATTTATTTTTTTTTTGCTACCAAAAAAGTGCGCAAACATATTTGAATTTTCCTTTCAAAACATTTATTCTTAAAATATGCTCAAAGGTTACTTAAATACAAAGGCAAAAAAATACATTTAAGCTTGTGTCATGCACAACCCAAATCGAACAAATTCCGCGAGAATGAAAAGTTCCATTCTTTTTACATTCTAAAACAAAATTTCGCATTTCCTTCCACTTTACGAACAAAAAAAGGGGAAAAAATCACAATATCTCTTTAAAATATGGCATCTAGAATTTAAAGACAGAAGAGGGAGAACTTTCCCCCTCTGAAATAACGTGAATTTTGAGCTGGAGTTAATATTCCATTTTGTCTTGAGGAAGAAGAGTGAAGCGCGTCTTTGCCACGCGACATTGCTCTAAGACGTGACCAAAATACCTGCTTCTGCCTAACTCAAAATGTGTCAAGAAAGTACTTTACCTAAATCTCAGTGCTTTAACAGCTTTGGACATTCCGAACATCTTAAGCAACGCTGTGACTGTTCTTTATTTCTGCGCAGTGCCCCTTATGTCTGTCTTTCCTGCATCTCACGCTGCTCTGACTGTAAAGTTTTTTCATCTGCGAAGTATTTGAGCTGCATTTACCACCAGAAAGTGTTCTTTGGGGAGAGAAAACTTTTCTTTTTCTTCTCGCTCTTTCTGGGTTGAGATGTTTGAATGAAGAAGAAAACAATAAAACATGGAGATGATTTTTAAATGTCAATTTTTATTCATTTGGGGTTTTTGAATGTGATTAAAACGTCATTAGTAACTCATTGCCTAAAATATTCCTCTTACTATTGATTTTAACTTAAAGTTTGAAAGAAGCAAAAAATAAAAATAATAGCTTTTTTTTTGTTTTAATAATATTTAATTATTTCTTGCGTTATAATTTGATTTTTATCAAGTATTTAATTTAAATAATGTATATTGCACGGGATGAAACTTCATATTTTGTAGAAAGTAAATATTTTGTTTAAATGGTTAGTAATTACTAGTTTGCTTGCAATTGACTAACACTTATTTTATATGCAGAAGATTTAATTTGTGTGTGTGTGTTAAATTTGCAATAGTATTGATATTTTAGTCTTTTAATTTATTTCATATCTATAAATCATCTTTTGTTATCAAATCCTTTTACATATAATTATTTTTTAAAAAGTTTTCGTTTTTCTTAGAAAAAGGTTCTTATAAGAATTAAATAGAAAAAATCTCAGTTGTCCAGATTTCTTTTACGATTCAGATTTCTTTCTAATTAAATGAAATGATGAAATTTAATATTAATTTTTGTTTCTTTTTGTTAACAATTTCAGTAATTTAGAGAATTATTTAATCATTAAAATCATCGCATAAAATATAAATTTTTTTTTATTTACTATTTTTTTTAAATTTAGATACATATTTTTTGAATTGTTCGTAATCAATATTTTAAAAAATGATTCTAGGAACTATCTATATAAACTTCTTAAAAATTTAGAAGAGAGATACTATACTTATAATTTAAAATACCTGTTAGGATCATCAGCAGGGAACACTAATAATATTTTTGTTAACAATATATAGAAAATACAGCCGTTCGTATAGACACGCTGCGGCACGTCATTTCGGTAGAAGAGTAAATTCTTCACGTTAGCTTGGTGTCGAAGTTTGAAGAGTGAAGTACTTGCTCCGGTTTCGTCCTCATTTATTTTGTGATATTTTAAATATGCAAAGTCCTTTACAAAAAAAGCCCTCGTGTAGCAAAGAAGTACGACCAATAACCAAACAATTAACAAATTAAAATAATACAAAACTATAAAATGAAATGTTAATTAGTCCTATTTTTAAATTTAAAAACTTTCTTTTGCAAATGAACCTCTTTAAAAGTTTTAAATGGAGTGTTTAAGTTAACAAACGCTCAATTAAACAACAACAAAACAACTCTCTTTAACATACAAAAAAATTTCTCTTAAGAAAATTTTATAAATTAACTTGAATCTGTAGAATCACTTTGCATACATTTTTCAAAGGAAAATCGACATATAAATCGACATCTTGAAACAATTTTTCAAACGTATCTAAATATCCAGCAATTAACTCTAATATCCTAATCATAGCCCCCCAAATCGTTCTAAATCATAAGCGCTTTCCTTTGAAGTCACACGCATCCAAAGTCAAAGCGTTCTGTATCCAAGTTCGAATTTTATAATGCAAAAGGCGCGGGTAATATTCCCATTTTCCGTGGACGCAAATGGGATGATGCCGTGCTAAAGTGCATTTTGCTCCGGGATAAACTATACGGCCAAGGTGTCTGGAGATTTCTCTCTAGCAGATATAGAACCTCGGTATAAATGAAAAGCGTGACACCGTACACTTACGAGAGTTTTTTTCCCCCTACAAGTTGTTTTTTTCTTGTTGCTTTTTATAGGTTTACTGTTTTTAATCATTTTGCTAACGTGATTAAAAGAGGGTACAGAGTCCGTTCTGTGTTGTTAGGTGAATATACTGTAATAATAACGGACAATATTTTTATAGTTCTGTGGAGTTAAGATTGTTTTATATTTTGTTTAATGACTTGGTTATTAAGGAAAGGTTCACTAGCTATCTGCTGCTTGCGCGTTTTACTAAATAGCATTCTTCCTTGAATGCTACATAATGTAACACTTTCTTTGAAATATTAGTTTGATCCTCTGTTTGGTGTACGTCTTCGTTCATTGCCAACTTGGCGAATTATTGCCAACTTGGCGAATTATTGCAACATTGATTATGAGTCCAATAGAGGAAAACAAACTGTTAGCGTAATTTAACACCATATTTTATTTCGATGCCAAAGATGTGATTGTAATAGCCTAATACTCATGGTCATCAGTTCAAGGCTGTCGTCTTAAGAATTTTGATGTTCCTGAAATACCGCCGTTGATGGTCAAACTTCACGTTAGCGTGGTGTTGAAATGGACTGGAGTATTTTCTCAGATGACAACCACGTCACTAGATCTCGGCTCAAAATTACGAGGTCAGTTATTAAAAGCCTTCGTGTTGCTTTCGAAAGATATTACAAAACACTCAGCCACCCCGTGGTCAAAGGTGTGAACTAAAATTTTACTTGTATTATTTTCTACGATTCCAGTTTGTGGGTACTGATTCATATTGAAAGCAGCTAGTTAGTTTTCCTGCTATATCAAATTTACCATAATGTGTGATGGGAAAGATTAATACTAATTTTCCGGATTTATATATTTTTGTATAAAATATAACCACAAAATATTAAATGAATAGTAATGATTAGTAAATTGTACAAAGTTTTAAGCAGATCACACATTTGTTGGCTTCGTGAGTTTCAATTTGGTCATTGACTCTCTGTGACGTGTGACATATTTAAAAACATAATTCAACCAAAAACAATTTTTAAAGGACACTTATACTGCTGGAAAATAAAAAAAAATTTCTGTGTGTTTTGTTTGCTTAAAATGGCGTGATCCTATTTTAGTGTATATCTTTATTTATCGCCAACTTGGCAAATTGCTGTTGTTTTATTGGGGAGAAGTCCAGTCAGTATAGGAAAAAAGATGTGTTCGCGCAATTTGGCACCATTTTTTTTTCTTACTCCTTAGCCAAAGGTTTGAACTAACTCGGATTTTATCAAAATTAAATTTCAGGGCAACCAATAGCAAACATTTTGTAATTTATCAACTGTCATATTTATATAATAAACTATAAAAAGTAAACGAAATTCAAATGTGGTTATTGTTCTCATTAAACACTTGTTTTAATTTTAAAAGTTTAATGCATTCCAAAGAATTCTTACAAATGGAACGTTGACAATAAATTTTGAATTTTTAAGCATCTTGTCTTTGTAAACGTATAAATGTTCAAATATACCTTCCGCTTTTGTGGAATAATGCACATTAATATTTTTCTATTTTTCCGAAATTGAATGTCTGAAATTGTGTTTTAGCTACAAAAGCAATTGAGAGCATTAAATATATTTACTTTTCCTAGCGTCAATATTTTGTAAAAATAAAATTGCAAAGAGCCACACACGTACACATATACAATGGAACACCAATCACATTTGATTATTTCGTTGTAAAAGCTTCATATAAAATTGTTTCGCCGAATAATTTATCTTTTTAAAAATTTTGACTCATCTGTGTTACATCTGCAGTCGACACTCTTCATTATATTTAATTAATGCACAATTAAACAGTTCCATTGAAATATTAATTTTTCTCGCAACGGAATATATTCCTTTTTATAAATAAAATTTGAGATATTCCATTGAACTTACCAATAAACGTGTCAGTGAGAATACTTTTAAAGTTATTAATACACTTAATTTTATTCTTTAAATTCTCAATAGTTAAAGACTCAATATAAATTACCTCGGGGATATTATAAACAAACTTGAAAATGAAATGTAAATGTTTAGAGTATTGGTGGTATGTTTTTAACTTGTATAAAAGGTTTTCATACATTTAAAAAGAATAAATTTTTTTTCTTTTCAGTTGTATTCGCTCTTTCTGATACTATTAAAAATAGTAGCAAATTAAGTATAAGATAATATTTTAATAAAAAATTTGCGACAAGTAATATTTGTTAAACAGTTACTTGATTTTTATTATTTTATTGATAATATAAGTTAATCACATTATCTTTGATAAGCTGAATTGTCCTGGCAACGGATGTGAAATTACAATGAAAATCGTTTAACAGGAAATGGAGGGGACTGAAATAATTTTTCTTGTTAAAGGAGATTGCTATATATATCAACAAAATTAAGTTTATTAGAGTGCATTTTATTTACATATACCTGTATATAGTCATGTATTCAATAAAAATCAATGGAGCAAAAACATTCACAAGAACTTAACGAAATTTAATACAAAATGTTCAACTTTTTTCAAAAACAAAACATTTATTGAGTTTCTGGAAAATAATCTGATATTTTTCTTTGCATTGTTCTTTTTAGCATCAAATTATCAACAACTTGTTTGATGATATTGATATTTTTATTCAATTCACCATTGGAATGTATGTGTAAATAAGTGCGCATATTTTTCATGACATTCCTCATTTCGGTTGATTTGGGAATAGGAGCTGCATCAGTGACAATTTGCAAGCTTTGAACAAACTCAAATGTCTTTGTCTGCCATAATTGGAGCTATACGTACATTATCATTTACAAATGTAATGTAACAAATTCTTTCGGTGATACAGTAGGACAGTCCAATAATACATAATCTTTCTCAAATTTTTAATAAAGTGTCTGGTATCTTCTGTATTTTGGTCATTCTCAAAAAAAAATTATTTTCGTGTTAAGTGAAAAAATGCATGAAATACATAGTATTTTGTCAGGATCGTTGTATTTCGTGTTAACCGATATTTCGTCTTAAGCGTTTTTGCGTCAAACGTATTTTACATTGCATGGTGCCTTAGGGGTTATGCCTTATTTAACCACATATGAGAAAAAATGAAAACAGATGACTTAGTTAAAATTAGTTAAGAATTAGTTAATCTGTAACTTCTCATAATTGACCTACTTTCTTAATAATCCTTTTAATCAAGTTTCTTCAAATTTATATTTTTATGCACCTAAAATAAATTATTTTATCTCGATTAGTTCTTTTGTTCCGTTGAAGACCCCCTCGTACAGAGAGGACCAATGCACGTTTTCTATGTCCAGGCTCTAACATCCTCCGTTTGCTGTGGTGTGGTAGTTAGTAGAGAGGAGTGCCAGCTCAAGTTTTGTCCTCGTCACTTGACCATGATTCAAAACTATAAGGTTCGTCCCCAAAAGCCCTCCAGTAGCTGAATATCCCGTTAATATTCACTCGATTAGTTCCAAATATAAAAACCAATTTTCATGGTGTTCTGGGCTGTGGTAGCCTAATGGTTATGGTCACGAACTGATGGTCAGAGTGTCATGAGTCCGAGAGCCTCTTAAGTCCCGCCGTGTAGAGGGAAGATGCACACTAAATCTGTAGAAGCTCAAAAATCTCCCTTTGCCATGGTGTAGTAGTTTGAGAAGGGTTCCAGCTAAGGTGTCGTCCTCGTCACTTGATCAAGGTTTCAAATTACGAGATCCATCGCCCAAAAGCCCTTGTGTTGCTTTATTGTGCAATGTAATATCACTCATTCCTCGACATCTGAATAAAGAATTGAAATTTATGAAACTGAAAATATACTTTTTTTCAAGTTATCAGAAATCGTAATAATTCGTAAAATTTTTCAATTAAAGTTTTATTGTTTAATTACCTAAAAATTAAAAACTTCCAAATGTCTAACCAGTATCCAAATAAATATCTCGAGGTAAAATATTAAAGGTAAGATATGAAATCAAATAAGATTTTATCTCTTAACATCGAATACTACTCCATATACAAAACGCGATCAATAATTTTTTGCCCTTTGGGGATAACATGATTTGTATTACAACATCTTTTCTACCGTAATCAGCCACCTGAAAGTTAATAGGCCCTTAGCGTGCCGAGTCTTAATATAGAACTAAAGTTCATAAGTTACTGCTTTTGAAAATAACATTGTTTCTATTTCTATAGAGAAATTTACAAAAAAAATTTCAGTTGAATTTTTTTACAGAATAATTTCCTTGTATTTGATAAAATTTTTCTTTCTTGCAAAAAAACATTCAAATGTATGTATTGCATTTAAAATATTTAAATATGCTACAATATATCATCAGGAAAGTGAATTTTACAAAGAGTAAAAATATATCATTAAAAGTAGGGCTCAAAAAATGTAAGTGTAGATTAATATTTCAATTAGTTATTTAACATTTATAGTAACTTCAGTGGATTTATAAAGAATTTAAAAAGCTTAATCTATATTTAGAACAGAATTTCATATTCAGTTTATATATCTGTCAGATATTTAACTAAAAGCTTCTATTCGAAACACCAGAATTTGTTTTTCTTATAACAAGAGCTTCCGAAATTGCGTACCATTTGAAACTTTCATTAATTTACCAAGCGAATTTTGTTTATCCGATGAACTCAAAATTTAAAGTTCTTTCCCTTTACATTGTGTATTTAATTCGGAATTAAGGGTCTATAAACCCCTAATTCCCATAAGTGTGCAAGGTAAATTTATAATTAATCATTAAAAAATAATGATACTACATGCGTATTGAAATACATATACGTAAATTTCCTACAACGCAGTAGTAAGTTGCGCTGTGTGGGAAATCAAGTTTTAGGAAACACAAACTTAATGCAAAAACAGTCTCTCGCACACACATTTTTGGTTCTAAACAAAGAAATTTACTTATTTGATGAAATATTTTTATCATTATATATTATGCAACTATAAGCCCATAAAATCCATTCATTAGAAATATGAATCAAATTCAACCTAATGTAAAAAGTAAAAGGACAATGATTTATTAATTGTTATTCTAAAAGCTTGATTCTTCATTCTCACTTATTAATTATTAATTCGGTACGTTACGAATGGATTAAAAAAATTTCGTTTTCAAAAATGTCTTTTCTTTGCATTTGACATTGTAATGGCTAAAATATTTTCAGTTAGCTAGTTTATCATATGCATATGTAAACAATAAAAACCGTAAAAATAAATTACCTTCATCACTTTTTTAAAAATATAAAACATTTATAACGTAGCTTTCCCTTCATTGAGGTAAAATATTGAATTTTTTTTTATTTGTGGTTTTCTGTTTCAAAACACTTCGTCAGAAAAAGCAGAAGCTACACAGAAATAAAATATTTTGTTTGACTTGACTTCGATTCCCCTCCCCCAAGAATATATTATATTACCCAAAATATAAGCGCATTGCAATTCTGATCAATAAAAATTGACTTGACAGTTAATATTGTCTAAGCGGAAAAAATTACTTATACATATTTGTAAATAGGTATGTATACACATTATGTAATTGCAGCATTGTAGAAAAATTTTCTCATTTTCTAAGATGTGATACAGAAGATTACAATGTGGTTTATAATAAAAGAAAACTTTATATAAACTCATCCAACAGTCCAAAAATTTAAGTAAAATTACTAAACAAAGGCCGTAGTAGTCTAGTGGTCAAGGGCACGGACTCGTGGCCGGCGTGTCATGAGTTCGAGCCTACTACCGCTAAAGAAATACCATATAGGAGAGGATGCACGTTGCACGTCGAGGCTCAAAATCGTCCCGTTGACATGATGTCAAAGTTCTTTGAGGGGATTGCCAGCTCAGGTGTCTTCCTCGTCACTGGACCAAGGTTCAAAATTACGAGCCCCGTTGTCAGTAGCTCATGTTGTTTTATAATGCGGCCTCAATAAACACTTAATCACTCATGAAGCAATTTGATTAAAATCAAGTCCCGTCAATAAACTATTAGCTTTTAAGTAGACTTTGCGTAATCCATACTTTACTGTAAAATAAAATCTAGGACAAACAAAAAAATTTAATACACTGGATA
Source organism: Trichonephila clavata (assembly GCA_019973975.1). Lineage (NCBI taxonomy): Eukaryota > Metazoa > Arthropoda > Arachnida > Araneae > Nephilidae > Trichonephila > Trichonephila clavata. The sequence goes on from BMAO01016695.1 coordinate 389,068, forward strand.
AATCAAAATGGTTTCTTAAGCGAAACATATCGGCACTCAAATAGAACTAAAATAAAATGAACCCCGAACGTATTGCGCTGCTAAATCTCATTACACGGATATAAAACTTAATCTCGGAAACAAATTATCTCAAATTAAATCCTAATTCCACAGAAATAAATTAACACCACCGAGACAGAAAAATCTGGGAAATATAAAGAGCAATTTAAAGACACCTTGAGAAGACCTTCCGTTCCAACGTGTTCCGACATGTATCACAATCCAACGTTTCTCTTCACCAAAAAATCAATTATCATAAAGACCCGCTGCGTAATAAAGTGCACTATAAAATGCTGGAGATTTCGCCCCATGCTCGGCCTGTAACCGAATTTAACGCACAGTATGAAATACGTTTGTTCTTAACTTGAGACAGGGGTAGGGCAGTAAAGGTGGTAGATATTTTAGTACTCAACGCTTCAAGAACTTTGTGAAAAATATGAGCTCCCCCAAGAGCACTTTAATGAAATTCTCTGGAGAACAGTAATAAAACGTTACTTGGTCTATTACTTTTCAGAATTAATTAACTGTCAAGGCCGTTACGTAGCTCATAGGTCATCACAGGTTGAGAGTGACGTCATCTGGGTTCTACCAGACGATCTATAAATAATTATTCATATATAGATTTCATTAGTTTGGCGGTGTGTGCGGCTCTGATTAAGTCTTCATGGTTATGTTGGAGAAAATGTGTAGCGTCTGCGAAATTATTTCTGTGTTAAAAAAAGAGGGGAGTGTGTAAGAGTTATTAGATGGAATGTGTGGCTGAGACAGAGGAGTAAAATTAATACTGATAGAACTTCCCTGTGTAAATAAAGCTAAAAATTTTAATTAACGATATGGAGAGGGTATAAATTATATGGACTCTAATTAATTGTTCACATTGCTTTTTCCAATAATATCTGATTATAAAATGTAATAATTAATTTAAGGCTATTTGTCATGTCCGTTGTGAGGAAATTGTATCCACTTGCATTTAATTTTACGCTTCAAACTTTTAAATATTAAATGCAAAAGTGAAACTATTCTATGTAAATTCTAGAAACTACAATGTTATGATTGTTCCTGATATGAACAATTTTTAATGCTAATGATTGCTTTCGGATGGATATTCATAAAAAAATATTCATCGCAATGAATATCTAATAAACTCGTGTAATTTATATCATATATTAGAAAATATGGGATCATTTAATGTATTAAGCAGCTTATTAAAAATTTATTTCATAAATATACAAATATCTAAATATTTCTTATCTTTCCCATTGAAGTATTTATAACTATCAATTTATAATTATTGATGCTTCTGATCCGAATATCAAAATTTAAAGTCGCACACACATTCTGCTCCTTTATAAGTAGTATACGTAAATTTATAAGAAGTTTGACTAGACATAATAAAAAAATAAATTATTTATACACACGTTGTGCTATCGTAGTATAATTTTCACATTTTTAACACCCTTTTACAAGCTTCACTTGTATGTAACGGGGAGTCTTTGATTTCAATATTTTTACCCACTTTAAAGGGTCAGATTCATTCGAAATTTTGCTCGCCTGTCCAGGACCGATGATAAAAGAATAATTTAATAGTTTTGTTCCATTGTCCTGATCAGGATCATCAGGATTAATTATTTCCCATTTTCATATACCAGCTCGCATCTGGCGTCTAATTTCAGATCTCATTTCTAGATTTGGCTACTAAAAGATTAAGTTACAACTTAGTTCGATTAACTATAAAAGGGTGATTTTAGTTTCTTAAAACTATAATTTATTCATTTCAAATATTAGAGCTAAAAATCCTAGAAACTCATTGTAGGATAGTAACAGTGTTCATGGGTTCGAGACTCAAACTTTTTTTAACTAATGTATCTAAAGAACATTACGCTTAATGGTAGTATGAAAGTGAGATTGAAACTTCAATTCGGATGTCATTTGTATCAATTAAGTTGTGATTGAAAATTGAGATCTATCACTATTTTACATTGAATAAATTTAATACAACTCTAATTTGAAAATTCAATAACATGTTTGTGAATTTTATACAAAACTTATGTATCCTTTAGTTAAAATTAATTGTGCTTAATTCAAAAAGAAGGTTCCTTATTATCTTTTCTAAGGATATTTTTTGATTGTGAAACTAATATCTTAAACTACTCCTTTATAAAATTTCTTCCTATACAACATATGTATATAATTTGTAATTGATACGTACAAAATAATTTTAAAAATATTTGAAGTAAACTTTAGTTTCACAATCGGATATTGTGTTTTTGTTCTGATATTTCTGAATATGAGGGAAGTTTTGATTACTTTTACGATGTCATCTTACAAAGAACAAAATTTTCTTTAGCGTTTTATCTCCTCAATAACTGGGTATTAATTTTTAATTTTAAAAATTTGATTATTATTTTATCTTATTTCAAAGTTTTTTTAGTGTATTAATATGGACATTTCTGTTAATTATGAAAAAAATAAGATAGCGTTAGAAAATAAGATGTTACTGTTGTTTCATTTAAGTGTCTTTAATATTCTAAGCATTCCGATAAATACAGACAGCAGGCATTACTGTTGAGTTGTTCATTCAAGGATAATATAAAACCAAACTTTTTACTTTCAAACGTCAGTACCATTAAGCATTTTTGTTTATAAATTGCATGTATAATTGCCTTGATTAATAGTTCTATAATCACTTTTCAAGTAACATCATTGATGTAATCTCCCCAATCCTAAATGTAATAAGTAGATGCTTGATTCGTCCAAGAAACCCCTTAGAATAGTATATATTTTCTACTTTCCGAAGCCAAATTCCTAAAGGAAGCTTGTCATGGATCTATATGCGACTCTACTAATTCCTTGGGGATTCTTCTGGGGAAAAATATTTATTTCAACCAACTTTCACCGAGTAAGGAAGCGTGATTATGCAAATGAAGTATATTATATGAATTCTGTGTTAGGGAGTTGGCAAAGAGTTGGCAAGTTAATTTTTTAGTTGAAAAGTGAAGGATCGTCGAATTATTAAGAACATTTGGAGTTTATCCATGAAAAGGATTACCGAGAGTTAATCAATCGATAGTAATTAAATCCAGATAAGGATCTCCTGCAAAGATTCAAGAGTAGGATCAACTTCATAAAAGTACAGCCATCGTGATCCTTGTTTAATTAGAAGTTAGCTTATCAGTGTACGACGTAGTTTATATTGAGCGTGTTTAAGCTATCGTGGAATCAGTTGAAGGTCCGTATTATTATCCCCATGCTATGAATCTGACCTCCGCGCTCTACTATCTGATCAGTTATCTTAATTAGATTGTTATTGTGTCTGATGGATATTTTGGTGTCAATAAATTAATTAGTGAAACATGTCTAGTAATTATTCAGTTTCTCCCCCACACCTATCCGGGTCTGCGGGTAGACAAGGAGTTTTAGATGGAAGCAATAACCATCCGGCATTACAAGCTGCCTTCAATGAATTATTAATATTCCATTCCGTAAGGGTCACGTCTTAAAAGAGTGTTCCTAAACACTTTGTGGAAGCAACCTCTTTGCTCCGTCACATCATGTACAAAAATCTCGTTACTGTAAAGTTCCGCTGGATGCACTACTTTAAAAGCCCATATATCAAACTTGCTCTTTATAGAGGAAGTACCTCAAAGAAATGCTGGTACTATTCCTTTCTAAGGTGCCATTTCTAAGGGAATCGATTATTTCAATTCAAACACGGGGCGAAAAAATATATATATTTCAGGTCCAAGCAAGTTGAAAACACTTTCGTAGAGGAAACCCCACCCTTTCTCCTACCCACCCTATTTCGAAATCTATTTCTCCCTATTTTCTTTTTATTTATTTTCGACTCAAGGCTCCATGATCAATAACATATCCAATATCCTAATAAAAATGGGTATATATATAAAAAAAATATTTCTCCTAACCTTTTTTAGAAAGCTCATTTATGAAACCGATAGGTGAGATTTTTTTTTTTCGTTTTTTTTTTGTCTCCAGAGGGTGGAAGAAAAGTGAAAAGAAAAGGCAAGTACTAAAGACAAGAAAAGAGAAGCATTTAAGAAATAGAACGAAAGGTGGCAGAAGAAAAATGCTACATATGTCTTCCTACTTCCGATCCAATACACATCCTAAAACATACCTTTGTGGTGTCCAAAGGGAAGGGAGAGGAAAAAAGGGAAAAAAACCCTCAACCAAACAGTCAGCCAAAAAGAAAGAAATCCATAATAATATTGCAGTTGGGGGGACGTCTCAGTACATAGGAGAAAAACTGCTTTTTCCTCCCCTTTAGAAATCTTTACCAATACACACGTAAAGAGCAAGGCGGGAATCTTACATTTCCATCGGGAAACTTTTCCAGGGGCGGCGATTCCGAAAATTCCGTCGGCGACTACAGATTTTGCTACAGATTTCTGGACTTAGCGCCCTACGTATACATGGATTTCTACCTCCCTACTCCGAATACCAAGAGGTATTTTCCCTCTCCTCCTATCGAATCTTTTTTAATATATTTCTACGTGCTGTCATTTTGAATTTTTATTTTCTCCGCGGAAAATAAAATTGAGTTTCATGACTTCATGCGAGGGAACTGGGATGAAATTCCGATTTAAAAGGCGCAGGATATTTTTTTATTCTTTTTTAGTTTGCTAGAACTTCAGCAGTGACGTGACCTGAATCGAGAATTGCGGAATAAAAATAGAGCTTGACTGCTTTGAAAAAGATCTACGACTCTTAATTGATTGATCTTTCATCCGAAGAATTGAAAAATAGGTTATGATAGGTATATCTCTCTCCCGAAAATGGGATATTTGTAAGGAGAGGTATCGAATCGAGTTCGAATGGTTTGCCTAAATGTGCTTTTGTGATGTGAGGATAATGAATTTATGCAAATGTTATTTGTGTGTTGGTTATGTTATATAGGAGTTTGAAATATCTAAGTTGGCCATAATGGTAAATGGATAAAAAATTATTTATTTCAAATTGACCTTTTGATTTTCCATCTGTAAACTGTAAGTGGTCGACATAGCCTAGTGGTTATAGCAGTGGTTCTTAACCACTGTGTGACGTGGTACTTTTGTATTCCGCAATTTTTTTTCTTTAAATTAATAATACTCTGAGAAAAAAAATAAAATCCGGAACTGAATCATTCTTATAATTAATTTGTATTTAATAACTTAATACCATTTTGTTATATTTGTCGTACATATTGTTTTATTTAACACTGTAAATATTATCAAGTAAAATTGTTTTAAATCTTTTTCTTTATTGTTATTGTGCTGACAAATTTTGAAATTGTTTAAAGTGTTCCACAACAAAAGAAAGGTTGATAATCACTTAGTTATGGTCACGTGTTCATATCCTGCATGTGCCTCATTCTAGTGCTGGTACGTCTGAAGTCCTGTCTTGTAAAGGAGGCTTCTACACGTTGAATTTGTTGTGCTTAAATTTCTCCCGTTATCGTGGTGTGGTATATTGGAGAGGTGGCTCTAGCTTAAATGTCATTCTAACCACTTGATGAATGTTCAAAATAACGAGCCAATAGCCCTCGTGTTGTTTTAAAGTGTGACGATAATAAAACACTCTACAAAAATACTGTCAAAATGTCTTGTTTTAAAGAGTTCTGTATATATTACTAAATTATTGCTACACTCTAAACCGATTCAATACACTTTCCTTTCATTGTCAATTATCATATCTAATTATTACATTTATTGAGAATTCTTTAGCCTGATCTTCAGTGAAAGCTTTTGGTAGATGCAAATTTAAAAATTGTATAAAAAAAAATGGCATTATTAAATGCAACTTTACACAAATCATTAACGCAAAATATATGTTTTACCCCAACAAAATTATGTTTATCTTCATGGAAGAATGTAAAAAACACATTATCTTTCATTCTAAGTAAAAGATAGGACTATATTTAGTTTTATTTTATGAAAGACAACGTTTATATTTGTTACAAATTATACTTTTATTAGTCACTTCATGACTAAGTAAATGAATTAATTTAAATATATTAAAAAGTTGTACATGGTTTATTAAAACAATTTGATATATCATTAACTATTAAATACTACTTTACTCTTTTTTTAATAAAAAATTAGTTTTAGTTACATAAACAAAAAAGTTTCTTTTTTTAGCAAAGGAAAATTATATACTCAGCCTTTTTCTCGTGAATTATTTTTACTATTTTCTCGGATTCTTTTTTTTTTTTTTGTTCCTTAATTTAAGGATCCAATATTTCAGCTCTTAAAGAACTTTATTAGAATTTACAATACTTGAATAATATAAGAATTATTTTTTAAAACAAAAACCAGTCCTTAAGGAATTAACTGATTGATAATAATCAACCATTTGTTAAATCTGTCTATAAGTAAGAAAAGTACAAAAAAAAAAAAAAAAAACAGCAAAACTGTTAGAAATAAACCTTTAACCTGCTTTTACCTCAATTTTCTATCTCTCCAGGATTTAGCGCTGGGCATGTTATTTAATCACACCGCTATCGAACGTGCCGCATCTAATTTTCATAAAGCTTTGTATACAGTTCTTTTCTCTTATGGCATCAGTTCTTCCCTAAAAAAACAAATGCATGTGATTTGCTTATTCAAGAGTTTGAGGAATTATTTTTTTAGAGTCTCCTAAGATGTTTGGATTAATATGTTAAAGGTTGGGAATCTAACTGCTGGTTTTAATGTTAATAAATTTAATGTTTAAAGTTCTTCAGACTTTGATTAAATGGTTCTTGAGTCTCACTGCGTAAATAATCGTGGATTAATATCATTATAACTTACATCATTAAACAAAAACCAGTCCTTAAGGAATAAACTGATTGATACTAAGCAATTATTTATTAAATCTATCTGTTGGTAAGAAAAGTGCAAGAAAAAAAGGAAAACAAATTAATAAAATGATTGCAAATTCAACATTTATCGTCCAGCTACGCATGGCTGGCAAATTCCTCCATTAAATTCCCCAGTCAGCCTTTGAGAAATGTGATTATATCCATAACTTTATTATCTCGCTAAATTTTAAATAGGAGGAGATCGTTAAACACATAGACAAAATTGACATATTTATCTCTGCTTCTTCTGTCAGCAGCTTTCGACCCTATTTATGGAGCCATAACAGTGGTCTTGATGCGCAAGACGTGACGATTTTGATAAAAAGGGAAAAGGAGAGGAAAAAAATTGCAATAATAATTTCCAAATCTCATTCAATCTCATTTCTAAAAATTAATGGCACATAATGCGACTAATGTACTGTGGCTTCGTAATGTTTTCCAGAAAGCTTTCGGACAAATAAAAGGGAAAATGGACGAAATGGGAAAGATTGTTGCGCTTAGATTTAACGATACGGCTAACAGGTCTCCCATTCAAAAGTTTCCTTTTTATTATTACTATTATTTCTTTTTTTTCCCTTCTACTTCTCTACCCCCTGACGTTAGAAAAAGCAGACGAAAAGAGAGAAAACAGAACAAGAGTGGGTGAAAGGGTAGACTGCAAAAAAAAAATAGAAAAGGGGGGGGGGAACCTCCCGTTTTGCGAGTCGTTTATCTTTTCTACGTCATTATCTTTTGATTTCAGTAGAATTCTGCTTTAGGCTTTTATGTAACTTTGCCGAAAAGAGGAATGAAAATATAAAAGGGGGCAGAATAAATTCCTCTGCACCATGTGTATGTGTGCTGGGGATCTTATTTTTATTTGTGTGTTTTGTGTTTTTTTATTTTTTCCCTCTCGGTCCTCCTTTCTTCCCCATTCTAAAACCTCACTACAAGTTTCTTCTTCTGAATTATTACATTAAATTTCTGGATTGCCGGAGAAGCTGCTTTGCATTAGAATAACCCTTCAGACCGCCAGCAAAAAGATTAGGAAAAGAGCCCTATTTCGCAAAAATCCAACAAAACACCAAAGAAGAAAGAATATATATATTTTTCGTAAGGGATTCCCTCCAGAATATAAGAGGGGAAACAAAATATAATGAGACCTCTTCGACTAAAAAGAAGGCGGATTTACTTACATATCGTCTTCATTTAAATAGTTAAACCTAGCTTTTGGCATTACGCAGTTCATTTGAATATTTCCCACCATCTTTCAATGATGAAAGAGAGAGAAAGAGACGCAGTCTCTTTTGTGTTGGAGAAAACTTTCTTAAAAGGAAAGGTACCATGTGTTGAATGGAGCTTTTCGAGGCATTGTTATTGTTCATATTTTCACGATTTTAATCCTATTAAGGTATTACAGCTGCGAGGGTTCTTTGATGTGCCGAGAGAACTAATATAAATCATTCTGTTTTTAATGTATTTAATCAGCTGGCGAGAGACGCTTCAAATATTTAGTTTGGAAAATGCTGGGGAAAAAGTAGAAAATGCCTGGTAGAGAAGATGGTCATAAAGGCGCGGAGACAAAGGAAAAGAGAGGAAATATATTAGAAAAGTTATTTGAAATAAGAAATATTTTTAAAATCTTGTTTGAGATGCGTTTAATATTCTTGAATGAAACGAATGATTGTCTCGCATGGAGTGTATTCTATTAATTTCTGTTTGTTCGCATTTGTAGAAAAAAGGAAAAGATGGGTACTTTTCTATTGTGCACGTTTCAGTAGGTCGCTCTTGTAATAAAAAGTTTTGTTGAATTAAGTTGAATCGCGCGTTACGAGGGGTTGCATACAAAAGTATGATAACAATGCAGAATGTTATCATCTATGGAAACAAAAATGATTATTAAAAAGACGAAATATTATTGAAAATACTGAGATATTAAACTTATCGTTGAATTAAAAATAAAATTATAAGTAAAAAACTGTTTATACAATTGAAAACAAATATCAATTTTGTGCTCATCTTTCTATTTTCTATGTTTAGTTTTATATGTACAAAAGGAATTTTGAAAAAGGAATAAAACTACCGAATTGATAAAATTTTCATCGAAATTTTTATAAATGTTTTAATTTGACAATTCAGTAAAATAAATAAATATTCTCCTAGACAAACCCTTATTTAAGTGTAATCACGTAGTCAGTAAAGTTTTTGAATCAATCTGGTTATAACGATAAATGATTCATGAAGCTTACCTTTTTCTCAAAATAATTCAAAATTGCAATCGTATAAACATGTATCATATTTAGTTAATCACAAGTTAGTGTTGTTCATATTTAATCGAATGTAGTTTAATCTGAACGTGTAATTTTACAAGAAACTCCTGAATGAAAAAACTGAAATTCAAAGTGACATTTGCTAAACCATACTGTGAGTTTAATCTTACTACACTATTTTGTTTTTAATTGCGGTTTATTTATTTGCATTCAAAAGGGTTTCGGATAATTTAACCTATGTAGGTCGAAGAGATTTAGTACCATCTTTTATCTCGATTTCATTTAAATGTTAAATTCCTTAGCATTTTTTTTATTTTATTAGCGATTTTTTAAATTGTTCTCAAATTAGAAGTATATAATATAGAGAAGAATTTTAAATCTAATATTTATTGAATCACGTATTATGTGTTTTTATTCAATTGAAATAAATTCTCTTTTGTGCTTTTTTGCATGAACAACATACAAATGTATTAACACATATTTATGCAATCTAATAATAAAGTCTACAAAAACGCGAATGTGTTATTGAAGATCGTTCAATTTCAAAACTTGGAGTTTTGTACCTTTTATAAAAGACTAAACTGATATTTCTCTAAATTGTAGAAATAGGTATCTAAAAAAAACTTTAAATGAAATGTAGATTTACTTGTAACATATATCTTAGATATTAAAAATAATGCAATCACACTGTTTTTAAATCCCAGGCACTACAAATGATAGATAATAAATTAATAAAACTAATTTATAAGAGATGTATTTCTAATAAAATTAAAAATATTTCATCAAATATTTAATCTCGTTAAATTTTCATTTACAGTTAGATGAAATTAGGAGAACACTTTTAGATTTACAAAATAATTATCTCATTTTCTGAAAGATACCTAAAAAAAGAACTCTTAAGTTATTTCATGATAAATGACACAAAAACAGAATTCATCACATGCGATCACTCCCCCTACAGATCGATTTATTTTAATAGAGCAACTTAACAATTCCTGGTATATTTTTACTTAAATTTAAAACAAAGAAAATAAGCCTTAAAAAATCTTGAGCAAAATGGCACCTAATATACTTTTCAACATTCAACTTGCAATACAGCATCCCAATCTTTTGGCAAAGAACCAAGATTTGTCGGGTGGAAAATTTATCCTGCCTTCTTTGGACTTCCAGCTTCGGCATTTGTGATCTTTCCAAATTGTATTAGTCGGATATGCCATGTCACTTAGACGTCAAATATTTGGGCATGAAATTTCAACTCGGTCTGCTTTTCTACAAACAATCCCTTGCTTTTGAAAATAAAGTATCAAATGTCTTGTTAGTGTCTAAAAATAATTTTTTTTTATTATTTAAAACAAAAAAAAGGCTTTTTTTCTCCATGAAATTGTGCGGGTGACAAAAAGTTTCTTTAAATTGGAGTACGCAGAATGGTAAATTAATTTAACGGGGATGTTTTTTGTTCCGTGGGGAGGGGGGGGGGGAAGAAGCAGTTTTGAACTCTGCTTAACTTTTTATAATTTCTTAAGACTTCTTTTAAAAACTGGCAGTTTAAATTAAGGCTTCTATAATAGAGTATTTTAAGGAAATCCAGTGAATTTTGCAAACACTTGAATGCTACAAAAATAGAGGAAAAAATGGATTTCATAAAATATCAGTAGGAAAATGATATTTTAAATGTATATTAGTATAATTAATGAAAAGTGAAAAATGTTTCAGATAGATATCTATGTTAATTTTTTTATACTTTCTTAACATTTATTTGTTGTGTCCAGATAGTTTTTCTTCCTTCAAAACCATATTAAACATTATTATTTATACTTGTCAATGCAGTATTTAGAAATAGATGCAAGAATGAGTTTAATAAATAAAAGTCCATTATTATTTGTATTAATATATATGATTTGTAAGTATTATTTCCATAGAAAAAAAACATTTTCATGTATGTGAAGTGGAACATTATCTAAATATTTATCCTTCTTTCCATGAATATTTAAACTTAAAATTTTACTTCAGGAAATATAACTCAAAGTTCGTAATACTTTCAATTTAGAATTACCGAATATTTTGAATAATCTTTTTTTTTTAACTCGAAGATAAACAATTTTCTAAAAGTAGTTAAACATGTAGTATCCCAGAAACAGTTGAAAAGTCATATATTCTGAAAGTAAATATGTATCGTGAAATTAAGCAATCCTTCAATTAATATTTTTTATAATTTTAAACAAAACGCATGAATTCCATTTTTAAGTTTATGGTCTTTTTGTATTATAGAAATTGAAAAAATCATATTACTTCCATTACTTTGATTGCAGTTAACGGGCATAAATTGTTCTATAGCTGGGCATTGCCAAACTAATACACTTATGATGCATTCTAATAGAACTTCAAGCATATTCAAAACATTTTTTATTCATGAAATTTTGAATTTTAATGGGAAGTATTAGGCTTTAAAAATCCCAATTTATAAACATTTACGACCCACGAACATAAAATTTTTAATAAGCATATATAATTTATTGGTATAGAAATTTTGGACGTAGTACCTTCTCTGCCTAAGCATTATTGTGGCTGGAAAGTTCGTTCGTGTGCCAACGAAGAATTTCAATAATAGTCAAGGAATAGGAGTGGCATTGGCAACAAGATTGGCGATGAAAATGCATGCCTTTGTAAAAGACCAGAGGCTTCATAGTTATTTGGTTAGAATACTTAAGAAAAGAGCTCGGCAAACTATGCCATGCAAGCCACACGTGGTGCAATTTCCTATGACACTCTGCACTACTCTACAAATTCATCAATTTTTGAGGGGATAGAAGTTGATAAAATTGTAATGGGTCTTATTTGACAAACATCTTCAGAATTATACACGTTTACGGAAAAACGAAAATATCTGAAAGATAACTCTCCAAAGATAAGTTTACAGCTATTTTGTAAATTATTGAATGTCATTGCTGGAGAGATTTAATTATTTGAAGGGGGGGGAGAAAAATGCATGTACTCAGTTTTCCGCTTTTAGTTCTACTTATCTAAATAAAAAAAAATCTATCCTCATATGAAAAATATTTAGAGTCCACAAAAAAACTGTTTAACAACTGAATGATCAGTATCGTGTCAAATTCGAAGTCCCAAATTTTACCCCGGATTTGTAATATGATTGTAGAGCGGTGCAAACACTAGGTTTGCATAAATTTGTTACTTATCATTTTATTTATCTATAATGGTGGAAAATACTTATATTTTATGTTGTCTGTTTTTTATTTTAATAAATGCTTTCAAAATGCATAATAAATGTACAATTTCATTTTTTAAATTTTTTTGTTGGAGAAATAGTTATATTTTATGTAATGAGATAAGAAATATTTTTAAATTATGCAAAATTAATATGTAATAACACTTTAAATCTATATTATTGACCTCTGTTCTCTAACTCTGCATACATTATCGCTGGAATCGAATTGTTTCAAAAATGGCCGATTGTGTGGCTCGCTGAATCCTATTGGTGGATTGGTTTGCCACACCACTGCTAAAAGGTTGCCGACCCCTGCTTTAGAAGCTTCTTTCCAGCATATATAAGGACTATGCAGAGAAGCAACACTGTATGTGTGGAGTCAAATATGGTACTAATGTGTTATCGCAACCTATTGGCGATATTATATGAAACGAAGCACCTGTGGTTGCCAATTCAGCGCGTACAACACATAAAAAATCGGGGTTGCCAACTTAGTGAGATATTAATAGAGTTAGCAATTGTTGCGATGATACGTAAGTACCTGAAACATTTACCATTGACAGTTTTATCTAATGGGCAATTGGCATTTCTGTGTTCAACACTTATGTGGTTCTTGAAACTGGGCGATTGAAGAGAAATTTATCGTAATTCCAGAATAAAATATATATAATTAACTCTCTTAAAAAAAGCTCTTGTCCGTTGACAGTGTTGACCTTCTTTACATTTGAAAAAAAACTATCGTGTAAATAATATAAATTGCAAAATACATGGTATTTTTAAATTACAGAAAAAAATTTTAATGATACTTTGATGATAAAAATATTTTAATAATTTTAAATGATCTTTTAATAAATGATTTTAAATGTGATATATTTAAAGCAACTAAAAATAAATAATAGAAGTCAATACATCTTGTATATTTCGGCCTTTAATGTAAATATCTTTAACCGAATTATTTTTGCCGTTTTTATATTGAATGGTCTTTGAAGATTTATTTACCGATGTCATTTTATTTTCAAAAAACTGGAGACGTTAAAATTTTGAGAGAAATAATTTCTCCCAATTTCCTTCGTTAAAGTATAAAAATATTTCTTGATTTTGTTTTTGTATAAAGCAATACTAGACAACTTTTCCTTTATTTATCTTTCAAATGGAATGGCAGAACAAAATTAATTACTTTTGATAAATTTGAACTTAAACCAAAATTTTTACCAATCAGTATTTTAGATAAAAGAAAATAAAAAAAAATCTTTAAGAAGCTGTTCAATAAAAAAAAAATAGTTCCTTACATAGTTGCAAAAAAAATCCTTATATGCTCTGAATTCATGGAAAAATTTAATTATGTTTTTAAATAAATTTAAATGAAAGCAGTGAAATCCCAGAAATAACAAATATTTTTATTAAAACTTTTGATTAAATTCTAAAAAAATTACTACGAAGAAGAAAGTAAATAATTATCGATGCACAAAATATCATTAAAACGTGTGTGTTAAATATGCATATATTTTCAAAGGTGGTTTTTATTAAAGACGAATAAATTAAATGTTAAAAAATATCCCATATTTTAAAGCAATATAAATGCTTCCTTTGTTACTCTACCACAAAAATATTTGTAGTTCTATCATTTTTGAATGCATAAACTGTGTTCCTAAATTTTAGAATTGAAATTAGTGGAATGCATAAATTTCATCCATTAATTTTGTTTTCAAACATAAAGAACACTCTTTCCCTGCTTATTTTTAATTGGAAATACTGCTACTTAAATTGTATTGATCACGTTCAATTTCGTAAATACTTTTTTTTATATAATATTTAGTTTCAGTCGAATTAGAATAGGCATTTTAAGAATATCAATACGGGTTGGCCCGGGGGCTTAGCGGTAGCGTACCTACTTCGTTAAGTGGACCGCGGTAGCCTAGTGGTCAAGAGGTATCGGACCGTGGCTGGCGTGTCATGGGTACGAGCCCTGTATCACTAAAGACCCGCCGCTTAGGGCCACGATGTACGTTAAACCTGTCGAGAGGTCAAACGTCCTCCCATTGATGTGGTATGGTAGTTTGGAGAGGGAGGTACCAGCTCAGGTGTCCTCCTCGTCACTTAACCATGTTTCAAAACTACGAGGTCCGTCGTCAAAAAAGCCCTCGTGTAGCTGAACATTGCGAGGTTAATATTCACTCACTCACGCCCACTTCGTTAGGCCAAGATTAAGGTTTGATCCCGGCTGGAGTCGATTGATTTTTTGGATGTGAAAATCGTTGGCGTGCGGGTCATATGATTATGTGGCATGTAAAAAATCCCTTGAGTATCAAGTTGGTTCTGGAACTCTCGGTAAAATTAAACCATGGCTATATTTAGCATCCAACGAGAGCTTGAATTAGTATTAATTAAATCATCGAAATTTGGTAGCGAATGCCGCCGCTAGATGGCGCCATCATGAAATGGCTCACGCCTTTGAACATTGGACGTGTCTGCAAAGGATTAGCTACCACTATGCAGCCCATTATGGAAAAAAGAATATCTTGACCAGAAAATATTTCTATAACAATAATATTGTGATAGCGGTTGGGTTCTGCTTACATCTGAACCCCCTTGTCTACCTGTAAATTCGGCTAGATGTACGGGAAAAACTGAATGATCCACAGACATGATTTTAATCTAATCAATTTATTAATTCCAAATATCCATCACACAAAACAAATCTAATTAAGGTAGATGATTAACAGTAGAACGTGGAGGTGAGATTCTATAACACGGGGATACTACTACAGACCCTCAACTGAATCTAAGACAGCTTAAATACGCTCAATTATAACTACGTCGCACACTAATAAGCTAACTTCTACTTAATCAAGCTCATAATACCTGCACTTTTTATGCATCGAATCCTACACTGGAACTTGCAGGTGATCTCTTCGGCTTGCTGAATGTCGCTGGATCCACGCTCTGTAATCTTTTTCTGGACAACTCCAAGGCCTCTAACTAATTCCACTCTCTTTCTATCTTCAACTAACAACTAACTCGCAGACTTTATGTTAACTCCTACTTGCCACCTCCAACGTGTCAACTCCAGCGTGTCAACTCACGAACTAGCGAAAACAGAATTTATATAATATACTTCATTTACATAATCACGTTTCCTTACTCAATGAAAATTGGTTGAAATAAATATTTTCCTTAAAGGAGCCATGAAGGGATTAGTAGAACCGTGTATAGATCCGTCACAATATAACTAAGCACTGATGTAGCACTAAGCGGCCCTGTATCAAAATTCCTTCTGGTCCTTTTTTAGAAATGGAAGACTTGTACTGTAGTTACATGTGTTGAGGCTCCTGTAGCTTGGGGACCCCTTATCATTGATACGGTGGTAGCTACGCCTCTGTAGCTGAGACTTTTCTACTAAGCCTGTACTAGGAGTTTTGAAAAAACTGTATTGTTTGTAAGAGTTACGATCAATTGAAGCAATTACCAATACTTTGTTCAAATTTCTCTACTCGGATATTTTTAAATATAAATAAAACATCTCGTAAATTTTATATTTCAAAATGACTAGTTTTGCCATCTGAACAGAAGTCTTAGGTATGGATAGACTAAAAATTGTTAATATTGAAGAATTTTTCGTTAAAGTAGAAAGTTTCGAAAACATGTCTTTCCTTCTTTCTTCATCTTTCGCCAAAAAAAATTGTATTTAAATAATATTTTGGTGTAATATTATTCTGAAATATTTTTTACATGTATATCCTAATTCAAGTGACACTAAAAATGTCAAAAGTATTCATTCATACGCTTTTGCAAAATCACGCTTCCGAAAGTAGTAATAATTTTAAATTTCCGTTCTTTAATATAATATTTGCAGACTCATATTTTTCCAATTTCTTTTAGAGAGTTTAATTTACTAACGCGTATCTAAATTCAATTAAATCATGCCTTTCTAAGAAGAGTACCAGTTCATTACATATTCAAATCTCGAAATTCTCATTAAATAAACTTAAATTCAGTCAAAGCGTAAATATAGAATGTCTACAAATGATGTGAATAAATGACGCAAATAATGCGCTGAATAGCAAATGAAACATGCAACAAAGCAAATGAAACATGTTTCATGCTTGTTGACTTTCTTGCAGTTTAATTTTCTCATAAGCATCTTTAAATATAATTAATACATTTTCGCAGAGAATATACGTAAGTTTTGCAAATCTTTACATTTGCACTGATTGTTGAAATATTCATTTTTTAAATTCTGCCTGGTTTTTTCATTTTTCCGAGAAAAAGCTTATTTTCTACAAATATTTGGAGGTCTTGCAAAATAATTTCTTAGTAATATGTGATATTCTCATTAAAACTCAAGTATGGGAAAGTAATTCTCAGAAAAGTGATTCGCTTTTCTGTTTTCTTCAATATGGATTTAAAATATATATATATGATTAAAGTACATCTCTGGTTACCTCTGTCATGTACTTTTATTTCTTTTAAAGGTATTTCAAAGAATATTTGAAATTCTCCTTAAACTCGAGCAAGATAGTAACGTTTTTAGGAAAGTGGTCAACCTGATTTCCTCAATAAATAGATTAAGAGCAGCTCTTATGCATTTCTGCTGATGTATGTTTCCATTCCTTGAAAAAAATAAATGTATCTCCTAGAGTAAAATGAAGAATATTTTGAAATTTCTATAGAAGTCAAAGTTTCAAACGTTTATTTCCTTTATCTTTTCTTTATTTCTTTGCATAAATAGTTTATATTTAATGAAATTCGCATTAAAAATAATTTAAAGGTAGTTTTCAACGACATGACGATAACGAAACCTCAAAAATTGTTATTCCCTCTTTGTTAAATTCTAAATTCCTTAAGGAGTGCGTATCACTCGAATTTTAGTAGCAGCGACCGCGATTTTTTTTAAATGAACTCCGTAGAATCTGAATTCTATCTTATAAACTCTACCAGTTGCCATACTTCTACAACAGGGCTATTCAACCTTTGTTCCCGCCTAGCTTACATACATATGACAGGTATTTCACTCTGACCGCTACACCAAACATCCTTCACTTGGGGTAAGAACACCATACAAGACCAAAGCAACATTGAACAAAACAAAAATGATCAAAATAAGAAAACTCTCATTTTTGGCTTTTATGTTAATACTTTATTAACCCTTCTATCAAACGCACAAAAAATATTTATTTTTAAACATTTTTTACTGAGTTACGTGGTATTTCCTATTTCATTTCATCCATAACCCAGCCTCTTGTTTATATTCTACGGTATAGTGGTTAGTAACGCTGACTGCTGTGCCGTAGGGTCTGGGTTCGATTACCGGAGAAGGTATGGATATTTGTAAATGTAGAGTGCCTTTGCGGCATGGCGTACTCTAAATAGCCACCAAACAGCAAGTCCTCTCGTGAGGTTGGTGGAAGAGGAAGACAAGTGGAGGACGTGTCTGACCACACACAAGGTGTTCTCCCTCTAAATAAGGTTGGAACCGAGTCAAATCGTATTGTCACCTGCATGGTGCTCAAATCTAAGGCTAACGACAAGCGTACTACTGGCCACTTGCTATGATTAATTTCGTGGGTCTTGATCTGTTACTGTCGATCAGGCCACATAAGTAACAGCAACGCACGCAACAAAAAAGCAAGTTGATAAAAATTTGATAGTTTCATTGATAGAATTTCTCGCTACATTTTTAATATATTCTTAAATAATTGAACCTTTTAGTACGATGAGCCATAACCGAGCCACATGCGAATCTTTAGTCGCAGGTTGAGAATCTGTTTTATACACTCATTAACTGCTTACTTATCTTATCCTGTATAAGATCATATGTATGTTACTATGAGTGTAATTTTAAAACTTTTTTAATTATATTTTACCAAGAAATAAAATATAACATTTATGTGAATAAAGAGAGCAATATATGATTAAGTGTTATAAAATTTTAAAGCAGTAATTCAGGTTACACAAAAGAAAATGAAATGAAATGCATAGCATTAAGTCCTAAGACGTAAATTAAATCATAAGCCTCTTGTTAATAACTACCATTAAAGCCGTAAAAGGACTTATAATTTCAAAAATCAAATTTGTCGAATAATATTGAAAGTATAATAAAAATATTAAATTTTTTTTTTTTAATTAAACCTTAAAAGACCTGATTTTACAAGAGTTTTAAAACCCAATAATTAGAATTTGAAATTTGTCGGAAAACTATTAATTAATAATAGAAAAGATGTTTTATTACGATTTTATTTTATTTAATAGCTCAAACTTCAGTACATTCTAAGAAACCTAACTTGACTCATCAAATAATTTAACTAATTGAAAGGTTCATAATCTTCACAAATTCATTATTATGAATTAAATTTTCAAATATCATCTATTCTATTTTTCCTTTTGAGGTCATACTAAAATCGTTTTCTTTTAAACATAAATATTTTAAGGCTTTTAGAGTTGTTTACTGAATTTTTCTGTAAAAAAAATGTCAAATGAACTGAAATAAGTTTAAATATATGCGAAATCCTTCATTTTAAAAGGATTTATTGATATTTTGGAAAAAATTTTCTCGACATGTATGTATTAAAAAATTATAGTTGATAATTCTATTTTTTTCCTAGTAGTAATTTGTAACAAATTAACAAAAGAGCGCAAAATTATTGTATAGCCTTAAGGTATCCAACTGGTTGCGACAAAGTTTTTTTTTTAAAAAAAGTGGAGTTATGGGGATTTTTTTTGCAATTTTTAGATTTGTTTAGTACATTTTAAAAAACATATACTAAAATTAAAGAGGAAGAGAAATTATTATTAATAAAATGGAAAAAATATGTAAAAATTGACAAAAAATAGCATAAACGCGGCCCATTCTGTACCAAAGGTTTATAAACAAATTTTCAATTTTTTTATTCTAATGTCTTGCTATGTTATTCATTTTTAAATGACCTTCAGGATAAGATTTTCTTTTTTTATCAAAACTAGATCACTTTATTTCAGTTATTATATGAAATTGCATAAAAAAACTGATTACATTTACTTGAGGACTGTGTAAATTTTGTAATAAAACAGTGATTGATAAATCTGAAGGTTAAAAACACTTCTACTATTATACAGAACTTACACCAAAAATTTCAGTTAATTATTTTCAAAACATTTTGTGCAATCGCTGGCCCTATTTGATTTTTTTCAAAAAATCACATTTCGAGTAAAACGCGTTTTAAAGTATGACGTTTTGCTTATTAAAGGGAATCTACTTTTATTAAAGCACGTGTAGTTGAAGTTCTAGTGAACGGAAATTGATAAATTTGGTATTTTTATTCCACTAATAAGATGGCATATAAAATAAAATGATAAAAAAAAAATTTGTTAATTTTTGGCAAAATTAACAATTTTAGGCTAGTCAAATAACTTAACATTCTAAAAAGTTTTTAAAAAAATATGTTCCATTTCTGAAATTATTTCATGTTTTTTTACAATGTGTTTACCAATTATTTCCAAAATTCCAAATGATATTGGTACATCAAAGAATTTTCTTCCACGAAATTTACCTTATCAACGTCCTGTTTTTTTTTGGGGGGGGGGGCCTTTAATACAAAATTATTTAGTATGTATAATTCATTTGTTAAAATAAATAGTCCGAATTCTTCATTTTTTTTCAAAAAGCTGCATAAAATGTTTAAAAAATTTTCTAACTCTAAGACAGTTTTCAAATAACCAGCATCCATTGTGAAATACAAGATGGCCGCAGCCGGAAAGAAACATACATATATAGATAGATAAATAAGAGGATAAAAATGTTACAGCCAGGAACAAGCAAAAAAAGGAGAATTTCACACTCTGTGACATCCATTATAAATAGAGACACTTTTCCCACTTTTTGTGGGAAAAGTTTCGGGATTTTTTAATATTATTATTATTGATATTTCTTCTTCAATGTTGGCTGCTATAACAAATATCCAACTGACACTGTAGGTTACAATACATTTTTCAAACAGCACAAAACTAGAGAAGTAGATGAAAGTAAAAAAAAATCTGGAAAAAAAACCAAAAGTGTGATACAGTCGTGGAGGAAATAAACAGGAGGTATAAGAAAATAATTCTCAGAAAATCGGGAAGAAAAATGTGAAATGGGTATAAGAATTTTTTTTAAAGGAATGCGGTTTTTCTTGCAGATATCTGCAGACAATTTTGTTAGTGTAGGAAATATTTTTTATCCAAAAAGTGAATTATTTTGTATTTTTAAAATCCCATTTATTACCTTGTGCTTTTGAGATTCATTTATTTTTATTTTAAATATACTCTACAAAAATTCTAACATTATAAATTTATTCAACGTACTAATTTTAATCCTGTTATCTCTTATCAAAAGAACTTGTGGGCAAAAAGTTATTTTCGAAGAATCG
Source organism: Trichonephila clavata (assembly GCA_019973975.1). Lineage (NCBI taxonomy): Eukaryota > Metazoa > Arthropoda > Arachnida > Araneae > Nephilidae > Trichonephila > Trichonephila clavata. Next base: position 409,795 of record BMAO01016695.1, read on the forward strand.
TATTTTTTTTCTTCAGAGTTATTGATATTCATTATTCGTTTGAGTTGAAGTTTTAAAAATAAGTAATCAATATAAATATAAAGAAACGTTTGTTTGATTCAATTTTTACTTCCAATCATATTAAATTTATTTAGTTCGTATTTTTTAGCTGAAAATTTGAGTTTTCAACTTAAAGCTATCTTTCTTAATTGATTTTCTCTATACATTTATAATATTTCCCTAACAATAAGGTGTATTATATTACTAATTACAAAGTGTTGCGTTTACAATTTGAGACACATACAAATCATGGCTCAAAACAAAATATCTTTTTCAAATTTAAAAGTGTCCTGTAAGGCGTACAAGAAATTCATTTTCAACAAAAATCTATATACATGTAGGAGAAAAACGACTCAAATTCACTCACTCATCACGAGATATCTGAAAATATTATATTAAGATTGAGACTTGAAATTTGGCATGCGTGTTCCTTTTGTTGTGTAGATATCCGTTAAGATCGAGTTATGTGAAAATGAACTTCTCAGAAAGGTTGCTGATAAGTTTTAGAGAAAGAAGATTCTCTTTTTGAACCATTAGATCAACAGATATTAAATATGGCAAGTATGTTTCTTTTGAAAAGGAGAAATCTTCGAAGAATAAGGTTCTGCGAGGATTTCCTCATTGGAAATTGTATCTAAATAACTGCACATACTTTTCATGATAATCCTCTTTTCGTTTGATCTGGGAACGGGTGCTGTGTTATTCATTTCATTTTTGACGTCGGAATCTGCATGAACGATATTTTTTTAACTTCGAACAAACTCCAAACTATCTTTGCCATAATTGAGTCTAAACACACATCATCATCGTCTACTGCAATGAGTTATTTTAAAAATACAGTAAGGACAGTCCAATAATACATGAATTTCTCAAACATTTTATTAAGTGCCGGCTCGGTTTTAATATCCTATTTCTCTAAAAAAAAATATATCTTTTCGTGTTAAGTGATTTTGGTTTCGCGTTAAGGGAAATGCATGAAAATATATATTGCAGCTTTCGGGATCGTTGTATTATTTCGTGTTAACCGATATTTCATTTTAAGCGTTTTCACGTTAAACGTATTCCCTGTATTTGTTTCGAATCTAGTAGGATATAAACTTCCAACACTGTCATAAAGTTTCAGGACAAGTTGACTAATACTATGCATAATACTCGAGTCATCATCAATCACGGTAACTATAGCAACCAAAAATACCCTAAAGCAGTGGAAAAAGAAATATAATAGAGATTTACTATTAATCATTCAGCCCAACTGGTTACAATGTAACTAAATTCAAAAATTCTTCTAATAAATCAATAATACATTTAACAAATTCATTATCTTAGTTTATATTTCTGAACTGGACACATGCCATATATATCAACCTCACTTTTATTCTCATATACATTTGCGTAACTGTATATTTTATGTACAGCAACAGTTCGTTAGTTATATATCACGTCAGTTTCATGGTTATCCAATTAAACTCTAAGCCATTTTTAAGCCGCCATTTAATTACTGTTTACAAAAACATACATTTTAAGTTAATAAATAAATCTTCTGCAAAATTAAATCAGTAATTGTTTTGGTGTTGGAAATATTTTAGTACCAAAACTACCTTTTTCAAAAACTATTATTTCAAATGAATCGGTCGAAGTAGCACGATTCATAATCATGAACTCGTAGCCAAAGTAATCAAGTCATTCGTTTGAAAAAAAGTGCCACTAAAGACTTGCCGTGTAGAGGAAGGGGCTGATGCATTTTAAATTTCTCGAGGCTAAAGTCTACACGTTGGAGTGGTGTGGAATCTTTGAGAGGGTGGGGCCAGCTAATGTCTCATTCTCTCTACTTGAGCATGGTTCAGAACGGCGTGTTCTCTCGACAATAGCTTCTGTGGAACTTTAAAATGCGACTTTAAATCAAATCAATTCAAATAAAAAGTTGTTTTTGCTTTTTAATTCAAAGTCTATTTTATGTTCATCCTCTACTACCTGAAATGACTAGAATTGATTTCTATAAAACAACATATATAGGGAATATAAACTTAAATTATTAGTTTGTATAAAATAAAATATAGAGAAAGTAAACTGTACTATCATTTGTGGCAGTATAAGTGAGCCAGTAATAACCTCTGGACAGGGGTGGTCACTTCCGTCTAGTGGTAATGTTGTTGGGCTACGGATCAAGAGGTACCGAGTTCAAATCTAGCACATTGGTGAGCTTGGCTTAAAAGAAAAACACAAACCTTCTGATGTATCATGGAGCCATCTACCCGCAAGAATAGCAAGCAAAGTCGTCAGTCTCATTTTACGCAATAGTAACAACTCCCACGCTCACCATAACAGCAAATATCTCGTTCATTCGCCTATCCACCGACTCCCTGTTGGGGGAGTACAGTGGCGATGTCTAAGTAAGCCAGTAACAGACTCCGGACAGGAGAGATCACTTTTTTCTAGAGGTATGTTACATGCTTATGAATCCATAGGTCACAGGTTCTAATCCAGCACATCCTTATAATATCAGATCACTTTGCACAGGCTTAACTACTCAGATTCAATTCATTTGTAGAAATCAGTTTCTATTCCGTATGTACTGATAGATTTTACATTATTTTTCGATAAAAATCAGATCAAAACAGATTTTAGACTTAAATGAATTTATCTGTTACCTTAAAAAAATATTGAAATGAACTGATCCTACATCTTAATATCTATAAATTATTTTTATCTCTAATCCCCCCCCCCCAAAAAAAAACAATATTTCCAAAGAATATTCTACATTAGGGGTCTTCAACTTTTCACGTTCGTGAACCAAATAAATAAATTTAAATTGATCCACGGGCCACACGACTGTCAAAAAAATTATCGTATTCATAACACAAGTATTATAAAAAACTTCTTGTATAACACAAGTATTATAAAAAAAATTTTTAGCCACTTCCTACCTAGGTCAACTAAGAAAAATTGTATATTAGTTTTTATTGCTAAATTTTTCAATTAATACAAATATATATATGACAGAATCACAATATTAAGTGGCAATTTTTATTAATTGTCATTAAAGTACTGTATTGTCATGCAAAACAATCGTGTGTATAGAATCTCAGTTCAACTGAATACTTTAAAACGTGAGGAAAAAAAATCTTTTAAAGTCTTGGCCCAAGTCGCTAAAAACGAAGCCAACGTGGCTGTATCTGTAATTCATTAAATAATTAGTTTCAGTCAATTTTAATTAACTGTAATTAAACTATCGTATTGTCACCCAAAACAATAGTGTATAGAAAATTTAAGCTCAAATGAGTGCTTTAAAATGAGAGAAAAAAATGCCTGTTGTAGTTTTGACACAAGTCGCCAAAAATTGTGCCAATGTTGCTGTATTTGTAATTCTTTGAACAATTAGTTTTAATCAACTATTTTTTATTAATTTTAACTAAACTACCGTATTGCCATCCAAAATAAGCGTGTACATAAAATTTCAGCTCAATTGAGCGCTTTAAAATGTTCAAATTTTCAATCGTTAATTAAGTACAAGACGTATATAGGGAGATAGAGAACTAATAATAGAGGTTTGTTTCATAAGACTACAATTGATTCTAAGGGAAGAGATGGTGTTTATTTGTGTGTGTATAGTATCCAAGTATATATATAATCTTTAAAAAAATGTAAGTCGAAATAAATATTCAACAAAATTGTTAAAAATAAGAGTTCACCTTTTTCCCGAAAATTTCTGAGATTGTATGCGTAGCCAGATTTTTTTTATATTTAAAAACATTTAAAGTACATTGACATTTTTAAGAAATTTGGCATTTTCAGAAACTTTTAATCTTAAATAAATACCAAACATATCAGTGAAATGTTTTGAGCAACAAGAATAACAGAAAAAAACGGTGTTTTTTACAACAAAAAGCAGATAGGACAATTTTTTTTTCAATTTGCCACAAATTCAAATGAGGGGCCACTTTAAAATCCCTTCAGTGGGCCATTCGGGGCCCACGGATTGAAAAGATCCCTATTCTACATTAAGAAGAAAAAAACTTAAACCTTTTTTTCATATAATCCCCCTCGTAGTCCCCAGTTTTATTCTCCAATAAACCGATTCCATCACTCAGTTTTAAAAGGTTTTCGGATCGAACATCTTATCTCCCGTTATTTTTTCCCCACAGACACAACTAAGAACAAGAATCGGGAAAGAATAAGACAGAAAAGAGTAGGGAGCTAGATTACAAGTTCTGGGGGAGATATCGCTCGTCTCGTTCGCGTGTCCTTTGACGGATGTTTCTGTCTTCACTACTTATCAGAAAAATTCGTAAGCCACAGTTTGTCTTTGAGTAGAAGAGGGTTATCCGTCTCCGGGTTCACTCTCCATCAAAGGCAGCTAACTTTATCTACGTTTCGTCGGTACAGGACAGAGCACAATTCAATCACTGGGTTGTGATAGAGATGCTCCTACTACCCCTTCTTTGTCTTTATCGTTTGGTGGAATGGAGGGGGTCACTTTCTCTCTTGACCGTTCTGCCGTAGAAGAGCCCCTTGACCATATCAAGAAAGCTTTTTATTTCGTTGAGATAGCAGGATGATTTATGGGACGAAAGAGGTTGAGTGTGTGGGAGGAGATAGAAGAAAAAATGTTTTGTTAATTTATTTGGAGGACACCTGCTTTATTCAGAAGATAACGGGTAGAAAAATAGTTTAGTGGAATAAGAATAGTTTAATGACAACGTATTTTGAAGACTTTTTATTTTTTTTTTCTAATTTGCTGCAAAGCGAAACCTCTCAATTTGACTTTTATTATATTGGATTTTCATTAATGTTCGAAATAAAAACTGATTATGCAAAATAATATTGCGTTTGCAAGTCAGTAAATAAAAAAATAAATATCATTTAACAGGACACAAATGAATGGCTATTAAATATTAAAGCTTATTTATCTTACAATTAATTTTAAATTCCATTTAAATGTTTTGCTACTTTAAAAAATGCTATCATTTTTAATTCTATGATGCTATATTTATCCAATTGTATTTTTTCCTTTTTTTCCCCACAGTTACCTGAAAAGAAATAGTTTACTGATCCAATAAAAAATTACGAAACTATTTATAAATAAAATTAAAATTGTACTTATGTGTGACAATCTGAATTATAATATCCAAAAGAAACTAGATTTTACTACTTTTATATATTTGAAATAGATTATAAATTTTTATTTAAAATAGTTAAAAGATAAGTGATTCATTATTTTTTTTTGTAAATACATCAAGTGCGTGTGGGAAAGTGGGTGTGCGTACGAGAGTAAGAGAGTGCGAGAGAGAGTGGGAAAGTGTGTGTGTGATAGAGTGTGTGTAGATGTGTGTAGTGTGTGTGTGATGTGTGTGATGTGTGTAAGTGTGTGTGTAGATGTGTGTGTGTGTGTGATGTGTGTGTGTTGTGTGTGTGTAGATGTGTGGTGTGTGTGAGAGTGGTGTGGTGGGGGGGGGGGGTGTGTGTGATAGAGTGTGTGTGTGTGTGTGGTGTGAGGTGTGTGTGGTGTGTAAGAGAAATTTCATTTAAATTGACTTTAAAAATTTCTAGTTAATGAATATATGTAAATTTATACCAGCTTCTAAATTATTTTTTGATACAAAACTAATTCTTCAGTATTCATTCCCAATAATCTTTATGCCAATTTAGATTAAATTTTTCACAATTCAGAAAAATTCTCGACTAATTTGAAATCTGAAATAAGATAACAAAAAATTTTAGGTTTGTTGAAACCGAATAAATCTATTTTAGGGAACAGTATTTGTTAACAAAAGAATCTGCGTAACGTAATACCATTCGATTCTAATTTATCTTGAAATCCAAGCAAGAACAAACAAAGAGAACAACTTCCAAAACTTCCAAAATCATCCCAGAGATTATTTTTATTTCCTATACGATTTATCAAAACTGTCTTTGCGTACAATATTATCGATCATGTAACAAAAATGTGAGATCTTCAAATGTTCGTGTCTTGCAGCGTAAGATAAAGCAACTTCTTTAATCGAACGGAACGTGAAATATTACTTAGTCTAGTCATCTAAATGTCTGTGACTTTCATTTCTCTTTATTTTTCATAGACTTGTGAGATTTGTAAAGCAATTCAGAGGGAAAATTTCTGAGTATTTTTTGTAAGAAGAAGCACAAATCAAAAGATTGTCCAGAAGGAAAAACTATACCGGCGTTCTTTTTTCTTTTTGTATAACAATTCTGTAAGCGGCAGTTATAAATGACAGAAAAATGTATTATCGTCACTTAATGAGCTAGACGGGATTTTTACAATATTCCTTTTTGTGATAAAACTTTTTTTTAATCTATCATATAAGTATTTCAAACTTAAGCTTCAGCGTAACTTTCTTAAATCAAATTTGAAACGCAATTTGAACTCTCTGAAATATTTGCTTTTCACTTATCATCTAGAAAGCAAATATTTGCGCATTTCAAACATTTTGATGGGAAAAGTACCTGGAATTCTAGCTGCAAGGCACTAAGGTTACATTTTTGACAAGACATGAATGTTTGTGTTGTAATATGTGGGAAGTCCTTGCACTACTTGAAATCCATCACAGATATAAATCCTTAAGGTATCCGAACACGTTCAGAGTACTTTTTAACAAAATAGCATACTAAAACATTATAAATGCTCTTTTAGGGCTCGATACCAATAAATATTACTATATATGACTATAAAAATTTTAAATGAATTACCTGAATTTTACAAAAATCACAATTATAAGTGAAATTTTAGCAATATTTTTGAAAAACTTCAAAGCAGTTAGAGAAAAAAGTAATAAACATATATTAGTAAAAGTACTACTAAAACAGATTAGATGCATTTGTCTAGGAAATGTACTAAAATTTTAATTTTTTATAAAAATTTGAAAATTTTAGAGCTGATTGAGTAACTATTATAAGAAATGTTACACATTTTATGAGACCATCATTTAAATAACAAGCCATAACTCAAAAAGTATCCATACAATAAGAAATATTTTAGTACATTCTCTAGAAATAACATAAATATATCAGGCTTAAAAAGTTTTATAGAAATACATTCGTAATATTTTGAGTTATCAGACTCGCCATGATAGATTTTGAACAATTTAAATGCCCACTTCTGGTAGATCAAAAACCCACTTCCGGTTTTTCTTATTTTATAAAATTGATTGTAACGTGGCCTCTAGGTAGCGTAGAAACAAAACAAAGTATGTTTCGTAAAGTCAATAGATAGCTCTATTCTATAAAATAAAAAACAAAAATATCTATCTTGACTGAATTGGGTCATTTTCAACGTGTTCGGATACCTTAAAACGCCACTGTCTTCAGTGTTCAAAAAATACATCAATCTGACGTTCTAGTTTGAAGGAAAGAAACATATTTTTTGGAACTGCTCGCGCTTTAAGAGTTTATACTACTAGCTAAAATTATGATTTTTCAACAAAAATTCTATTAAGAAATCATAAATGCTAGCAGTGAATCTTAAAATGTATAAGGTGTGTAATCTATTGTATTCGTTTTAAAGCCATATATTCACTGTCTAATGGTATTAGTAACAAGTACTTGATTTGTTACAATGTTACCAAATTTCAAAGGTTTCTTATTTTATTTTAAATACGCTCTATTTACTCTGTCTTTTATCTTTCTCAAAGAGATTTTAGTGCATAGATGCCCATCTTAAGAGAAATTTTGATTTTTAGAACCAATAAACTCCGATATTAAATTTTTCAATCGGTCTTCGTTTTCTTATTGTTTAGTCCGTTAAAACTATTCTAAATGAAAAGAAAGGAAAGCAGGTTGACGAAAGATCCAGTGAATAAGCAATGTGCTGTGAAATTTCGTATTTTAATGCCTATAATTTCGCAATTGCTTGGTACGACGTTTGCGGCTGAGCGATGGTGGCCGCGGTAGCCAAGGGGTTAAGGTCTCGGCTGGCGTGTCATGAGTTCGAGCCCAATTCCACTGAAGATCCGCCGTGTAGGGGAGCGATGCACGTTAAATCTGTCGAGAGCTCAAACGTCCTCCCATTGGTGAGGTGTAGTAGTTAGGAGAGGGGGAGGTGCCAGCTCAGGTGTCGTCCACGTCACCTGACCATGGTCCGTCGCCAAAGCCCTCGTGTAGCTGAACAGTGCAAAGTTAATATTCACTCACTCACGCGGCTGAGCGATGATGCGTGGAGAAGTATTGGGTCATGCCGATTAACAAGTGATGGACGTATAATTTTCAATTTTTCATCAAAGTACTGGCAGTAAAATAGAAACATTTGGATTTGTTTTCACCAATGCTTTAAGAGCATCGTTTTTCGCACATGTTTTACGTATTCTATGCTGGAGTTTGCAGGAGAATATCAGCAAACTGAAGTTTTTCATACCAAAGCTATACTTTTCAGTCGTAAACGGTATTCTCTCCAAATGTCTGGTTTATATTACGTGAAGCTTTCGCAGAATTTTCCCCACATTTATACTCGTATAAAAATTGCCGGTACATAGTTTGAATTCATATTGTAATGTTTCTCCGCCTCGCAGAAGATGGATTGACTTTTCTATGAAGATAACACTACGCCGTTCGTATCCACACGTGCACCCCTAAAATATTGCAGGATCCCTTCATATCACATCACTCTAACAAACAAAGCCTGAAAACATCTGCATCCCACCTGGAAGCAGAACCTCGAATGGAATTCGAATTGTAAGAAAGAGCCACCCCACCCAAAGAGACAGACCGATTGTAACGCCCCAATATTTTACAATAAAGTATTCTGTAGTATTAAAACACTCAATAGTTTGAATAACTTGTATCTAACTGTAAATATTGTTATTAATAGCTGTAGATGTAATAAATCAATAATTTAATTCCTCACTCTACTCATCCAGTTTCCCAACACGCCACAATATTCTTATGAAATTGAAGACAATTAACAAAATGGAACACATTTGAGAAAATATTTGTTGAAATCTGAATGTAGCAATGCACTGTTCGAATCCAAAATGCCAATTTTTTTTTCTAATGTTTCTGCGTACTAGTATTTTTTACCTTTGAAGACCTAGTTCATTCCCCAGGAGCTGGTATCACTTTTTAGTGCGGCACCGTATAGACAACATCAATTGCCGCAAGTAATTTTGACGCCCAATGTCCTCCCCAGAGGGAGGCACCTTAGCTCTGATGATGCGACATTGAATTTAGGAATTTAATTTTACCGAGAGCACCCAAGCCAAACGAGCACTTCAAGGGATTTTTTACATACCGCATAATCGTATGACATGACCGCTGTCGATTTTCTGCATCATGATAATCCACCGACTTGGGCCGGGGTCGAACCCGCAACCTTGAGCGCAGAAGGCCAGTGACAAACCAACTACGCCACCCAGTCGGCGTTATGCCAAAAATAAAAACATAACGTAAACCGGGAGACAAACGCTTACATGCAAAGAAAATCTGACGTATCGTATGCACCAACCTAATTTATCCACTGCAAAAACGTAGTACACAATTTGGCATACAATATTTTCAAAAATTCTAAGAAATTAAATAGGATATCTACTTTTCTCGGCTAAAAAAAATTACTTATTTTAGACCTTCCTTGCTTTAAAAACTTGATCGGCCTGTCTGAAGAAAGAGTGTAAGCATTTTCATAGTCTCTTTATGTATGTTGGAATGGCGGCTTCCAACAATTCCAAAGTGGGTCTCCAAAGAACTCTTGCCCTCGTTTCTAACGGTGTGTTTAAAGAAAAGTTATCGCTCGACAAACGCGAAATTATGCCTACTCCCCCGAGGAAGCGATTCAATTTCTTTCCAAGTGTAGTGAAAACAGAAAAAAAAGGAGTCGTGAAGGAGGTCAGGAATGGCCAGTCAGCAGTCGGAATCGTTACAGACTCGATCGTATATCCTTTATGCCCTCTCCGAAACACTGAAACTGCCCTAGAGGTCTTTCAGAGGAAGAATAGTATAAGTAACATTTGGGAAATGTTTTAAAATTGTAGAATAGCCTCGAGGGAAAAAATATATGTTAAGCTTCGATTTGTGAAATGTAGGATAAAATGTATTTCTATAACTGATCTTATTGAATTTGATTTGATTAGAAAATAGATAAAAATTAAGTGCCCCTAGCATGGTTAAAAACTTAATGCATATTATTTATTATTTAAATTGTTTTAAGTACTTTGGTAGATAGAATATTTAGGAACTATATAGAAAAATGGCATATATGTTTGTATAATTACCAGAAACACAAATGTTTCAACAACTTACAATTCTAAGCGATTCTCTGTAATAATATTACAATTATACTTATTCAAATTGCAATACACAATGAGATTTCTTTTTTAGTAATACGCGTATTACTATATTCCAAATAGTCGTAGTTTATTTCATGATTTCTATCTGCAATAATATGTAGATTAACTTACATTTCCAGAAATATATGCATAAGAAAATTTTTTAAAATTCTGTGTTCTTAATAATAGATGGATAATACTTACGCCGTAATAATTTTACAAGCAATGTTTTGCTTATGTGTGTAAAATATTTGATTGCTTACTTTTTATAATTAAAATTCATAGAAAAGGGAGGAAATCGAAATAATCACGAGCAAAAATGAGGATCGCCTGAGAAATTCCCTTTGAAATATATTTGTTGCATCAGTAATATTTGTTATTTTTGAAACTTTAATGATAATATTTTTGATTGTTTATTTATCTGTTGTTTATTCTTCTACATAAATAACTGATATAATCAAATGGCCATGTTCCCCGACCTCGCCACTAGCATTATCGAGTTGAGGGTTGAATTCCAGATGCCACTAAAAACCTGCCATTTAGAGTGACCGAAACATTAAATCTGCAGAGGCTGAAAGTCATCACGTTGGTGGGGTTTGAAAACTTTAAGAATGAGACAGCAGCTCAGATGTCGTCTTCATCATTTGATAGAGGTTTAAAATTGCAAAGTTAGTCGCAAATACCCCACTTGTTGATTTGAGGCGTGATGTAAATAAAAGTATTCTTAATTTTATTCTGCCATAACTTACAAGGTCGGGTTTTTGTTCAAACCGATGGTTGCTTGATTGTGTCAATTTGTTTTGTTGTATAAATTATTATATTGCTGCGAGATCGGGGTTTGAAGATTTTCTGCTATCAGTCTCAAAGAACAAGACAATTCTTAAGGACCGATGAAAATTTATTATAATAAAACAATCGTTAGAAATACAGGATACAGTAGCAAAATTCACAAGCTTTCATACCACCTACGGCACTCAGACACAACTATCAGAATCTAAAATACAAGTATATTAAAGATTATTCACAAGCATACTCACGCTCTTCCTATTCAAAAGTCGAAGTAATGACTAATCACTGGTCCCGATTTTCAACGGTCAAAATAATACTAACTCAGTTTCGGTGAGCTACTCCCTATTTATAGTCTGTATGGATTTTTCTCGAAAAGTCCGCAAAACATATAAAACATGATAGATCGTGATATTAGTAGATTTCTCCAGAAATTTTCAGAAGCATCCATAGGGTCACCAAGTTGACAATATTGTCACCAAAATGGTTGCCAACTCGCCAAAAAGGATGCCAACTTGAATCTATAGCCAACATTTCGCCAAATTTTCATTGAATCGCATTTGTAATGGAAGGAACAGCGTTGCTTGCGAATATTACAATTTTAGTATAAAATAAATACAATAGAGACTAATATTGACGTATTACACATCCAGATATAAATTATTTACACTATTTAAAACATTCCTTACACAAAATTCGTGACAATATATATATGTATACAACATAAAAATTTCTTAATTTATTAACCTACAAAAATATTTCTAATTGGTTTCTGTAAAACGAAGCACAGTTTTTTCTGCTTTCAAGGCATTAAAGGATGTATAAAGTTTTAAACAAAAGCGCTGAAAAAATTATTCAGAAATCCTAATAACATGAGCATGCATTTCAATTCAGAAAAGTTTACGCAAGTAATATTGAAAAAATATTTGAATTATTGCGAGACCACAAAATTTTTCATTCACGGTTTTAAACTACTTCAGTACCTCCGCCGCTTTAAGCTCTATATTTAGCCAAAAATATGGTCGTGTTCGTAAAAAAGGTTTAAGGTTTCCTTCTGAAATGTTGCAACGCAAGTAATGCTACATCAACTAGCAAATCCGCTGAAATTTCGAAACTACATGCGGCTAGTCTTTCGAAATAATACATTCCATAAGCGTGGGTTATGGAAGCATTCCAACTTTCGCTTATATTAAAGTTGAAAATACAAAAATATTTTTAAAGTTTTATTCTTAAACAAAGGAAAACAGGTGTAGGATGAAAGAAACTTTGATATTAAACATTTTTTAAAAAGATGCAAGCTGTATCAATTTATACTACCTTATTCCATATATAAATGCGAAAAGCGACTCACTCGCTCACCACGATATATCTCCAGGACCTATTAAACGAACAGATTTGAAATTTAGTAAGCATGTTCCTTTCGTAGAGTAAAGATCCACTAAAAACGGATATTGCGAAATTTGATGTCAAACTGGATTGCGAGGGGTTAAAGGGTGTCAGAGATAAATACCCCCTTTTTGTAACTATTGGACCTACAAACTTGAAACTCCCAGGGCATGTTCTTTTCAAGTAGTAGAAATCCACCAAAAAGTTTTTTTGAAAATCGACCCTCAAGGTGAGGGATTGCGAGGGGTTAATTCCTGTTTATGAATTACTAAACCCACATATTTGAAATTTGGTAAGCATGTTTCTATTGTTGAATAGAGATCCGCTAAGAATGGATTTTACGGCAAACGACTCCTTTTGGGAGGAACGGGGAGTAAATGAGAAACGTATAGATAAAAAAATATTCCCCATTTTCTATTTGACACACACGTATTCCTACAGTAACGAAATTTGGTATGCAAGTTTCTTTCATTGAATTGAAATTCACGAAGAAAGGGTATTACGGAAATCAACTTTCAAAGAGGTGCGGGGCTTATAGATAAAATTCCCGATTTTGAACTATTAGATTTGATATTTAGCAAGCATTTTTATTTTGTAGAGTAGAAATCCGTTAAGAGTGGGTTTTGCGGAAATCCACTTTAGGGAGGGGATTACGGGAGAATTTATAGATAATTCTACTTCAATTTTAGAAATTCAAATCCTGTCTTTTTTATTAAATTAAGGGGTGAAAACAGTAAGAATGTTTTTCAATACAATCAAACGTTTAATTCTAGGGCTCGGATGTCAATAATTTATATATATATATAAACAGAATATAATCATACAACATCATTAAAAACTTGGCAAAGAGGGTAGGTATAACTACGCTTGAATGGGGTATAACTACGGTATACTTATAGTGATTTGTAAATCGCCTTAACAAGAATTTTATAAAATCGATATTTTTATTTTTAAATTTTAATAACTTCATTGTTTTTTCATCAAACAGGCACTGTTAAAATCAAATTACTTTATTTGAACTAAACGGAACGCCCACTATATCGTCTTCGCCCAACATGCACCACTTTGTCCACGAATTGCCACCAACCCCGATCGCAGCATCGAAAGGAAACCCTAAAAAACATTTTGCTTCCCCAGTTCTGAATCCAAACGGTCTATCGATAGAAGAAGAAAAAACAAAAAAAGAAAAAGATTCGAAAGTCTTAGAGAAAAATCCAGAAAACGCGACGGCGAAATGTCTGAGTTGGAGATCGTAAACTTCATGAATCCTTTCGAACTTCTTGATGGACAACGTAATACACCAGAGAAGGCACATTAAAGAGACTATGGCCGCCGTCTCTCTCAAGGTGGCCTTCTTTCTTTCTCACTTCTCCCGCTGTATCTACTGTATATATCTATATAGATCCAATTTATACGGGAAGTGTGCTGGACTCCAGAGAGAAAATAACGGCTCTGACCTCGTTTTCAGTATGAGAAGCAATTACTAAGGGGCATAGAGTTGCAAGCCAGTTGAAAGCTTGTTGTTTCCAGTTAGAGGAGCACCCCAGTGCTGTAGGATAAGTCGTCTGCTAGATGTTATCTATACCCCTTTTCTGGAATTGTCTTTGATGGAATGGGATGTTCCTGATGCAATACTTGAACTCCAAAATCGTTTGGTGGAATAATGGGAAGCATTCGCACGTTTTGGGGTTTTCTCTTTGATAGGCGGAATCGAAAGCTTTCGTATATCCTTCAACGAAGCTTTTTACAGGAGTCCCCCAATTTTTTATTTGGGATAGAAAATACTTTTTTTATGGCAGGATATCGTCTGATCCTTCGACAGTAGAACGTTTGCTCTGCACGTCTCTCTGAGAGAAAACTCTTTTCATTTTTAGAGAGTTTTACACTTTTTTTCATTCAACACTATAAGTGTACGAGATTTTTTATTCTTCGTTAGATATAGATAAATGATCCATGAAACTTAATAGTTTTTAAATAAAATAATGCAAATTTAAAAAAAGAATAGGATAAATCCCGTGTTTCTTTTGGTTTGAATTATTAGCATTAAAATAATAAACTCTAACGTTTAAGTTAGTTGCTTAGTCATGTTGATTTAAGGGAATAGTTGTTAAAATAAGTTCAACTGAATTATATGCCTTAACTATGGTCGGTCCTTGTTATTGCAGGGTTGAAGTAGTCGTTTGGTCACGGCCACAAACTCATGATCGGTGGTCAAGTTGTGGAATCAAATCCTGGTTCCACAAAGATCCAACCAAAAAAGAAGGGTTTTTTAATGGGGCGGCTGCGCATTGGTATTTTTAACCTTTACAGACTTAGTACATTCCCCAGGAGCTGGTATCACTTTTTAGCGCGGCACCACATAGACGATACCGATTGCCGCAACTAATTTTGAAGCCCAGTTTCCTCACCAGAGGGAAGCACCTGAGCTCTGACGATGCGAACCTGTAGAGGAGTTGATATGCATTAAATATTTCAAGGCTCAGTCTCCACGATGGGGCTTGGAATAGAATTTAGGAGAGTGTCGAGTAATGAGGCTCAAAATTACGCGGTCCGTCAGCTTAGTGCAAGGTTCATAAGTAGTCAAATGTGATTGTTAAAGAGTTTGAGTGCAAGATTTTTTTTTAATCGTTTCAAAACAGTAATAGCAAGGACTACGCCAAGATTGACTCTACGATTGCCAAAGCATAAGTTAATTTTACGTTTCTTCGAACATTTAATTCCTTTTCACACAAAGTATTGATTTTGTTTTGCTTACTACTTTCGTTTTTAAAGACTACCCAAAACAAATTCGATTTTGAATTTTCAAATGTTTTTGCATTTTTATCAAATGGGAGGTTTAAGACTAAGACCATTGATTTGATTGCAATGCAATCGTTTGTTTAAAATACAACAAGTTCTTAAAGTTATTTCCTTATTTAGTTTTGAATAATTATGGGCAGAGTAGTTCTTTAGGCACTGGCCTTGTACACCCAAGTTTTCTGGATCAATCCTGGGCCCAAGTCGGTGAATTTTCTTGCAGATAATCGACAGCGTCCGTGACGTTTCATATGTGGTATGTTAAAGTTCCTTAAAGTGCCTGTTTCACTAGTGTACCCTCGGCAATATTGAACCCTTAGTTCAATTTCGCATCGTCAGAACTTGGTGGCATCCCTCTGGGGAGGAGACTGGATGACAAAATTGCATTGTGGCAAATGGTATCTATCTATATGGTGTCATACTAAAAAGTAATACTAGCTCCCTGGCAATGTACCGAGTCCTCAATCATAAACCAATCCGCAGCCCCATTAGAAAAAGCTTTGAAAAAAAGGTCAAGCAGAAAGGAATTCTACACAAGGCAATAAAATTCTGTTCATCAAGTGAAAATATGTATATTAATCCCCAAAAAATCAACCTTCTTTCCAAAATATACTAACAGATTGTGAATAAAATTATTCACAAATATGCTTAATGTTTCGAAATATATCTATTTTTTTTTAAATTTTCTTTATCAAGATTTGCGCGCCATATTAACACCTCTATCTTACCTAATTATTAGCCTTCGTTTTATCGCCAAAGCATAATACTCGCCAACTGCCACGCCACCCAGCCAAACAGATCCATTCTATCAATCCACCATCGCATCCGTAACCAGGGGCAATCTTTCGTCTGTACTTACAAAGATATTTGACCGGTCGCGAAAGTCCAATTAAAACTCACTCCGGTGCTAAAATCGAGTTTTGCAGGTAAACGTAGTTTTATGGACGGAATAGAATCGTCTGTGTTTTAAAAGTTAAGCCGGGGCGAAGTATTTGTAACGACATTACTTGCCTTCCATCGATCGCCACCCTTGCATTCAGCCCCCCTGCACTTGAAGAATTTTTATGTGAGAGCTAGGAAAAGAGGGAAGAACGCCCTAAGCTGTTTTCCATTTGTATTAAAACCTGGGGAAGGATCTACGAAATCGTTAAGTTTCGCAAAGACGGTTTTAATGATGTTGATATTAGCTAATTTGAGTTCCTGCTGTTAAAGCGGACGAAGGAAGACGTTTTTAATAGCTAATTTCAATTGTTTTGTTGATTCCTATCCAAAGTTGGAAAGAATGATGCTTTTTTCCCTCTTTCTTCCATTTCAACTCTTGGGGAAATTCCAAGAGAGAAAAAGTTCTGCGCTGGTGGCAAACGGATTTCAACGCCAAAGGCGACGATTTGGTGAAAAAGAATTGAGAAAATCTTCAAACATTAGTTAGACTTTGGGCAAACTTAAAACAGTATTTGTTTAGGCTAAGTGTTTGAAATAGGGGAATGTGCAGGGAATTGTAGAAACATTTTAATGTGAGTTACTGGCATTTACTTTACGCAGTCGCCGAAAACGGCGATATTTTTTCAGTTTTTTTGCAATTACGTCAACACTACTTCAAAAGTACTAATAAACCATTTCACTTAAAGAAAAAAAATTGTCCGTAAAATATAATATTCTTATTCAAACTAGAAAGCCACGAAATAATCAGGAAATGCTATTCTTTGATAAAGAAACTTGAAAGGAGATTATTACTCAGTAAAAAATCGTAATACTTTTTTGAAATTGTCATGCTGTTCTTTAAAAGAGCGTCGTCTCAATAGTTGAATATCCATGTGGAAAAAGCAAATGTAAACAGCGAAAACTCTCCCTACTTTACAGCCTACTACGGCTTTTTACCCACCACTGTATATCTCTTTCGTGCCCTGAATTTTTGATAAATATCTAGTGAACTAGAGGGAAATAATTACAAATACTTTAGATAAACCTCACAAAACTATAATTATTGAGCAAAGGCTGATACATATTAATAATATTAAGCAATTTTTCAAGTAAAAGGTGTTCAAAGTTTTAAAAAATAGGTGGTACATATTTTGTACCATTACGCTTCAAAGCAGTACGATAATTCTGGCAACACGAATTTATTCCTTCCCTAGGCACAACGGAACTTTGCAGATACAACACGTTCATTCTCTTTTATAGTTGAAAAAGAAATAAATACACACTTCTTCCTCTTATACTGCTATTCATCATATATATTGAAACATTTTCAGTTTTCCTTAATGTAATGTTGTAAGCTTAATTTTACTTTGGTCCTAATTTACCTATTGTTAGTTTTAATTTTAAATATTAAATTCTATGCATTATTTTATTTTACCTAGTTTTTTAGTCAACATAGCTATCAATCATTCAGGATATTTGTGTAATGTGTGTACTATTATATAATAAATATTATTATTTTTTTTAAAAATTCAACTTATATTATATTTATCTGGCACAATAAACATGTCCAATATTGCGAAAAAATAAGCGGAATGCATTTTGTATTTGCAAAAGAAGATGGTCTTCAATAGCGTAGTGGTATATCTTTTAAGCTCTCATATTTTCTTACTAACAATCCAAATGTGAGGTACTAATTATTGTAATATTTGACTTATTTAGTTATATAATATATCTACTTGCCTGATTTGTACTAAATATCACAAGAGAATCACACATACACATTTTCCTTTACACTTAACAATAGTCACTTCCAAAAAGTACCACTCAACAGACTCGCAGCTGATCAAAGAATGAACTACTGCATAAACCCATTGCATACAATGAGCTTCTGACATGGATACTTGAGTAACTGCTAATAATTAACCTCTGTGGTGGTTCAGAGAATGTATCATCTAGCATCAATTTCTAAAACATTTTAACAAGTGTTAGGCTTTGTGTACCACCACGTTTGGTGGTACAACATGTGTACCACCAAGCATGAAAGATATAAAAACCTCACAGTTGATTTAGATTTGAATATAAATCAAAATGTGCGATATGTTCTTTTAATTTTTTTTAATATATCTACTCCTTTCCTTCCTCGGTGGCTTGACAGCTCAGGGTGGGCTTTGGCTTTTTCAAGAATCCTTTCCTAGGCCTTCTGCTTGTGTTCTCCAATTTTAGCTTTAGTTCTCAAACCTAGGAGGTCTTTTTCTAGGCCATCAACTCATCTTAAGTTTTTCCTGCCTTTTCTCCGTGTGCCAATTGGTTGGGCATTGAAAATTTATTTTAGTGATGCTGTCTTCGTTCCATCTGACAACGCGGCCTGCCCCTTTAGTTCGTTGTACTCTTATGAAGTTACGACGTCGAATTCTTTATATGTGTTAGTTCTGAATCTGATCTTCTTTGCACTCCCTGTACACACATTAACTCTGGTGTGGTCTTGATAATAATTGAATTTTCCAAATATCATCGTTAAGGCCTTTCGTGTAACTTTCAAATTTTGTTCCCTTCGTCAAACTGAATTAGATTTGTAGATCTTTATCTTGAATACCAATATATAATGGTTCCTTTAAAAAATATATGAAAAAGACAGCTTATATAACTAAAACATTCCAATCCCGATGCTCAAAACTGACGTCCAAAAACCAAATTTAAATATTAAATCAAAGTGGGAATAATTCTAATTTCACGTAAAGTGAGATAATTTAATTCAGTAACAGCAAGTATATTGCTATGAGTTTCATTTCTCTCAAAATAATTGAATGTACGGCGTAAAAACAAATAACAGTATTTTTCTCCCAGAGAATTGTATACATACCCAAATGAATAATTTTGCATTACTTTTAGACTTCTGTCATGCGCTCTTTTCATAACACTATTCAAACATGAGATATTTTAAGATAAGAATTACAATATTTTCTGTAAACCCAAAATAGAGTATAAGAATACCAAAAAATAAAAATAAAAAATCTCGCTCCTTTTGTAATCCTTCACAAAACGCTTCCAACACCTTTCATTTTCCCAAGTTCATCAATAAAACATTGTTTTCGTTTCATAAATAATTAATCTAATAAACAGTCTATTCCAAAAGCAAACCCTGCACATAAAAATGTTTTCTTAAACCTATTGTTTTTGTTTGCATAGAGATTTCACTCCATTTGCTCTGAAAATAATAAAGATGATCATGACTGACTTCCTTAAGATGCTTTTCTGTAGAAATTTATTCAGTTTTTTTCCCCTCCAAAAGTGATGAATTGTGTACCGAGTCATTAATATGGCCTAACTTCATATCTCAGCCCGGTGCATGAATAAGATATGAGCTGAATTAAAAATCAGCAAAGGATGAATTTTGATCCCGGAGCTTCAGTTTTAACAAAACGCATTTTTCTAAACTTTTGCGCATCTCTTAAGAATGATATCGATGTAACACATTTGATTTTTAAGAAAAGAGTTCCAACGGGGGAGAATTAATTCATGCTTTCTTCAAATTTCAATTTTAACGTTCTTTGCAGCGTATATTCTTTCGAGAACACTACATAATTACAAGCAAACATAATTTTGCAAGCAAACTGACGCTTTCCAAGTTTGATTCGTTTTCAAAAGTATTTATATCTCTATCAATAAATATTTATCCTATCTTTTAAAAAAACAATGCAAAAATATTCCACAATGTTTATTTTATTTTGTATCCAAAAATATGTAGTTATCTGCTAAAGCTTCAGAAAAAAATCTAAACTATTTTTTTAGTTTTCCAAAATAACTGTAAAGGAGACCAGATTACTATCATTTCACACTTTTAAGAGTAATAGTTTTAATTAAAATTCGTGCACACATAAACACACACACCCATAACTACAGTGGCTATTAATTTCAGTTGGAGATAGAATAACCTTTTTCAAAAATCACCAAAAAACTTTATTCAAACATCTTTTTTTATTAACAATCGAACAAGCTTTTAATTTCCATTCACGAATAATGAAAAAGTTATATTCAATGTTGCCACTCATAGAAAAAAAAGAAATAATACTCATGAAATTTAATAATAGCCAAAATGAAGTAATACAATATTATGACTGACGTTGATACCTAAAAAAATAATATATTTTTTCAACATTATTCTATAAAAGAGTTATATATTTAAATTACCCTTTTAAAATCACAGAACGTTTTAGAATGTTGTTCTAAATAAATTCATTCCTTTGGAGTTTAAATATGGGGAAATAATTATTTTATTAAAGTAGTTTATTATAAGTACTTTTTTATATTAATTTTTTTGGCTCTCCAATTAAAACTTCATTTGCGAATCCTTTTTTGTAATTTAAACTATAGTCAAAAACAATATCTAAATTGTTTGTATTTAGAAGCAAGAATGTTTAAAAAAGTTATCTAATTTTGTATTTAAAGAAATAAATTAATAGGCCACAAAATGTGTGAAATTTTTTTATAACTCTTTCGAAATCAAATGATTTTTTGTAGCACTATTTACTTAAAATATTTGTATTTAATCTTGTGTTAAGAAATTAGAATTCATTTTATTCATTTAAAAAATATCCTTTTTAAAGAAAAGACAACTTAATATCAGATTCAGTTTCCACTTTTTGAAGTATTTCACTTAATTAATTTGATAAAATATTTTTTAAAAGAATGTTTTTATCAGAATGTTTTTGAGTATTTTAATTCAAATAATTGGATTGTTAAAATTGGATTCATTTTTGAAAAGAGGCAGAAAAGTATAATAATCTCGTTATAAATAATAACAAATTCAGTAAAATTTATTTTTGGAAATTCTTATCCGACAAAAATTAATATTGGATTTCAGCAAATTTTGAAATAATTTTTTTTTTTGTTTGCTCTGATGGAAATAATTTTTGATTTAATCATTGCTCATGTGATGAATCTAATTTTTTTTTTATTTCTCTCTTCCTTGTGAGTTATATTAAAAGAAACGTCTTAGCTATTCAAACTGGGAAAAAATAAATATTTATAGAGCATCCATAATTTCGAACATTGTTTACTGAATAAATAGCAGCCGACAACCCTGTTAAAAACAAAACGTTTCTAATTAATTTGTCTTTTACTTTGAACCATTGTTGATGCCATTTCATATTTGACATACTGCAACTTTAAGTTTTTCTACCAAATTTTTATTAGTCACTAGTAAATTTTTTTTAAAAATAATCATTTTTATTTAAAGTAAGATTGCGATCATGTAATTAAATGCAGAATCATAAAAAGGATGGAAGTGTCCTTGTGTAGAAAAATTTAATTTTTAAATGCATTGCAAGTTTTTTTAATCTAATTTCTTTCTAGTAGGAATATTTAGCATTTTTATCGTGTTTTAATTGGTTTAAGAATTTATTCTTAAAAATAATCACAACACTTTATAAAAAGCTACATTTTATTGCAAAACACAATTGTAAAAAAATTTACCAAGCAAGCTTCGTATTGAAATAATTATTACAGAAAATTGTACTTCGTATGCTGTTTATTCAGTGCTTGAGCTCGTATACCAGCAACAGCTGCTCATTGTATTTTTCCAGATAATTTTATTTAACACTTGACAAATGAATCAGTCTCATTTGGCAATTGTAGAAACTAAATAAAAATAACAAACTTGCTCGCGAGACATATTACTTGCACTATCTTAAATTGTGTAACCAAAGAACCACCACCGACTTAACATTTGTTATCATAAACATATTTACCATCTAATTATTCTTTTGTCCTTTAATTAATCAACATTTCATAACAAAATAAAACTTGAGCTTAAAACTGTGGCTGATGTGGACTTCTCGAAGCGAAGTTGTTGCGCATTTGTCTTCATTTTTTCCCAGGCACAATCCAACACGTCAAATCGAGAAACACTACTCTGCAAGCGTGTATGGTTTCTGAATTTTATCTTCATCTGATCCTTTAAGTATTCCCTTTGAGGAGTTAATTATACATCAGCGAAAAGCATTTATCATTGTTACCAAAATACATTCCAACTTCGCCCAAACGGCTTTTACAGATTAACTGCGCGAAATTTCGCCCTGTTATTATTCCCCGTTTCTATTTTTTGGCTACTTCCAGAGATATGAAGAAGATAAATTACCTTATCTTAGTTATCCAGGTGGTGTGATAAGTACAGTTTTTGTCTTGGTTCTTTATTTTTTTTTTCAAATTATATGAAGGTAAGCAAAAACTCTTCTAGTTAAACAAGTCATATTTTTTTCCCTCCCAACTTTTATTACGAATCTAGAAACAAAATAGCTGCATTCACAGGCTCTGAATGAATTGACTGTATGGTGAAGTATTTCTTTTGTAAAAAGAGTCTGGCATACATCTCTTATTAAAATTCAGAAACTTGCAACAAATGGAAAACTCGCGGCTGTCGTTAAGATTGTTGGCAAGATAAGGTGAATCGTAAAAAAAAACTCCATTGCTCCAGTATTTTATAAAGAATTTTCCAAAAAATGCAGGCACGCATCGTTAATATCTCTGTGAAAGCAAGGAAGGGTTTAATGGCTCATTAACACAGCGGAGCTCGTAAAAAATGTCTTGAAGAGATCTTTAGTTACCGCTAAGCTGTGTGAAAAATAGTGTCCTGAAATTTAAATATGGTTACTAAACGCGCTGCACAGAGCAGATAAAAAAGGTGTAAAGCTGTCTAAACTTAATGACTTTGGGTCAAAAAAAATCTCAATTTATAGTTCAAAAGCACTTTTTTTCTATTATGAATAATAAACTTTATTTAAAAGTATAATTTTTTACGAATATGGAGTAATTGGGAAAATTCAGTGGGCAGAAAAAACGTTATGTATTGTTCGTAAACAAGCTGGAAATATATATATTTTTTCTGATTTTTTGCTTGAATTTATTGGATATTTCCATCTGGATGAGTTATAAAGATGTTTCGGCTATCTCTTTAGAGGAAGTTTAGAAACATAATGGCATCTCTTCGGAAGTATTATTTAATGCTTTAAGGGGGGGAAGGAAAATGTATATTTACTTAGACAATAAAACATTAAACGAAGAAAAGTTTCTAATTCGCATCATAAATTTAAAAATAAATTTTTCTGTAACGGTTTTATAAACAAAGAACGTGTTTTAAACAGATCTTAAATAATAATGGGGGAGAGCTAATGTTTTACACATATTTCATTTGCAAAAAGAAAAATTTAAACTATGAAAACTTTGGAAACTTTAAACATATAAATTGTTACAAAAATTTAGGACTTATTTGTTTATTTGTCGAAAAGGGTATTATGGCCTGAAAATCGTGTCTGGGCCAGTAGATATTACTCTTTTAAAAATAGTAAATGAAAAAGTATGGCTTTGGCGAGAGATTCGGCAACAAACTTTTTCTTCAAATATCACCAAGTTGCCAAATTTGATATTAAAAATGTATAAATGTCCCTATTTTAGAAGAGCCTAGGCTGTTTTTTTTCGACCGAAAAATTTAGAGGCTCTTAAAGCTGTTCCCAGGATGTTGCAGGGAAGGATCATTGAAGTCAAACATTTGACAGTGACAATGCATTTCAAATGCGTTGTGCTAAATTATGATTGCTACCTTCATTATTTAGGATTTTTGAAACCGTACTATTGTGGATGAACAAGAGTGTTGATTATTTCCTGTTAGAATAAAAATCTACTTTAGTTACGACGAAGTTCCATAATAAATTAATATCATCTTCAAATTAACCTGCCTGTTAATCTCGTGGGCTTTTAGTATATTTAATAGACATTGTGAAGAAAACATTTGACAGTGAATGTGCTTTTCACATGCCTTATGGGTAAATGTAATTACTGATTTGAATTATTCTTGTTCTATATATCTGTTGTGTGGATTTTTTTTTTCAGTCCATGCTATGGAAGACTTCTATGCGCTAAATGTTGCCTCTTAAAAAATGTTTTGTTATAAATACAGTCTCATTATAAAGCACGATTTATTTCGTTAGAATCCTGTAAATTGTGCTGGTGACTTGGGTGACGCTGGTCAGGAATTTATATTAATGGCCATTCGGCAACCGTTGCCACAAAAAAAGGAAGAATAAATGAAATATACTTCAATAACCTTCTTATACCGAACATAAACAAAACAATTATGGGTCATTTTAGCTATAATTATATTAATTTTTGAAAAGCTAATCAGGTAATATTATCAGCTTTTTAGAGTAGTAATATAATTATTCTACTGGATAGTAGTAAAGAAAAATAATAACGTATAAATAATTCACAGGCTCGTACTTAAACCTGATTTGTACAAAATATTCTTAAAGACAGTGGAATATTCACACACACACAGGAAATATACGCAATCTAAAGATTCACCGAAACAAATAAGGTCCTATTTTTAATTTAAAAATGAAGTCATAAGCAGTATAAGAATACACTAGTTAATTTGGCCGAACTCAAAAATGTCCTTCAATACATTCGGAACCTTATGAAAATAATATAATGAAAATAAGGAAGTATAGTAGAAACTCGAAAACTCAGCCCGGTAGTCCGGATAACTCGGACACACCCTTGCAAGTCAAAAGAAAACCCAAGTAGAGACAGTTTTTCCAAAGTCAACTATTTAATTTCGCATCATAGACAGCTTTTTACACCAATAAAGTAGTTTCCTGAGATTTATCTAATCAGCTAAATTACTGCATATTATGTATTCATTAATCTTCCTTTTCATACGGTAAGTGCTCCATTTAAACATAAAGTACTTACTTTTCCTTTAATTAAAAGTATTTAAACGGTTCAGTTTCTGTGTTGTATTCTCAGGCAAACATTACATACAAGACCGGCTGGGAGGAGTGGTTGGTTTGTCTCTGACCTTCTGCACCTAAGGTTGCGGGTTCAACACCGGCCCAAGGTGGTGGACTTTCAAGATACAGAAAATTGACAGTGGCCATGTCGTATGATTATACGGTATATAAAAGATCCCTAAAGTGTATGTTTGGCTTCGGTTCTTTCGGCAAAATTGAATCCTAGTACAGGTCAAAGTCGTCAGAGCTCAGGTGCCACCCTCTAGGGAGGAAACTGGGCGACAGAATTACCTGCGACGATTGGTATCCACCTATATGGATGCCGCACTAAAAAGATATACCAGCTTCCGGGGAATGTTCTAGGTCTGCAGTGATAAAACACCACCTGCAGCTCATTAGAAATAAAAAAAACATTACATACAAGTGTAGTATAATATTTTCTAAGGAAACACTCATACTTGTTCTTTTTTAACCCATTCTCGATAACCTGGCATTTTCATAAACTCGGCCACCCTCCGGTCCACATTAGGCTGCGTTGTGTCGGGACTTCACTGTATTGAATTCAGTTTGATAATAAGATCTGAAATACTCGAAGTTCCCAATACTAAAACTGGTCAATGTCCGAAACATCATTCAATAAATACGAAACTTCTGCCGCCAGTTGCCGCCTTATAATTGCGCAAAAACCGAGGTAACATTACATTCGGCGTAATAATTAGCACTGTGGTACTTCAAGAATCCACCGTTAAAATTGGTCAGCCCCGAAATGTTCCCCAATAAATGTGAAACTTTGTGACGTGAAAATTAATCATCCAGCTCCCCCCTCCCCCTAAAACACATTAAAATGGCTCTCATGCTGAAAAGCAAGGATTACACATTTCCGAAAATTTCCGGTGAATATTTTAAAAGTTTCTTCCTTATCACTCCCCTTTCACTTCCTGCAATCAAATCACAACATTACAACCTAAAATTGAGTACAAAAACCCATTTGTGACTTTCCCAATGGGAACAGACACTATCATTAAATGAGATTAAAATGGAATCTTTTAAGAACCGGACCACTCTTTCGCACGCATTAGGTGTGAAACCATTAGTGCCAAATCTTTTTTTGCTTCTTCTCTTTCTTCTTCCACCCTGGGCACCATCTTCTCTGGCTTCCTATCGATTGTATTACTTTCATTAAGCGAATTATTCTCAAAAGAAGCTCAATTCCGGGCGAATATTGTCCTCCCCTCGTTATAACTTCCCCTAGAGTCTGCATCATTTAACCACCCCCTCCTCTAGACCCCCTTTGTTTTGCTTCAAGAATCGCTTTCTTTTAATTTTCCTTCCCCGTGCGATTAATTTCGAAAGTGTGCGACGACACCCCCTTTTTGGGACCTGTATGCAGATTGAGAATTTCGCACCCAGAGCTGCTCCCAAGTAATGACGGTAAAAACCGATTTAGTTCGCCTTTTAATTTGATAGTCATGGGTGATAAGACCGGTCGGATAAGAAAAAAAATTGATAAGTATAGTCAATGGCTCCCTTGAAATTGTACAATTAATGTACCTTGTTCCTTAATGGATTATTTTTGAGGATTGGGAGCTTAAATGCCGTAGACTACGCTCTGCCGAAATCGTACTAATTATAAAGTTACAAATTGAAGTGTCGGGCTCTTTTCTTGGTTTTTATTTTGATCTCGTCTGGATATTTTGTCAGAAGTTTGTTTCATTTCTGCTGTTCTGTTCAAAAAAAGATACTTTTAATATTATAATAGCACTTGTTTTTTGTTTGTTTTGATTCCCCTGCAGTGTTTCGGGGACTTGCAAGATGATGTATCAAACTTCAACAGAAAATTTCTTTCTATATGAGTAATTAATACATTAAAATGTTATTTTTTGGCTTTTAACTCGTATCAGTTTACTTACATGGAGTTTCGAACTTCTCTATATAGGAAAGTTTGATTTATTAATGATGTATTGGGAAAGTTAATTAATTAATATAAGCATTTGATGTTCAAGAATCCATGCGTTGTACGGGATGGATATCATTATTGTATATCAAAGTTAAAAGGAATTTACGTTCCTTCCTCCCTGTTAACCGGCTAGAGGTGTGGGAGGAACTAAATGATCAGACGACATGATGAACAATTATTTTATTTATCACTCTATTCAACTCAGACACAAATAACACTCTAAATAAGATAACTTTGAACAGTCAGAGAACGGGGGTGAGACGAGATGGCGCGGGGAGAATATATTCGATCATGCAAATCTACCTTTAAGATAACTTTATACAGAGCTCATTTATTCACAATAACTGCACTAATAATTTAACTCTCTAATATCAACTTGATTAAAGATCATAGTACCTGAACTCTTGTGATCTTCTAATCCTTGCGTTTACTTTAAAATGGCTCCAACAGTTGAACTAAGCACTTTCTTAATATTCCGACTTCTCGCTTCCTACACTGTTTACGTATACGTTTCACTACCGATTTACCTCACTTCTCATCTGTTCACAATTCACTTCCCTTCTGATCTATTCACAATTCACTTCACTTCCAATCTATTCTCACTTCACTAACCTCCAAACTCGCGAGTAAAGAATATATATATTAACTTAATTTGCATAATCACGCTTTCTGTTTTCGGAGAAAGTTGGTTGAAAAGATGTTGGCCCAAAAGAATTCCCCAGAGGTTAACTTTTTATCAGGGAGCAGTGTGTCTTATGGCACACTTACGGCTTCATATATTTCTTGATGGAGTTTTTTAGGTTATATTTAAAAAATTTCCTTTCAACTCAAACGTTTCATGTTTACTTTTGTTGTTATGATTAATATCCATTATTTCATCAGGTTCTACTCTTGTTTGATCAGTTTCAATTTCATCCAATATAGGTCGCTGTTGCCCATTTTTTTTTTTTTATATTCCGTTCATTTACATTTATACACCATAATGAGTCGTACAACACAGCAATAAAAACCACTAATTCATTCACAGGGAGGAAACGTAGCTTTAAAAAATATTTTGTAACAAAAGTGGCCACAAGGTGAACTCAATCACCACAAGTACCTTTAGATTGTAAAAAAAAAATTTGCCACTCCCAAAAAAGAGGGAAATGATGTGAAAATATAGTTTAGTTCCCATAAAGACTGTCATATACTAGAAGGATACTGGCAAGGGCATTGGGAAAATATAAAGAGTTTTCCTAGAATTAAAGATTTCATGAGCCTGGGGTGACTTTATGCCCCACGCAAATAAATGTCTCATTTTATGGTTAAAGATATTCAAAGTTACTGAGACGTTTAGAATACTTTAGTATTTAAGTAATAATCCCTTAAGATTTTTCGAATTCTAACAACTTATTTGATAGCATCCCCTAAAAGTGATTGCTAAAATTTTGTTCAAATTCACAAAGGTCGCCAACGTCATTTGACTAGTATGTAAATACCAAAACTTTATTTTCATTCAGGTATGGTTTCTTTCTAATAAATTTCTAATTTTTTTCACCTTACACCCTGATGTGTAGTCAAAATTTTATCGCTTTGGTTATTTTATGGGTGTTTTTTAATTGCAGTACTCATTCCAATATTTAATTTTAAGTGTTTTTGTTCCTTCCTTTCTAAATCCATTTACCGATGGATATATCCATTGGGAAAAATGCTCCACCCACTCCAAACGAGCAGCCAATACGTTATTAGTCCAGAAAGCATGTTTTCAAATTGATTTTAAAGAGCAAATGGGCAACATAAAGCTAATGGACTCTAAACGTCTTCCAAAATTATAGTGTGTAGATTAATTTATGTTTGCCATTTACAATTCACCAGAAATGTGGTTTGTGAGAGAACTGGAACATTTGTTCGTAAGATGTTATTTAGTAATTTTGAGGAGAAATATTATGCCTTATGGCATTTATTTGCAGTTACACAAAACGGCACGAAACGGGGAAATATCCGAAAACCAGAGAGTGATTCTTCATTGTTTAAGTCTTTGTCATTTTATATAACTGCACTTAGTTCGTTCAGAGAGAACTTTTGCATTTAGTATTTTCGTTGTAGACTGATTGAAAAAAATGTTTCATTTTGCTATTTGTGTCGAAGTATAAATATTATTTATTAATTTTATTAATTTTTCGTGAATGCATTTATTATATAATTGTAAATATAATTTGGTTTATTTTGGAATTATTGTAGTTTTTTTTTTTTTTTTTTTTTTTTTTTTTTTTTGTAAAATAATCTGAGATGATAGAAACATTTATTACAGGTGTGGTGACCTGTAGTCACCCCTTACATTAATACCTTCCTGTATATCTGAAAACCCGGCTAGATGTGTAGGAGGAACTAAATGATCCAAAGACATTATTCCAATCTAAACTAATTTATTGATTCTTATCACTTATTAAGAAACAGACACAACACAATTCTAATTAAAGTATATAACTATGGTAGAGTGCAGAGATGAGATATACAATAGCGGGTATAATGTTACAGAACTTCAACTGAATCTAAGGCAGCTTAAACGCGCACATTTACAACTACGCCGCACACTAATAATCAGCTTTTACTTAATCAAATTTACAGTACCTTATGCTTTACTGCTTCGGTTCCTTCACGAAGAACTTCAGGCACTGCTATCAGCTGGATCAAATGCCGATGACTCCACCGCTCTGTAATATTTAATTACACTGATTTTCAATCTTCAATAACCACTTCTCTTTGCACACATAAACCGTATCAACCTCACCTAACTTGTCAACAACCAAGTGTAGACAGCTCACTCTCTTCACTTTGCTTTACTTAACTTATCTTGACCTCTACTTCGCTCTCTATCAACTCGCGAAAACCGAATTTATATAAATCACGTTTGGTTTCTCGATGAAAGTTGATTGAAATAAGTATTTAGATTTAAAGGGAGAAAGAAGAAATTAGTATAGACGCGTATAGATCCGCCACACAGGGATTGGGGGGGGGGAATATCAGCCCCCGAAAAGTTTTTTTGTGGTCCGTCAATGTAATCAGAAAAGGTTTCCTCACCCACCGTCTCTTTCTAATGGAGCTGTTGCGGATTCTTAATTGCCATTACAGACCTAGTACATTTCCTGGGAACTGGCATAACTTCCTTATTGTAGCATCATGTAGGTGGATACCAATTGCCACGATGTAACTCTGACCACCCAGTTTCTTCCCAAAAGGAGGCCCCTGAGCTTTGATGATCAAGTTGGAAACATTTGACCATGGTTCAAAACTACGAGGTCAATCGCCAAAAGCCCTCGAGTAGCTTAGGGCGACGTTAAATTCCACTCACTCACGATCTCGTGGCCCGACTCTAGTGAGTTCTAGTGCCATTGAAGAACCGCTGTCCTATAGAGGGAACTGTTGCACGTTAAATCTGTCGAGCTGAAAACCCAACCGTTAGTGTGGAAGTGTTAGAGCGATAGACAGTTCAGATGTCATCCTCGTCACTTGACTGCTGTTCTCGGTTATGAGGTCCGTCGCCAATAGCCCTTATGTTACTTTAAAGTTTACCGTTAATATAACTTACAAGATTCCCTCACGTACTTACTTTATATTCATTGAAAAATGGAAACAAAACTTAGTGGAGCAACAGTCCTTTTTAGGGCCAAGGCCTACTGTGCCCATCTCAGTTTTCGTGACTTTAGGCGCTGAGGTGCATGAGCTGATGTTCAAGTCAGGTGGTCAGCCTGACGTGACCCAGTGTTTAATTCTTCAGTAAGCTAGCTTATTGCTCATTTATCGACCCATTGAAGGGATAAAAGGCTGAGTCTACTTTGCCCAGCTAGGGATTCGAACCCTGGACCTGTGGCGTGGAAACGTGATATGTTATCACTCGGCCACTAGGCTTCTCTTTGAAATAATGAGCGATTAAAATTTTTATTTGTGTGTCTTAAGATAGAATTTTGGATCAATATCTAGTATTGAACCGTCTTTCTGTTCTTTTTCTTAAGCAAAAATACTAAAAAGACGTGTGTGTGTTTGTGATTCTCATTTTCCGTTCTCCCTTTAATTGCATCACGTTAGATAGTTAACTATTTTAATTAGAACTTCAAAGGAAAATAGCTTCTCCGAATTTCTTTGTTGATTTGAAAAGGAGGGAAACAATTAAGTATGATTAAATAAAGAACGAGCTGTATATAATTTGGCATAACTTAATTAGTACAAATAACCCTCTGTCAAATTAGAATGTTATAATGAGCTGCATCTTATCTGTTAGCATCAGTTTTCATTAGATAAAAAATCATTTTTTTTTTTCTTCCCAGGAATACAGCTAAATGCAAAACAATTCGAAATTACTTTCTGAAATTCTTTTCATTTCCTTATATATCGCATTGTTAAGTTATCGAACCATCCAGAAATATTTTTCTGCCGTTATCGTAAATACCTATAAATCTTTTTTTTTCCTTTCCTTTCTTTGCATTTTCGTTATCTCACGTGTTCGTTATCACAGAGGAAATAATAATTTATTTTCAATATTGATTTGAAAAATAAAGGTATGTATTTAGACTTCGTTAAGTCACTTCAGTTTAATTGCTGCGATAAATATTTTAATCCCACCATAAATAATTCGAAATGGATTTGTCGAGTTAGCATCATTGCTAAACAATGCTAGAATTCGAATTTTTCGCTTTTTCAAAAATATTATGCCGAAGTTAAAAGCTAATGTAAAGACGCATCATTGTTTTTTTTTAAAATAAAAAGCTGCCGTATATGATAACATCTATCAGATACACGCAATTACTGTAAAGAACAATTACTACGCTATAGTTTAAAAAAGTCTTTTTTACCCGCCTAAATGGCTAATTTTTTTCCTTCGCATAATTACTGCTCCGGTCGCAGTCCGAGTATTTTTACTCTTTTTCTCTTTTCTATCAAGATAAAAATTATGTTCAATTATAACTCCTATCTCTTTTGCTGATCTTCGGTAGTTTCCAAGAAGAGATAACAATTTTTCATTTTTATAAAGAAATCTGGAACAAAGTAATTGACGTTTTAGGAAAATGAAAAAGAAGGAAAAAAAGTAAAGATTCCGTATTTCTTCCAGATACTTAACAAACACAGCAAAAGGCTTTTGCATTTTTTCCCGAAAATCTTTCAAAATTAAATTAAGTGAATTAAAAGCTGCCCTGGAATGATGACTATGAATTTTTTCAAAAAAAAAGAATTCATAAATGAAATGTTTAGTTCATTTCAGTTCTGTGAGAAAAGATTCAAAAATTAACAAAATACGTAATTTAATAATTTTTTTTCTTCTACTTCGTTTAATTAGTATGTTTTGGGCTTGTTAGTAGTTGTTCTATTAAAAATTCTCTTTGGAAAAGATGTATAGACTTTTTTTTTTCAATTCCCAGCAGATACCATATTAGTTTTGGACTGAAAGATTCGCGATTTTTTTAAAAGGAAGAACTAACCAAAAGATGTTTTATGAGTATCTTATTGTGGGCTTTGAAACCAATTAATCTTGGCACTTTGACGAGACTGATTAATTTCAAAGTTTGCTATTTTAATTGAGTTCTCATTTCTACGAGTAATGTAGTTTCTAGATTTGCATAACAAAATGTCGGATTTATTTGCGGGACTGATTAAAATATAAATTTCTTTTCAATTCTCATGATAATATTCCTTAAATTTAATATTAAACATTTCATTATTAAAAATGAGACTTTTATTTCTGTTTCTTGCAACTTATTTATTAAAACGGAAACATTGCTAGGCAGTTTATAAACGAAGAAAATATTATATGCAACGTTTTAATGGTGTGCAAGATTCGCATAAATATATGCGTACTTAATTTTTTCTATCTCTTTAAACCTTTTCACACAGCAAAAATTATATTATTTTTGGACATGAAATGTGTACTACTATTGCGTATTAAACAACGAAGTTGTGATATTCCATAACTTATTACTGTTATTTACGTTAAGGGAATACGAGTGGATCTTTGAGTATATAGATAGTAGTGCAGTCCTCAAAAAGTCTTGCAATGTTAAAAATGACGAAAGTTGTGTTTTCCCTGCTGTGACATACTTCACAGTGATTGGTCGAAGCGAAAAGATTCGAGGGGGGGGCGTGCCTAAAAGTTCTTACTTGGAGTTTGAGATGTAATTTTCTACTTTGGTTGAGAGCGAAGAGGCTGCTCTCTGTTTGGTCGATGATTGGTGAGGATAAAGACTCCCATTGGGCTGCCTGGAGATGGAGTATAAAAGTCTTCACGTTGAAGGGGTAAAGAAGTTTGGTGGCGTGAGTTACCACTTCACGTCTTGTCTTCATCACTTGACTGCGGTTAAAAATTACGATATCACTCGCAATAGTTTTAAAACTTTTGAGTGATATTTTTTCTATATCTGAGAATGTGGTGATGCATTTATTTGATAGCACCACCCGGAAATGTAATGACGTCATTTTAACAAATGGCTGACCAGATGAAATATTTTTAAAATACTATAATCCAAAACAATTTCTCTAGCACAGTCAAAATCAATCTCGCAACACTGCAGTGCATACAAGTTAGACAAATAAAAATACACAAAGCAAAGCATAAGCACCTAATCTACTTCTAATGCAATATAGAATTTATAAACTTGTATTCGGTAAAAGAGTTCAAGCAGCTTATAAAAATGCATACAAATCTCACTGTCAGTAAAAAAAATTATTTCAGAGAAATCAAGATTGTAGGTAAAGTAATCTTTTGTAATTTTTAATTTTATCCCTTTTTTTTTGTCACATTCAAATCAAAGTGAATCACTAGGCGTAAATGTAAATTTCTCATTACAGAAAAATTATACCATAATATATTTTTTAAATTAAAAAAAACGTTTTAGAGAGAAATAATTAGTATAACTCTAATGTCTGTGTGTATGTGTGTGTGTGTGAAATCAAGATGACTTAAATCCATTTGGAAACTGCAAAACTAAATTGTATTCACAAGGAAACTCTTGATTTTGAAGCATTAATGTGTTGTTTCTTATCCCACTTGACCGCGCGCGACAGAAATATCTAGATCAAGTCCGTGAACCCGTGCGTTTTTAAGCAATGAAGAACTGTAGCAAGATTTGAGAGCAGCTGGCTCTTTTGGCAACCAATACAATCCAAGATGTGGGAAGGAGCGGCGGGGGTCACATTGCAATTCGGACAAGGAGGGTAAACTTTAGGACCATCCACATGGAATTGAGCTCGAGTATGTTCACTGCGAAGCCTATCAAGAGTAGTTTAATCTCGCCTACTGCTTGTCCCAAGCAAAGCAGCAGCAGGGCGATTTCCTTCTACCGTTCATATACGGGGACCTGCCTCCAAGAGGAACTGGTACCTTGATTGACCCAGGTAGCAATTTGTGAAAACGTAAGACAGCCACCATGTGTAGAATCTTTATGGCTGCCCTCACGAGCCAAACCATCTGCAATCTAATTCCCGTAGAAATTCACGTACAATGGTACCCACTGAAGTGTTAATGTAATTTTATTTTTGCGGCATTTGAAGCAACACAAGGATGATTGGCAACGGGCTGCGTTAATCTTGAGCTGTAGGCATTTTATAAGGAGGACACTTGAGCTGATACCCCACGTGACGTTTGGAGCAAATAAAGGTAGCGTGATTCGATAAATAAAAATTTACGTTTAATTGAGTCACAGCTATTATTTACATTAATTTACAACTTAGTACAAGTAGATTATTTTAGAGTCCCAATTTATATTGTTTTGTGAGGGAGGAGTCTCTTATGGGGACCGTTCACCGCGAAGTTTTCACTGGAACTCCCTTTGCTCTCTCGGCCCCCCTCTAGGGTTTGGGGTTGACCACCGTCGGCGTCTTTTCTTCTCCTTACAGCCAGCCGTGGGAGGAGTGGGTTTCTTCCGGTGTCAAAGGTTGCCGGAGCTATCCAAGACACGTCCGCGCAATATATTAATGACTGCAGGGGCGTTTTGCACATGTGGTGATCAATTCTCCTAAAAAAAACTGATCCAGTCGTGTGGCGGATAGTCGCAGGTGCCCAAGAACTCAAGATGTCACACCCTCTTTCCAAACTTTAACACCACGGACACGTGACAACTTTGATCCTTAAGTGATTTGAAGTGCACTTATACCTCTACACAGCAAGTTTTCAGTCGCACCGGGACTCAACAATTCTGGCCACAAGTTCGTGTCCATAACCACTGGGATACCGTGACATTTAACTTAATTCGAATAAAATATCTTCGAAAAAAGGAAACAGAATACATATAATAGTTTGACGGAGAGTTTATTTCTTTCCGCAAGAGTGTTAACTGTTTTCAATAATTGTAGCCATGGTTCCCTAGCGGTTATAGCAACCAACGGAGTTTTGCGGATTCGGGTCCTGGTTCCACTGAAGACCCGTCGAGTTGAGAGGGCCGATGCCGCCGACGTGGTTTGGTAGTTTGGAGATGTTGGTACCACGTGAGGTATCGTTCTCGATCGAGGTTCAAAGTTACGAGATCTGTCACCAATAACCCTCGTGTTACTTTTTCGTGCGATGTTTGTCACTCTCACTCACACTCTCAATTATTATTTTGTTGGAGCTGTAGATTTTCCGTTATAGATTTTTTTAACACTCAACGAGACAATATTTTGTCATGTTTTTATATCCTTTATTCTGTCCGTTAAATGTTGATTTGACAATATTCCTAGCTTTTATTTTAATTGTATTGAAAGCTTTTAACATTCTTTATTTAATATTACGCAAACAAATCGAGATACTGAATTTCATGATGTTATGACTCTTCAAGAAAAAAATAAACAAAACAGCGTCAAAGACGTATGATGAATACCTTTCAGATACTTTCCCGCAAATGCGTGTCTTAGAGATCTATAAGTCTTACATTCGAAACAGTGAAAATAAGAAAGACAATTGCAATAAAAAATGGGGGGGGAGGGGAAGAAAACCATTTCTCAAAAATGGCTTCCATTTCCATAGGCAATCTGTCCCATGAGGAGTTGTTACAGGAGAAGAGACATACACACACAAGAAAAAAAAACCTCACAAAACTAACTTTCAAAACGGAAGCAAGAAAAACAGATGATAAAAAGCCAAACGTTGAAATGATATCTTAGATGAAGAAACTGCGGCAACTGGGGGAGGGGGAGGAGAAAAATATGGAAAAAACTTTTACTCTCTCTAGTGGTGCTGCAATGATGCCAGAAAACATGTCAATAACATAAAATAAAATGCTTGTAAAAGGGATAGAGAAAAAAAAACAGTAAAAACGGGGGAAGGGGGGAGAAAAAAAACTGCTAAGTGATTGGCCGAAGCAAAAAAATAAAAATAATCGAGGAATAGTTCATAAATAATGAAAAAGCTTACGTGCACACTCTTGTGTGACCGGGTCGTCTTTTGAAGGAGGGTCATCTACTTTTCTCCTCCTATCCATTAGGAAATGGGAAGAAGCGTCCTGTAACCATAGCAACAGGTTCTCCCTTCGCGTTTCTGCTCTTTCTGTCTTTATCGTTTCTGATATGAATTCTAAAAGATGCCCGTGTGCTTTGTTAAGGAGGTGGTATGAATGAATCCCAAAGCAACAAAGTTTTACTCGGAGAAATGGTAAGATAATATTTTTCTGCCATGGCTTGATGTATATTTTGTGGGGGTGAGTAATGGATACAACAAATTTGAAACCAAACTGTCGTAAGAAATTTCTTGGTGCATTTTGTAAATGTTTCTGCATTTCGTAAATGAATTTTGCTTCGTAAAATAGTGTTTTAGTGAATTAATTTATTTGAAATGTAGACCCATTATTATAATGCAGAAATATACATAAAATATGGAAGAATGGCAGAAAATAGTAATAAAAAGCAAATGTTTATGTAATTTTACATATTACCATAGTTTTAATTCCATTTTTTTCTTGCTAAATTTTAGAAGTTATGCAAAATAATTAAAACTAGAGTACGAATAAGGTACCTTAATAATAAATGTAAAAGAATTAAACCTTATTACAAACTTTGTCATTACCTTATTACACTGTCTTGCTCGAATGCTTTTTTCTTTCGTGGTATCAAATGATTTTTCCTTTATTTTAAAAGGTTTTGTTCATACATATTGAAATCAGACTCTTATATTGTTAAAAAACTAATCATTATCTGATGCAGTTCACTTACTCTTAGACTTAAAGAATGCTCTTTACATCCGGAAGAAATTTTAAAAGAAAAATCTTCCAAATCTTTAAAAATATTAAGACCTCAGGATATTTAAAGTCCTCCTTCCAATAAACAATTTTCCTCTTTGTGTTAATATAGCTATTTTCAGTATAAGTTGGAGTATTTGAAGAAATTTATACCTTGATATATTGTTCTTTTGCTTAATTTTATTTAAATGTTACATTTCTTCTAGGTTAAATTTTAGTACGCATAAATCTTTTTAAATTTCTTTAACTTTTTTTTTAAAAAAAATCTTCATCTGAATTTTTAATTTTAAAATTTCAAAATATATTTATTTCAGTTTTTGATACATAATTAAAACAAATGATCTAATTTCAAAACCTTTCATACATATATATTCTAACCTAAAGATGAATAACATGAAATAAAAAGGCGAGACAGTACAGGAGAAAATTTTTTAAAAAGGCCAAAATAATAAAATAGCAAATTTTTAGTCTTAGGAGAAAGATTGCAGACTTAAGCCTACTTCATCAACCTTCACTTTTATTTGCCTGTATTACTGACACACGAAGAATTAAATTAATTAACACGATGAATGAAATTAATTTGTAAACATCTAAATTCAAGTAACCCTATAATACCAATGAGTAATTTTACAATGTAAATAAATTTAGAAGGGCTAAAATTCTATATACTAAAATTTAAAAAGATGGATATGCTACAATACTATAAACAATGATGCCCGAGGGCATTTTTTTATTTTTCCCTAAAAGGGGTGTTTAACCATCCTAGTCCTAATAAGTAAATAAATCGGCTTAAAATCGCAAAATATTCCCCCCTCCCCGGTTTTTCCCATGTGGTAAAGCATAGTTAGATATGCAATTTAATATTTTTCATCTGTGTCACAGAATAAGTTCAACTGCTAAATATAAGAATGGTATAGTATTTATATTCTTGGTTGTAAAAGACTATCTCATAAAAAAATTGCACAATGCATACACTTAATAAAATAATCATATTAAACATTTTACGTATAATTTTACCAGTCCCGCAAAGAATTTTCAAAGAAAAAATTTAACTCGATTGTATTATTAAATTTAAGGATAACTTTTTTTAAGCTTAACTTTTCTTTTTTTATGCAATCTGTACCACGTGATTCATCAACACTAAGTGATAATCTGTGGTGCTGGAGTTTAAGTTTCCACAAGATAAAGTTACCTTAGACATCAAGGAAGTAACAGTCAAATAAAATATTTGCAGTTAACATAAATTTCTAATTTTAAAAAAATTGTATTAGGGAAGAACAAACTATACAAAAGATTTTTCCCCAATTAAATATATGCTTAATAATTTTTCCATCATTGTAAAGGTATGCTTAATAAAGATAGGATACCAAGAGGGAACTCTATACTGATAAACAAGAAGATGAAGTATTTTGTACACTCCGTATAGTCGTATTAATTTATAAATCCATCTAATTGTTTAAAGTGATTATAAACTATCTTAAGCTTAAAATATCTGATGTAAGATTTTTTGTCGATATCTAAAGTGTAAATTGTGTCTCTAAGTCCAATCGTAAGTGTTTAAAAAAAACTGCAAAAGAAAAACGAACAAAAAAAGGCAAAAGAGCAAATAAAAAAAAGGCCCTGCAATCCATTAAGAAATGAGAGAGCGTCAAGTACCCAATCGCAACAGGTCTCTTCTACGTCATTGCTAGCACGTGATCTGACTTAAAACCTTGGATGGATATGGTATGACTATCTGCTGCCATTTTTTTTCTTTCTTTTTCCCTTTTTTCCGGAAGAAAGAAAAGGCAAACGATTTAGAAAAACACGGAGTGTCGCTGAGGATTTTTCAACTCGATAGATTTCTCTCTTTTAGCTTTGCCAAACTTCTTTCTGTGTCTCTATTCAATTAATTGCATCGGATAAATGCCTTCATTTAGTGGTTAACAGTGAAGTATTCCATTCCATGAACTAATGGAGCATGGAACATTATTGTTGCCAAACGATGAAATTAATGTTTGTCGTGCTTAAAAGCATGGGCAGTATAATTGAAAATGTTTTGGACCTTTTGTTCAGTGTTTGTTATCATAGAAACGAAACTAATTAAACATGTTGAATTCATTTAATCATGAAACATCTTTCAGAGATTTATTATTTTATTCTTAGACATATTTTTAATTGAATTGTTCCTAAGCTTAAACAATAAAAAAATTTCTAAAAAGTATAAATTTTAACTTTTTTAAGGATTATTTTATTTATTAATTAACGCTTATGTTAAACTGTTAAATAGTACATCAGAACAGCTTTTAAACCAATAGATATTTTACATTTATGGCTTAGATTAGGTTATAAGTGTGTTGTGACGAGATATTTTAGAGCAGAGGTCGGTTATCTTCTAGTTGTGGCGTGTCAAACCGATCTTCCATAGGTTTCAGCATGCCACACAGTTGCAGTAGCCGAGTGGTCAAGGTATTGGATCGTGGCTGTCGTGTCACGAGTTCGATCCCAGTACCACTAAAGACCCGCCGTGTAGGGGCGCGATGCATGTTAAATCTGTCGAGAGCTCAAACATTCTCCCACTGGTGTGGTGTGGTAGTTAGGAGAGGGGTGCCAGCTCAGGTGTCGTCCTCGTCGCTTGACCATGGTTCAAAATTACGAGATCCGTCGCCAAACGCCCTCGTGTAGCTGAACAGTGTGACGTTAATATTCACTCACTCACTCGCCACAAAATTGGACTTTTTTGAAACAATTCGATTCTCACGATAGTGCATGCAAAGTAAGAGAATAGAGGTCAATAATATAGATTCACAGATTTAATATATGAATGTCGCATCATTTAAAGATATTTCTTAACATAAAAATAGCAAAGTCTATTTCTTCAACAAAATTTTTTAAAAATTGAAATCATACATATGTTATGTATTTTTATGCACATTTTTTTAAAAATAAGAAATAGACAATATAAAATATAAGTATTTCCCTTCATTATAGTTAAATAAAAAGATAAATAAAAATTTTAATCAGAACCCTAGTGCTTGCACCGCTCTACTTTCATATCACAACTTCAGAGGTGTAATTTCTGACTTTCAAATTGACACGATTCTGAAGATTCAGTTGTTAAATAATTTATTTGCTAACTCGAAACACTTTCATATGATGAAAGAACTTTTACTTGGATTTGTAGAATCAGAAGCAGAAATCAGAGTATACGCAATTTTCTCTCTTCAAAGAATTAAACCTCTCCAGCAAAACATTTAATAATTTTCAAAATTGCTATAAATTTATCTTAAGAGTTTTCTATCAGATTTTTTTCGTAATTCCGTAACTGTCCATGACTATGAAAAAGTTTGTCAAAAACGATCCTTTACAAATTTTTCAACTTCCAAAATTTCATTTCCTCAAAATTTGCCAAATTTGTAAAGTAGTGCAGAGTGCCACTGAGAATTGTACCTCGCGCTACATGTGGCCCGCATGCCATAAGTTGCCGACCCGTGTTTTAGAGAAAAAATATCTTCTTTTGAGGGGACATCTATTGCATTTTAGTGTATATATATAATCACATTAAGATCAATTTTTCTTAAAATACATTTAAAAGTAAATTGTTGTTTTTAAGTCCCAAATATTTACCATAAAATAACTAAAAAGTTAGATCGTGTAATTGTTTAAACCAGCCTTCGCCAATCTCTAAAACTTCTTGAACTAGTAAATGTGTAAGTTAATATTGTCGGGCCACTAATATGAGTTTAGAAGGGGGAAAATGTAAACACATTTATGTGATAATAATAATAACTAATATTTTAAAAATGAAATACAATCTCTTAAAAGTAAGAAAGCTGTAAAATTTACTCACTTATTTAGTGAATGCTCCAAATTTTCCAAGGATAGCGCGGTTAGTCACCACTTGTTTAAATAATTTACCAATGCAGCTGAACATTAAAATTATAATCGTCTTTCTTTGCAAAATGAATACAATTTTTAAAATGACTAAATACTTCCTCATTAAAGCATTTAGCACTTACCGCAAGCATTTCTAAAATAACAATGTGTAGTTCTATAACAAAATTCAAAACTATTTTTACATAAGACAATCAATGTCTGAATTATTTGTTACTCTTATTTGAAGAAACATAAACTACAAGTATAAATGAGAATAAAGATTTTAATCTTGATTTTTAACATCTGCCATTCCATGGATTATATCAATAACAAATCTTCCAAGACCCAAAACGTCTTTACCTCACTTTAAGCCAGCCATCCCACCTTTAACCAAACAGATTCCGTTTAACGATTTTGAATTATTCCTCTACAGCCAAGAAGTGCCCTATCTCTGGAATTTTATCGCTTTCCTTTTATCTATCTCCCGAATGCCTTTTCTTCCCCTTTTTCCACTGATTCACCTTCCGCCATTCCATTTGGGGGCTATTATTTTACGCTAATGCCGTTGAGACGTTAAGCATAAAACACGTGATCCGGCGGAAGGAAATAGTGCCGGCGTATCTGGAACATCTGGCCCTTCTGATCCTAACATAACCATCACATGTTGGATGCCAATAACTCAGATAGAAGCATTTTCCATCTCATGCACAGGCATGTGAGACGGATACATCTTTTCTTCCTCCTCGTAATACGGGGCCATTGTCTTCAGAGTGAGTTACGGGTCCAATCTAAAACATTAAGGACGGTATAAATAACAGTTTATTAACCATATTTTGTGGCCAAGCAATCGCCATTGTCAGTGAATAGGCAGCCGGAACAGCGAGCTTCAACAAAAGAGGTGTTATGTATCCTTCCGCGCAACATGCAGCGAAAGAAACACCATATAAAAGGATCTGGCGCTATATATCCATTTCATGTCAGGGCGGTTTCTCAAGCTTGTGATGGGCGAAACACTAAATCACTGATTTGTTGCAAGATTTTTGAAAGCACTTCCCCTTCTTTTCGTCTTATCTTTGCACTGTTGTTGTTGCTGTGTTGCCATATATATATATATATACTTTTTTTACTTTATTTTCTTTTAAAGTTTCGGTTTATTTCTTGGCAACGTTTTAGTTCCATCCGTGTGTCGTTGGCACTTTTAGAAAGAATAGGTTGTCATAACTGTTTCCGAAATACTTTTAACCGCGTTCGGAAGTTTGACATTGAAGTATGACAGGGTTATGGAAGGGGAGGAGGGTCTTGGCCCTGTGTGGTAATCGGCGGTTTGGGTGTGGAGTGAGAGGGGGTAATATAAAGTTTTCTATTGGTCTT
The DNA here is from genome assembly GCA_019973975.1 of Trichonephila clavata. NCBI lineage: Eukaryota > Metazoa > Arthropoda > Arachnida > Araneae > Nephilidae > Trichonephila > Trichonephila clavata. The sequence goes on from BMAO01016695.1 coordinate 452,129, forward strand.
TCGGGATTTATGTGAAAAATTCGTGAGAAAGCATAAATTAGAAGTTATTACCACATGAAGGGAGGAAAATTAATAACCCAATCAATAACGGTTGCTGTGTCTAATAGGTTGGAAGGAGAATTTTCCGAATATTTAATTTTTAAGTATTTTCCACCTTGCATTACATCAAGGTGCGAAATTAAAATTCTTCGACTAAGACTATTAGAAAGTAAAAGTTTTCTGTGGACATTTATTCTCAGTGGTGTTAAAGGAAACGGAAGTGTGTGTGTTAAGATTAATTCCATTATTTTGTAAATTATTACTTTTCTTAACTCTAATTAGTTTTCCACATTTTATGCTTGTACGCATCAATGGAACAGCTATTGAACCATGAAATAACAGAAGTGCCTTTCTGCGTTTAAATGGACACATGTTAAGAAAAAATCAATGATAATATTGGATAGATCTTATTTCCAAATATATTCTTGTGGATTTTTATTTCCTGTTAAAGTTTAATTACCAGATTTGAGTTTTTAAGTTCCGTATAAGATCATCATAAATTGGTTCAAATTTTATCACTTTTTTACTGGGCATGAATGGTATTAAGGGGTACAACTGTTGTCTTATTTTTATTAGTGGCACTTCCTAATTTTTCCTTTTATGGTAGTAAGAAAGTAAAAATCTGCTATTCACGTTTTTTTTCTTAAATTACTAAAACAAAATTCCCGAATTAATGGTTTAATAACTTAAAGTGAGATACAAATTCTTCAGTTGTGACTTACCAAGTCAAAGTGTAATTGTTGTATTTTTGAAATTTCCAACTGAAATGTGCTTTGAGCTTTTTTTTTATTCAAGTGCAAGAAAGATAGCGCGCAATCTAATGTGAAATCTTTTGCATAGTTAGAATCAAAAAATTAACTGATAAATCTTACAACTGTTTAATTAAAAATGTGTCTGTGAAAATCGTAATAAATGAGCAACTTACCAACATGTACATAGTAATGTTGATAATTTTAGCATAAGAAAGAACGCTGAATAAAGTCCGTTCTGTATTTTTTCCCTAAATTACGTTGTGGGCGGGGTCACGAACCCGAGGGTGGCCGCGGTAGCCGAGTGGTCAAGGTATCGGATCGTGGCTGTCATGTCATGAGTTCGAGCCCAATACCACTAAAGACCCGCCGTGTAGGGGCGCGATGCGCGTAAAATCTGTGGAGAGCTGAAACATCCTCCTGTTGGCATGGTCTAGTAGTTAGGATAAGAGGGTGACAGCTCAGGTGTCGTCTTCGGCCCTTGACCATGGTTCAAAATCATGAGGTCCGTCGCCAAAAGCCCTTGTGTAGCTGAACAGTGCGACGTTAATATTCACTCACGAACTCGAGGCCGGTGGGTGTTGAATTCGAATTCTGGTACCACTGAAGACCCACCGTGTAGAAGCGCTGATTCATGTTAAATTTATCAAATTTTTCACGTTAGCATGTTGTGGAAGCTTAGAGAATGGAGCATCAGATCATATGTCGTCATCGTCTCTTGACTGTTGTTCAAAATTATGAGGTTTGTCAACAGTAACCCACTCAATGCTTTGAAATTTGACATTCATAAACACTCCATCCGAAATTGAGCTCTAAATTTTTAATATTCTCCCCTGTGAGCCTAAAGGTGTAATAGGATTGGGAGGAACACTAGACATAGTACAACAAAATAATCTAATTTATTCACAATATTAATCACTACACAAATTCAATTGGACCAATCTAAGAGTTGCGCCCAATTAATCACTATGCCGATAATAAACGAGGTGAGCGAGGTATGAGAAAACTAATACTAATCACACTTACTCAAGGTGATCACTTTGACTTCTTATCTATTTAATCTGGATTTACTCTCAGTGACAATTCGTCACCTTAAGTAATTCAACTATGAAATATTAAATATCCGTGCGATTAACATTCAAGTTGATTAATCGCGGCTCTGATAGCAGTCTAGCCTATCTCTCTCTCTAGCCTGAAAACCTTGACTATATTTAGTAGTCTAAATTAACTAATCATGTTTTCTTCTTCGCGAAGCGGAGTTTTATAATAAAATAATTTTTAAAGACCAGAAATCCCCCAAAAGGATTATTAGTAGAAGGATCTCAGATAGAACCGTCACAAATTAACCCATATATAGGTAACTTATAGTATACTTATAGTAATAAGTTAGTAACTATAACTTATATAGTTACCCATATATATGTAACTTATTAATAACTTACATTTACTTATTTGGTTACAATATATATTGAACTTCAACATCCAAAGACTTATCGAGAAAAATTAAGAAATAAAAATTCTAAATTTTTCAAAAGAAAAATAATGCACTTCGACTATTATTTTCAAACCACCTAGAAAAGTAGTTCAGCCAGAAAAAAATATTTACTTCTCAAGTGTTCACTTCAAAGACATGAATCTTTTAAGTTTCAAATCAATGCATTGTAAGTGTCCTAAGCCGTATTTTCAAAGAAAAAATTTTAAAATATTTAATGACTCTCCAGAATTAATGTCTAAATACATGCAACATGCTTTCTTATGGTGAATTTAGATAACAAACATTACTACTTAATATTGAAAATGACCAATATCTCTAGATTTCAGAAAAACTGTCCTATATATATTCATATGAGAAACTTTTGCTTCCAATCCTATATGTGGAAACGCATAAGCAATATATATTCCTAACCCATCGCAAGCACTTCAGCCTGCCAAGAACTTATTTTTTCCCTTGCATGGTTTTCGAAAATAGATTTTTCGAACAAATTTCCATCCGCACCCTATCTATTTCAACAGGAAACTCGAATTCCAAAATAAAATTAAAAACGCGCGGTCGTAAACAAATTCCATTATTGTCCTATACCTGAGCTCTAAATTCAAATTTGGTACTGCAAGGTTCCGGCAAACACGGGAAACAATTCCCACAAGGGAAAAAGGGAATCTTCAGGAAACATGGAAGACGTGTGACGTCATCGGGAAGATGACGTCACCGCGTGGTAGAATTCCTCCTGCTTTGCATATCATTCGGAATTCCGCATCGCTTTCTCCCTTGACACCAACAGATAGAGGATGGTATTTGCGTTGAGTAATTAAGTATTCATGGGTTTCTTCGACTGCTTGTTACAGGAACTGGATGTGTTACGGGAAGAATTCCTGTGGAAGACTAGGTCGTATTTCTTTTATACCTTCTTGGAAAGACGATTTTTTAATCAGATGCTGTTTTTTTTAATGGGATGAGTGTGCACATCTATGCATTATTAGCCCTTGCAGTTAAGTAGAACTTACAAAATTAAGTCTTAAGTAATGCGTAATAAAATGAATCAATTGAATGACTTTGCATGAAAATAAAAGAAACATTTTGAAAACTTGCCTCGAATGATTATTGATTAAAGGTATACGCAAAATCTTATCGAAAGATAAACATTATTAAATAAAGTAAAATAACAGCTCCGATGACTTAGAGATAGCGTGACCACTTCGTAAGCCTAATGTTGCAGGTTCGACCCCGGATGCAGTCCATATATCTTTTGGATTCGAAAATCGCAGGCACGTATGTCATATGATTATGTGGCATGTTAAACATCCTTTGAGTATCAATTCGGCTCTGGCACTATCGGAAAAATTGAATCATGGCAGTATTTAGCATCCAACGAGAGTTTACATTAAATTCAAGCGTCCAAATTTGGTAGCGAGAGCCACTTCTAGATAGCGCCACCACTGAAAAGGCTCTCACATTCGGGGACTTAACGTGTCAGCAAACGTTTAATTGCAAAAAAAGCAGAACATTCCAAAAATAAAATAAATATATAAATGTATGAAGTATATGTATAAAAAAATACAAGTTCTCAAAATAAAGGCATATGTACCGCACTTATTTGATGAAAAGCCGCAATCGATTTTTAAACCAAATTCACTACACGCTTTTGCAAAAAAATAAAAATAGTAATGTAAAAAAATTTATTTGTATCCGATATTTATTAAATTAAAACGAGTGGTAATAAGAAATGAATAATTAAATTATTTTGCAAATGTTAAAATCTTTTAAGTACATAAGCCCGTAATTGCTCTAACCGTCAGCATCTTGTTCAATTTCTCCCATCCAACGAAATTTTCTGCCTTCGATCCTAAGCCGTAACCAATTTTCAGTAGCATTAACATTAGACGAAAAGTGCGGTTTAGATTCGAATAAATACTGTAATTATAAATATAAGTAAATATGGAAAGATGAATAATTTTCTAAACACAAATCCCAACAAAAAACAAAATCAGGCTGTTGAAGGCATTTAAAACCTGTACACATCTCAAGATAGTTACCCCCAATGGTTTTATCAACTTGTTCAAAATAAAGTATCAACAGATACTTTCCTGAAAATTAATGCTTAGGATCGAAGCCTGTGAGTTAAAGTTAAAGTTCATGATTTATTATTCAAAAAAAATTTAAACCAGCATTTAACTTAACAAAACATTTCCTAAGCCCCAATTACTAAGACTGTAATAATATCAATTAAAGCTACTTAAAATAATTATATACTATCTGGAAGGTATTTTCACTGGAATCCTTCACAAAAGAATTCTTAACACAGAAATATAGTCATACCTTTATTTAGCGAAGTCGCTAAATCACGAAAAAAGTTCGTTATGTGGAAAATTTGTTAGAGATTTTTCATTCAGTATACAATGCTCTCGATTCCAGGGAAAAGTTTACAAAATAGAGGGTCGTAAGACATTGAGGTCCAACGGTGTTGTTATTTTAAGGATATAGGTATTGAGGATGATAGTGTCCGATTCCATAACAATTCACGATTTTCCGTTTCTTAAAATCCCCAGACCGCGGTAGTCAAGTGGTCAAGGTATCGGTTCATGGCTAGCGTGTCATGAGTTCGAGCCCAGTACCACTGAAGACTCGCCGTGTAGGGGAGCGATGCACGTTAAATCTGTCGAGATCTCAAACGTCTTCCTGTTGATGTGGTGTGGTAGTTAGGAGAACGAGTGCTAGTTCAGGTCGTCCGCGTCACTTGACCATGGTTTAAAATTAAGCGGTCCGTCGCCAAAAGCCCTTGTGTACCTGAATAGTGTGACGTTAATTTATCACTTACTCACTTAAAATCCCCATGAATAAACTGTTGTGTTCTTGAACTAAATCCCTCTTCCTAAATCATAGAATCACCTTTATTAAAATATTGCGATAATTTTAGTTCATTATGGAATCTCCCAAATACTGGTTGGAGGACCAATTGCATTGAATATTAAGTGAATTATCACTTTATTATTTAAATTATCGTAACCGTTTAGAGAAATATATCATGGAAAACGTATAAATAGGAAATTAAATTGACTAATGCGATTTACTTGAATGATTCTAAATTTCCTAAAATTGATCCGTATAAGGTTGCCAAGTGATTAAGCTGACTCCTGCTCTCATATTTTTTCGTTACCTAAAAGCTGGATTTTTTTTTCAAATTATTCCCACTAAAAATCTATAATTCTTTAAAAGTGAAGACCATACCTAAAGACGTATTCGCACAATATATTGGTGGGAAAACTTAAAAAGAATTGGATAGTTTTATCGTAATTCTCAAAGAAGAGGAGGTCGAGTAAATTAGAATTTATCATACCTAAAGATAGAACGTAACATCCGGAAGACTAATACCTCTTTTATTTTTTTCGAGACACGGTTGGAGTCGTCTTTTTTTTTTTAATTTGCCCCTTGGTGGCGCGGAAGGACACAGGATGAAAATAAATTCCTACCAGAGCCAGCATCGTAAAAACGTGTCAACGGCCCTATAAACGGTATTCCAATTCAGAACTTTACAGACATAGTAAGTCCATCCCAAAAAGTATGCCACGTTTATATAATCTGGGTGGAATGTTTTTCCATCCGAGGAAATAAAAAAAAAAGAACACAACAAGTACCAAATGAGAGTGATATTAATAGCCATAAGTGCCCGTGTCTTCCTTTTACACGTCTTCGTAAGATATAGACAGAAGAAATTAATGTCGTGAAATATGATGAGAATGACAATTGCTT